>CM039679.1:68540333-68916758 GCA_022537955.1 Schmidtea mediterranea | reverse complement strand
AAAAAAAAAAAAAAGGAAATGGATAAAGAATGTCTGAATATGCGCAATCCAGAAAAGCACAGGAAGTAAACTAAAGCACCCGCTAAAGCAAAGCCGATTCACCAGAACAATGACGAGACGCCAAATGGATGTATAGGAGCATTACGAGAACAACGATGGAATATCTACATATTAGTAGTGACAGATTATTTTATCAAATTCCCCGGAAGCAATTTGCAATACAGATCAAAAAGCCAGAACAATAGCGAGAATCCTAGTATAGGAAATATGCTGAGATACGGAACACCCAAACAGATTTAATGATCAAGGACCAACTTTTATGAGCGAATAATAGAGGAAGTAACGAATTACTTCAAGAATTGCGAAGCTGAAACATCACCGATCCATCCACAAACAATTGGTCAAACTCGAACGTTCACGGCATATTAATTGAAATGATGTTCAAATTACGTAAGCAGATCACAAAGGATTGGGACAGAAATATATAAATCTATGCCTTATGGACTATAGGATTCAATAATTTCAGCAACATAATGAGTCATCAAATTATGAGGTAGGAAATCAACATGCCGATAGAATAGAATACAGCCAACGTATGCAATATATGGAATTGATGAATATGTAACAGGATGAAAGAGCGAATCAAGAGATCTGAAAACGGCAGGTTGATTTAGATTCCAATCAAGAAGTTATAAAGAATTACATGATAAAAAGCGAGACGTACGCGAGCATAACTTTTCAGGTTGGAGACTGGGTAATAATCGGCACCCAGAAATTTATCCCAGGAGTAGCCAGAAAACTAAAAAGATGTGTAAAGGACCATGACGAGGATAATGTATGTAAACGAGAACAATGCTCGAGTAAAATTGGTCAATAACCCACTCACCAGAACCTATTACGTAAAGTAAGCAGAATGTAAGCGATACCTAGAAATAACAAGAGAACCAGAAATCCGAGGTATGCCAAACCAGATCACAAACTCAACAGCTGAGTATAAGCGATTTACGAAGTCGAAAAATAGAAACGACATCAAATAATATTGCAGAAGAACCTAACCAGATGAATCCAAAATAACTTCTAAACGCGACCAAGATAATGTAGACAAAATGGATATAATATGAAAGCCATCAGAGAAATAATGCCAGAATGGGTCGAGGAAAAGGATGGATAGAATAGTTAAACAAAGCGGGAAAATCGCATTGGTTACGCTAAAGGGAGCATGAAGTCCACCAGAAATGGATTCGTATCAAAGAAGTTATACCCATGATATTTACTAATGGCGGATGAGAAGGAAACGTACCTTTCTATTGCAGTCGCATAGAAACACCAACAATAATGGATAAAATTCAAATTTATGCAGAAATGCGAACACAGCTCAAATTACCAAACGAAGAGGGAACAAACACCACTTGTCGCAGTCGCAGCAGATGCTTCTACAACGAGTTTGAAGAATTACTAATGAACCGGATCATTCGTTCAAAGAAAAGATAATGGAGAAATAAGTACTACACTATGCACTGAAATTCGGAACAAGCAAGTGCAATAAATTATAACCATTAATGCGACAATAGAGAGAGAGAAATAAGGGGCAAAACAAAATCCAACACTAGTGGGAAGCACGACCGCCAAACAAGACGAAGCAGCAGCCAATTGAGAATGGACCTACGAAGGGTTCAGCACTTAAGTATTCGATCTACTATATGGTAAAAACAGAAACTTCTATAAAAGAAACAATATATTGCTTCATTACCCATTCCAAAAAGATAAAAGCAATGTGAAATGGAAAGGACTGAATTCACCAATACCAAAAGAAGCAATACGAAATCGGGGATAGAAAGGAACAATTTTGATGATAATACATAGATGCATCGAAAAATTAAGGATTCCACGAGCAAACAAGAGATAAGAGTGGATGATATAAAAGCCAGAAATATAAAATATACGAGGAAATAATTGAAATAATAAATGTCGCAGGACGACATTCAAGGGAACCCCGGATGAAAATAAGAAGAAAGGGGTTGAAGCAGCAAACCAGGATGATCAAAAATACTAAAGATGAAAACAATCCGCACAACAAGAGAAAAAGGAAACCATCCAACGAGAAAGTCAGAAACGAAACAACATAATAAACGAGGGAACGCAAGCAAAGGAATGATGCGACTACAACAAAGGAAAAATCAAACCGACCGACCCTGCTACAGAAAAATAATGATATTGATCAGTATCCCATCAAGTTAACGGAAGCTGACGAAAATATCACGAAGAAATGAAGATGTCAGAATACGAACAATAAACGATAATAGGAATTTCGAGCAAAGGGAATATGCTTACACTGACAATGAATACAGCATAATTTTTCAATTTTCGAATTTCATAGGAAACCAGGAAGGATAGAATACGATCCGAATAATTATCATCATGTCAAACATAAAGACTATGCGAGAATGCTACAAAAAGATAGAAACAAAAATCAAGGTAGAAGCAGGGATAGCAAACTACGAATAATAACAGAGGAAGTAAAACGATTGAACAATAGTATAACAAAACAAAATTATGATTGTTGGGAAAAAGAAACATGAAAGCAGGAAAGAATGTCGATGGGATTGCCTAGAAGGAATGCGGAATATATATATATGTGCCAACAATGATATAATAATAACCTGCACACTAGCCAAACTCTGGGATTTGAAATATCACAGAACACCAAAGAGACCTTATCAACGTCGAGCACGAGAAAATACGAAATATAATAAGTGGATCAAACCAAAGGTGAGAAGAGATAATAGTTAAAAACATGGGCAAAGAACCCATTACAAAAGTTTGTATATTTGCGAAACTAAAGAAGAACGGAACGATGAACGAAAGAATCAATGTCAATCAAAAAGAGGATACCAAAAACCAAAATACGTATCCAACTAAAAGAAAGCGTGAAATATATTAGTACACGTTCAGAGAGGAAGAGAATTATTACGGAAATATAACAAGAAAGTTACTAGAATCAATTACGAACAAACGTCGGAAAAGAAACAAAAGTAAAAACCGTAACCAACGACAGTCAAGAAAGAACGTAATTGATAAACATAGAATCAGATGCGGCATGAAAGAGGAAAATAGTACGAAAACACAGGTGAAAAAACCATCACGAAAATCTGTGTATAACGAACCAAAAGAAACGAACCAGTAAACAAAGAATCCAATTGCAAAAACGAGCAAAATATAACGAAGCGGAAAGTAACCGCACATATCCGCAAAAGAAAACTCGAAAATCTGTAATAAAATATCCAAAAGGAATCATGAAACAATTGGGAACGAATAACAAGGAAACCACTCAAGTCAAATGACAGATCAACCTCACACAATCTGAAGAGAAACAAGAAACGAAACATGAAAAAAGGAATGATCATGGACACAGCCACCTTTCGAAATTCAAGAAGATTTACAACTCCAGAAAGCACTTAAAAGTACAACCGAAAGAAGGGTATTAATGGAAACAGACCAATGCAAAGGAGAAGCACAACCATGCAGCCCTAATGAAAAGAACTATATGATAAAAATGATTGGATAACAACAGCAAAGTAATAAGGCAGCGTAGTGATGCTGATAGTAATTCAATTAGTAAGAACTAACCAAATGTAGAAGAAGACAGCGAAGAAAGATTATGGCCAGCAGTGAAAAACACACTATGATATTGAATTAGGACAATACGATTAGAAAGAACTGAGGAATACGAAATCATAAGAAATTGAGCTAGCAATCACAAGCGGAACTCTGGTTTAAATAGAACGCCACTTATCGGAAGCACAACAATGTCCAATGAACTGATGATAGCAGATAAATCGAATGGAATATGGGGATATACGGAAATTGCGTATAGAGTCCCCGGAGAACGAATGTGTAAAACGGAAAAGACTTGTATATAGTGTAAATATATGTAGTATAATAGAGTAATGTATGCACGTATATAGAAATATTGTATACAAAATGTGTCAGAAATAGTAAGCAACAGAAAAATGCGATGAATTAAATGGAATGTATAATACTAACAATGGATCCGATTAACGGCAAATCAACAAAATCAAAGTGAGAATACCACCATTCGTAGAATATACAACACCAGCAGCTCCAATAATAACCTATAGAAATTGTAGAATAAATCAAGGAAATATCAAAGATCAAGGAGTTCGAGGCAACGTGGAGACTGACAATGTGAATTAATGACGACTAATGAAAACAATGCGCAAAACTTCAGTGGGACAAATACTCATCTAGTAGTAACGGAAAGCGTAACAGAGGCCTACAACAAGCCCATAAGACAGAAAGAGGCAGCAGAGAAAATGACTAACATTGCACGAGAATAAATTGACCAAATTAGCAATCAAGTTAGATGGCAAGCTGACGAATTAGAAAGACTCACGCAACAATCAACAGCACGAGATCCAAGCAAGTTGGGGTGGATGGATAAACACGATGCAGAATTCACCCCTGAAGATTCAACAGTAGATAAAAATAAAGCGTACCGGTGTAATTGTAAATAAAAAACGATAGCAGTAAGCACGTCGAATAATCAGAAATTTTTTGTAGATCTGCGACAATTATCGAAGAATAAGAGGAAGCGAGAATCCATCCGAAATACGAACGAATAATGAAGAAAAATTAGAGTGTGAACGATGATAAAAGAAAGATTAAAATGTTTGTAGATGTAAAGAATTAGCTGATTGGAGCGAGACAAACGAAATGTGGATGCAAATATGACAGATTTACGATAGAATAATAAAAGAACAATAAGAGCCCTGATGCGACGAAACAATCGAAAGAGATGGAGATCCTAACAACAATGGATAAAGCTACAACAAAGGATCAAGCAATCTATTATTAATGCAAGTAAAAAGAATGTGAATGGAAAGAACTTTTGAAGGAAGCGGAAAGTCACAAATGAATGCGAATATAACGAAATATATGCGAAAAATGCCAAAGCGACACAACAAAAAAGACTATGAAAGAACACCATAAAGGTGTATCAAGAAGAGAAAAATGCGAATTCGTGGAGTCCATCGACGAAATGGATAAAATAGAGATGGAACATCGGAATCCAAAAGAGGAACAATATGCGACTATATGAAGAATATGCGCAAACGAACTGCGACAGAAAATAAAGTCAATAAAAGGAACACTGGAACGATGTAGCGGCACAGTCAAATGTCCGTTAGAATTATCAATTGCCAAGCAACAATACCAGTTGCGGAAATGCTAAAGCATATTGATGAAATAGTATCGAGCATACCGAACTCATGAATGAAAACAAATATGGAAAGTTGGCATGGGAAATAAAAGCCTACGAACAGAAAATGAATGCAAAAAAGCAATAATAAGAAGAAATATTAGAGTCCAGAAAGAAATTTCGAGAGAAGCCAGAGAACATACAACTCAAGAAAATGGGCGAAATGGAAAGAAAAGCAACAGATGACCAACAGCATAAAGAACTAGAACCCAACAGTTCTATAGCCAGAAACATCCGAATCAGCACCATTTATATGGAAAATAACCGATTCGAGAAAAGCTACAGAGATCAAAAGATGGAACACAAAGATTTTAGAACAGCCCACAATATACATTGGGAAAATGGATTACAAATGGGCATTAACTTATACCAAATGAGATGGGAACGCAACAGGCACCACATGCAGTGTCCTCATCAGATGTGGGAAAAGGAATACGACGAGCTATAGCATCGCCTTTTAACAAACATGAATTAACATGAAGGATATGAGATCACCGAATCCAATCAGAAAGGAAATAACACAGATGGGAAGACCAACAACCCGACTGGAACAGCATTGGGACACACTTTCTATCACAACAACGATTGAGAGGAGAAGGATTCTTGCGAGAAGATAATCTGTATATAAAGTTAGAAAAGTGGAGAGCCAGACAAGACGTTGTAAAAAGGAAAAAGAAAGTGTAAATAAATGTAAATTAAAAAAATAAAAACAAATAAAAATCAAAAAATTACAAAATAATCAGAAAAAATAGAAAACAAAATTCAAAAATAATGACGATATTAGATGGCAAGCGGAATCAGCGAAGAGAATGAACAGATGAAGAGAAGGACAGATTCGATATGGACAAGATTAGGAAAAACAGAGGAAGAGGAAAATTAAAACCTTAGTAATCCAAATTCAGCATTATACCATTTCGACACAACCGGACGAAACAAGGAAAATGATGAAGGTAATTAATCTCAGAGAAAAGAAGAATGAGGAGCTGAGAAAAGAAGAACAGAGAATCTAAGTTCAAAATCAATAAAGTAATGTCACTGACGCGACAGAGTAAAGAGGATGGCAAGCCCAAGGATTCTTCTTCTTCAGAACCCCCGAACTACCGGATGAAGTCACTGTATTTATTGTCAAGGAAGACTCTCGCATTGGGGAAAAGGAGAAATCAGCAAAACGAGAACACCGGGAAATTCTCACCTGCCCATTATGAATATAACATCTGAAGTCGGAAACCAAGCATAAAATCAGATTAAGAAGGACTTCGACATCAAATTATAAGAGAAAGGGAGGTGAGAAAAAAGATAACCGATAATAAAGAGTTTCGAAGACCCAGCAGAATTATAAGGAAAGACTATAAATAAGAACATTTGAAGAGAAGAATAAAATTTTCAAAGGAAATCCAAGAGCAGCAGAATTTGGAGTCAAGGTATTGTAAACCGCAAGAGGAATAAGGCGAAGGATGTAAAAACAACACCAATAACCAATCAGAAACGTCAACAAAACTAAAGCATAAAGGAATCGCATGTATAAGCAAGAAAAGAGTCAGAAATTGAAATAATAATACAACCAACATAGAGATATATAGATCGACCAAGAGACGAAACATAATGTATTATCAGGAGTAATCTCAAGATGAGAAAATAATCAAAGACAAGATTAGCTAACAATTTGGACTGGTAATGAATCAACAAAGCAGTAATCCGAGCAATCAATACGATATCAAGAGAAACCAAAAGAGAATCGAGACAAATCAATAATAAAGAAGCTTTTGGAGCAGTACAATGTGTAACATGTTGGCAAAACTTGGATAATATTAACCCTTGTGGACACAGGTCACATGTGAAGCGTGCGGGATAAACAGTGATATATGTCCATAATGTACGAAAGGCCGATCACGGGCGGATCAAAGAATTCGTTTCGCGATCCAGTAATTAAAAAGAGGAGTAATGTGTAAAAAGTGTAAATAAAGATAAACGAAAAACAAAAAATTATAAAAACTCAAAAAACCACAAAAATACGAGATGATGTAAAATTATGATAAAATTTTGAAATGATTGAAAAGAGAGAAATCGATTATTAACATTTAGAAAACAATTATGAAAATCAAACGATGACAAGAAGTTGTGAAAGAGGCCTGAAGAGTCAAAACCAACAACCAAAAGATCATCAAACAATAAAAGTAATAAATGAGAATAGAATTAATGGAGACGGAAAGAACGGTACAATTAAAAAGAAATGCTTATCTAATCGCAGAAGAGGAATTAGTGCAAGAGATCAAAAAACGAAAATGATGAAGAGAAAAGTGGGAAAAACTACTAGAACAAAAAATAACTCACCCAGAAGGAAAAGAGAAAACGTCCAAGAGGAGAAGAAAAATGATGAAGGATATTTAGCAGAACCAAACTAAAATCAAGACCAAGGTAAGAGATATCAAACCCTAGAGCAAGAGAACAAGATCAAACAAAGTGGAAATCGAAACGATTGCGGTAAGTGATAACAAGACAAAGAAGCCAAGTAACGAGAAAGAAAGGAATGAACGATAAAATCATACAACAAATGCAGGAAGAAATTGGGAAATAGCAACCCAATTATCGAATAGAGAAAACAAAGAGAACCCATTTGGAAACAAAGAAGGGCAAAAGACAGCGCTGATATTGGAAATCAAATGGACAGAGGTAGAGAAACTCAAGAAGTATTGGGAAGCGCGAATCAGACATTATATTCACAAATAGCCGAAGAGGACAGACCGAAAAGCTTACAAGAACTAATGGGAATGCGAAAAAGGAGTCAACAAGCGTGAGAAACAAGGCCAAAAACCATCGAAGAAAATAGAGAGCCCAGAGACGTAGACACAGAAGAAATGCTGACTCAGATAACTGATCAAGCAAGAAAAGGCGAATAGAAGCAGATTATGGAGGAACGCAAGCAAAACAACTGCATATAATAAACTAGAGCAGGAAGTTGAAGTACAACAAACCAGAGTAAAAGAAGTGCAAATCGAGCAGGACGAGCCTCACGAAAAGAACAAACAACAATGGAAAACGGATCAACAGAAAAGCATAAAAGAAGCGAAAAATGGAAGAGCACTTCAAGAAGCCAAGAAAGAGATAAATCGTTTTACCCAAAGATACTAAATATGGAAGATGGGAACTTTGGAACAATCGAAGTACACAAAGAACAATCGAGGAACAAACGAGCAGGTCCAAAACTAAGAATCGGGAAAAAATCAGACAGGCACATATGAGCCAGGAGACACGAAAAGAAATACGAACAACAATTCAACGAAATGTACAAGATCACGAAGCAGAAATCACATTACAGACGAAAAAGACAAAACCAACAATTAAACGAAGAGAATAACAAACTCCAGGCAGGAGGTGAACGGACACCGAATGAGGATTGTAGTATTCAAAAAATCCAGTGAGACATCAACTCGAGTCAATCGAGCCAGCTGAAAACAAGTTGAAGCCAGGATAAAAGCGATAAAGCAAGGATATGAGGAAAATGAACAAATCTGAGAAAGAGAGATTGAAAAGTTAAAAGCTTGGAAAATACGCATCGATTGGAAACGCAAGTGGAAAGAACTAACGGAAATACGGAATATCTTGCTTATCTCTTAGACGAAGAGATAACAAATATCAAATACCTTGCGTGAAGAGATAATACCTTGCAAAACCGACCACCAATCCTGCTTATGCCATTATATCCGACGGAAATGCCAACTCAAGTACCCGCCGAACCGATGAAGGATTCGGGAGACGGACGAAAACGATAGCGTAAATTAAAAAGAAAATTGTAAAAAGTGTAAAAAGATAATAAAAACAATAAAAATTATAAAAAAAAAAAAAAAATTGTAGCCAATGTATATTTAGTATGAATCCAAATGAAATAGAAAGCCGAATGAATCTAGAAGACGAAGAGTACGTACCAAACCCAATTCAATTAGTAGAACCAATCGAGCAAGACCCACTGAGATTATTATAGTTAAAAGGTGAGAGCCGAAAAGAAAGGGAATGGCAAGAGCTAGTGGAGGAACAAGATTCAGAAATCGCTCGGATAAATCAACAATTAATTACAATCTAAACAGTTAGCCAATACGATAAAGCGAAAACTAACATCCAGCATGGGGGAAAATAGAAATCAAAAGAGAGAAAACGAACAATTGAAACGAGAATTAGCTGAAATAAAAACCCGCGTAATCCTGGAAGACTATTGGAAAACCGAAGCAGAACGAATGCGAGACAGCAGAAAAAGCGAACAGAGATACGTAATACAACTAGAAGACAGTTGTAAAGAAGCCAGAGAAATAAGAGAGCCATCAACAAGCCCAAGGGGAAATTAGAACATTAACAGATCAGCTCCAGGAAGCGAGACGAAAGCTGGGAAAAACAAACAACCAAGCGGGTCAACTACAAACGTCAACTCAAGAGAAAACAAACAAAAGAAAGAAATCTTCAAATGAAAATTCATAATCAACAAAGAATAATCAAAGAAGGTAAAGAACGATTAAAAGAACTAGTTAACTAACCGAGCGATTAATAAAAGCCCAAATCCTGATAATGAGATTTTCAGAAAATAAAATTAAAGAGGAGTGCGAGAGACACTCAACCCCAGAAAGAGAGAAAGAGTAAAAAGGGCTAAACTCCACTGTATATAGTTGAATAAAATTGTAAATAGACGTGAAAATTGATTGATATATATTAGAAATGAAAACCATGGAACCCAACGTTATGGGATCACAATGATAATAATAATAATGATGAGGAAATGTGACACTGAAAACCCGTTGGAAAAATGCGAGAGATCCCAACCCTTCAGAAGAGAAGACAGCACCTGTGCCGATTACAAAGAAAGTTGTAGCAATCCCGATAATGAAGAATGTCAGCAAATAAAACTACAATGTATACAATGCCCCATGAAAGAAAACAAGGATGAAGATAAAACAGAATATCGAGAAAACCCAAATAATGATACAACCCCTACTGAAAAATAATGAAGAAATAACCAATATTAAAAAATGAGAATCGAGAAATAAAGAAAACCCTAGAAAAATATCATCAGACAAATTCAAAGAACAGCCAAAGCAAATCCCAAAAACAAACCAATCCAAGAAATCACCTTATCAATTCAAAAACAACTAGAAAAACGAGTGGGACAAGGAAATGAACCCCGTACAAACAACTCTATCAATCAAACTTATACTACGGATTAGTATAATATCCAACATAATACTCTTAAATATGCTGTCTCATCCTCGGCCTAACAAAAAACAAGCAAAGGCAAAATACCCCAATTCAAAAATTCAGAAGAATGTTCACCCAAAATTCGAAAAATCGACAAAACCAACGAAACGACAAGACTCTCGCAGATTTCTATCAATCACCCTTCAAGATCAGCCAGCTTGAAAGTGAAACCAAGCCGTCAGTGATTCATTCGAAGCCAAATATAACTGATTTACATTGATTTGAACTAATTAACGCGTATTGATTTACATTGATTTGAACTGATATTACAAAACTTGCACTGATATTAAAAAACTGAACTATCTGATTTTATTTGATAATGTATCGTAGTAGGACCTTAAGTCCATCTTTATCTTGATGAGTTAACCATACCGTAAAAAAACTTTTTATGAATATTGAAAACGGAATTGTATGTATTAATTTGAAATCAATTGAAATTGCGGGTCGCAATTTTACGGACCCCCGAGTGTTTTATGTTGGGCCAAAACGTAAACGGCCTTCAAAATGTTTAAATGGATCAGAAACACACACGCAAACACAACACGCAATTTAAATAAAACCCCAAAACACCAATTAAACCATGTAAAATCTGAGAAATAAAAGAATTAAATATAAATTAAGAAACAAAAAAAAAATAAAATAAAATATTAACAAAATGCACCAAGATCCGCACGATACCTACACAAATACAACAAGAAAACACGACAAATTCGACGAAATTAGAAAAATCAGTTAAAGTTCATTAAAGCAAGATTTAAATCGGAAAATTTGAATTAGTAATAATTCAAATAAAATTCTAAATAAAAAATTATTAAAATAAATCAAAAAATAATAAAAATAAATATTAGAATTTGCTAGAAAACAACAAGGTCGAATTTTGTTTTACTACATCAAATTTTACACACCAAAAATTTAGGTATATATACTGATCCATTTTCACATTAAAGTTAACCATTTTTCGAAAACCAGTTTTAAACCAGTTTTAAACCATTTTTAAGACTAGAAACTATTTTTGAAATTACTCCGTGTTTTCAAATTATTTGAATCTTTTAAATCTATTTTCAGAATTTTAGGTGAGAATCATTGATTTTGGAACCCTCTTTCCACGCCCCGTGTCTTGCATCTCTGTAGAGCTCTGCTCGGACGTCGGCGTGGGAAGAGAGGCATTTGGTTTATTATGTGAATGTATGCAAATTTTTTATGAATTGGAAGGGTAACTTGTTATATTTTTCTTATAATTAATAAACTTTATTATGTATAATTTGTTTCTTATATATCTATAATTTGTTAATTAAAATATGTCGAAATTTTTTCCGGCCCACAGCCGAAACATAATGCAAGTAAATGAAATCTACACACAATTCAGATTCGTGTAAGCGCGTGGAATATCGCCAATGATCTGTGCCCGTGAAGACCCGGCGTGCGGAACGCAGTGTTGGATCGTCAATATTATCCCTATAGATGAAAGGAGGAATAAGGAAGAAGTCATTTGATTGCTTCCTCGTTCCTCGTTTCTGTAAAATCGACTTAACTCATACTACACATGGCTAAAAATCATCACACCGAGTAGTCCAGTGGGCACTCAGTAAATATAATGTAAACACAGAATGCGCTTAAGGCTTATTAAAAGGGATTGGAACTGAGGTTAATTAAAATGGAAATCGTTGTTATAATTCAAATCGATAATTCAAACAAAATTTAAATTTACGAGTCAAATAAATTGATAGAAATCATTTAATAATTTATTGATTCTCATTGATTCACGTAACAAGATTTAATTCACTAAACTATAAATCAAGTACTCATTTATTAAATAACTCATCGATTTTAATTGATTAATGTAAAGATATTTAACTCATTGAAGTACTATAATCATTTAATAAATAATTCACTAGTTTTAACTTAATTATTGCTTAAAGTAAAACTCATTAAAGCATTGATTTGATAAGTAATTCGTCGATTGTAAGTTGATTATTAATTCATTGAAATTTTCATTTGATAAATAACTCATTTAATATTGTTGAAGAAACGAAAATAAATCATCAAGTGTTCATTTAATAATCCATCGCTTTTTAATTGAATATCATTCATTCAGCAAATACTTCGTCGACGTTAATTAATTAACGTAAAGAAATTTAATACCGTAGTTTAAATATTCAAATTGATAAATAATCCATTGATTTTCACCCAGCCATTTAAAGTAAAAATTGTACCGTAAAGAATCTTGTAAAAATATTTGACTCGTCAATTTATTAAACCAAATAGTCATTTAATAGATAACGGTTGCTTAACGTAATAGAGATTTAACCTCTTGACCATTTCACCATAACAACAAATGTTCGAATCGGATAAGTAGTTAAAAGTATGCTTACTGGAAAACAAATACCCGAATAAAAGAACAATTTATAAAAATTACGAATTACCAAACTGCTAATTAAGCGTATTGTATTAAACAAAATGATTTTAAAATCGAATCAGTTTCGTGATCAGCAAGTAAGGTCCTTCTTGATGAAATTTCATAACTAAAATCAACCCATGTGGATTAGAGATTGTTGTAAGTTCATGCAGAGAATTATGGGTATAACCAATTGATCCATCAACAAACGTTCGATTGCGCTTGAGTAATGAAAAATTTCATATGTAAACGAATGCAACGAAGCCACGAAGTGAGAAAGAGGGACCTTTGACTTGATGATCACGGAATTGAGACAGGGATTGAATAAATGAATAATTATCCGACCAAACATCTATATTATTTGTTTTAACGAGGTCAACCATAGATGAAATTGTCATGATTAACTAATTTAAAACCAAATGATCAAAGAATTTATTGATTAGAATAAGAAATTTGAAAATAAAGCGATTTGATTCCTCCCGTAAGACACAAAACCATCATCGAACGAGGGCACAGAACGATCACGAGGAATACTTCGAACTCAGCATTAACAGAGTGGTAATCACCCAAAAAATTGTGCGTCGATAAATTGCGAACCCTAAAAAATAAAGCGATTAATAACTAACTAACTTAACCCTGAGAAAATACCTACCACTGATTTTGTTTGACCATGGTAATGAGATGATCGCGTCCCCCAATGAACGCGGAATATTCTTGACCCAAAACTCCAATCTGCAACCCGATAACTAATGATCCTTAAAACGAGAAAATTAAATGATGATAATAAAGTAGTTTCACCTACTTGAAAAGTTCATACGAGAATCCACAATAAATATGAGCAACCGGATAAACAACTTTATCCGCTTAAAATAAACATTCTGGCGTAGCGAAATCTAACCAATCTTTGTCACATCCGGTAATTCACCATGATCGATGAACCGAATTCGATGTCCGGTTCATGCCGTTTGACGAGAATTCGTCAATCACCGAAAATCAAATCACTTCGTTTCCGCTCTGAAATTTGACAACCAAGAATCCCGTCAACGATTTCGACAATAAACTAAAGCCCAAATATAATAATCATTTACGAAATAGTTCAATACATAGCCCCATTTTATTTTCTGTTTGCATTGAAAACACTTCAAACTGAAGTGATAAAATTATTACATTTCTTACATGAACAGATACACATGCGAATTTTACACTGCTAATATACCCCCATATAAGACAGGCGCAGTCATAAACATAATACCATATTGTTTTACTGAACCGCAAAACTCTGCTGGCCTAACGCACGACACTAGAATTATCAACATTACCGGCTACCATACTCACAAGGTACTCAGACACCTAATGTAGGTAAATTCAAGCTAGCGAGTTCTCTCGTACAGGACGAGAGTAACTTCATTTTTGCAAACTATTAAATATACGGAGAAAGATAGAATAAACATATATTTTTAATTCAGGACACATTAGAACCATGATCGATATGCCCGCTCACATTGTAGAACAATGGAGACAAGCCTGGAGTCGGGTATACCAGGAACGATATCCTGAGGAGCCTACAGATGAACAAACGGAGGAAATATCACCAGAAAAATTCATGAAGCGATTTTCGGGAGACGGCGGACGAACCCAATCCGTCACGGGACATTTTAATGCAGGCCCAAGAGCTCCTGGAAGGCCTGCTGCAGCATCAGCGACAAATCGAGGCTGATGTGGCATGGGCCACATCTTACCTGGCCAATGTCAAAGATGACATAGCGGCTGGACGACTGGCCGACAGCTACCCGCCTTCTCCCAGACCGATCAGAAACCTTAAACGACCGGTGCTCGTAGTCTCGGGATATGCTCCGGAAGAGGGGATTAAGCGATTCTTCGCGGAGGAGTAGACGCTATTGATGTAGACATTGGTTATTGTTAGTGACATTGTGTCCGATTCAAGAACAAAAATTTTTCTGTCTCATCTTTTCTATCATTATCATAATTTTCATTTTGAAAAATTGTTTAAATAAACTACTCATATTTGCATTAGTCGCCATCCAATTCACTCATGCTAATTTTAGAAATGGATCCCGTAAAGTTGTTACAAAACGAGTTAACTCGCGAGCGACAGACAAACAAGGATCTCCACGACCAACTCATACACCTGGTTCGGGAAATACAACAACTCAAAGCTACGTGGGTTAACCCCACCAGGGTCAAGCCGCTGTATCAAAAGTTAGCCGCAGCTCAGAAGGGGTGGACCGAAGAAAGGCAATTGGTGACCAGCCTGAAGACCCAAATCAGGGGGCTAGAGGTAGCGTTGTCCGCTAGTCAAGAGGGGGCAGCGGTAACCTACCCTCTAGTTTTCGCCCCGGCTCAATTAGCATACCGAGAAGTGAATCCGACCCCATCCGCAATGCCAACCCCTGTCGAGAACCCTACTCCAACAATTCCTTCAACATCCAGTCGACGACCGGGTCGCAAGGAGCGAGCTAAGCGCCGAGCCGCTCGACTCTCCAATCAATGCACTTTTAAATAGATTATTGTTAAATATATTATTTTCCGTACATCTCTCATTTCATTTACGTACTAATAAAGTTTTTTTTTAATAATAAATAAAATACAATTGTGAGGGATTAAATACAACCACCAATCATGTTGTCCTTTCAATCTAACGCCGATAAACCAGCTGGATAGACGATAGAAATTTAGACGCAAGGGGACCAATAAGTAAAAGCGAGCGCAGGTCTTCTATCGACAGCTCGTGAACCCGAGGATTGTCCGAGCAACTATAGTATTAGCTAATGATACTCAATTTTTGCGGGCAGTCCACCACTTGAACACATTACCAACGTTGCCTAGCAACGGGTGCCAAGTGGCAGTTAGCAATCTTTTGTATGGCGTTACTAGGGTCGCCGGAAGATAAGCAAGATTTGAAACCCTGTAACCCACCACTTTTTCCAGTCAAAAAAGTTATATGCAGGCAGTCGCTGCAAATTTTATTCATGTGAAAAATTCAAAATTTTGCAAAACGGTAATTGTTGTTTAGCTAAATCATATTTAAGTAATGAAGGTTGAATGGGATGAAATTTCGAAAACCGACTTAAATTTTTCATTTGCCGGTTTAAGAAAGTACGTACTTGTCTATAGCATTCTAGCAAATCTATTTTTCATCCAAACGTTTTATGAAATCGTTTTGGTCCCGTGTATCTCAAGTTTTAAATCGGCTTTGGGTGGTGTCTGCAGTTCACTATCTTTATATTGATATAAGAAAAACCAATAAAGACACTTCAAAGAAATCGATCAAACGAAAGTGATTTAGTGGATCTAGGTGTACGCAGTTTTTAATTACATTGCCTTGGGATTCAATAAGTTTTAAATATTCCAAACTTTTATATTATTTTGTTGAGGGAAGCATTTTGAATCATTAATGTCTAACGATGCGTTTGACAGAATTTTCTCTAAATGCTTGTCAATCTTTAGAAAATATAATTATGTCAGCAATATAGACAGCTTCAATGATTAATAGAATTTTTTTTAATAGTAAAATAATAATTATATTCTTAATTAAAGGCCATCTAAGGGCTAATAATTTAATAAAAAAATATATTTGTATTGTTTATTTTATTGTTTGCAGCTGATTTTGAATTATTTTCTGCCTATCCACATCCAATTCTAGCGCTTCAATTCGATTGGCGTTTGCTCTGTAATCTTTTTTTCAGCGAACATACTTTGATATAATTGCGCTTGAAATGGTCATACACGTCCTCTATAACTAACACTAGGAATTTTGATCGGCTCATGTAATCCCACAAAAGAGTTTTCAGTTTTTATTTTACTTCTTCGTGAGGTATAATTATTTGTATAGAAATCAAATTGATGATTATATTTTTTGATTCGAACTTTCTGACTGACGAGAGTAGCTCTCGCATATCGGTTTTCAGTGGGGACATAAAGAACCTGCGTCATGCACTGATCATATACCTTTGTAAATGTCTTCTTATTGACATCTTAGAGTCTCATTTTTTCCTCTATCAACTCCATTTATTTGTTCAACAGCGCATCAGCAGATTTTAACACTTCTTCACTGAACTCTCGAAACGAGTCGATTCCAGGAATCTATGGCCATTAGCCAGTATTTGTGCCGAAATCCTGTGACGTTCAACGGCTGACATTACTGTGTATTTGCCGGTTGACTTGAAATTGATCGGGTTATATTTGTTCGTTCATTGATTTATATTGTAGGATAGTAATAATAAATTTTACATAAATATATTATTAAAACAAAATGTTAATAAATATAATTAGGATGATCTAAAAATAAAGAAACACACACAGTTATCAATTTACAACACACCTTTACATTTCTAACCTCAGGAATAAAACTAGAAATCAATAATTGTACTTTAAAAATAGAAAATTTAAAAACAAATATTATTAATAATTGAGGATCTCTTCTTACTAAATCAAGTGCAACAAAACTTTAGTATATGAACAAGCGTTTTCATAGTTTATCAAATTCTTATACATATGTTATATGAAGTAGATTGAAAATATATAATTAAATAATTAAATCTTCACAAATTCAAATTCTATTCAACTAACTACAATATATGAAAGAAGTCTTGTAATTATTCTAAACTGTCACTCATATACATCACATTCGCACTTGTAAAGTCATTGGGAAATCACGGTTATATTGTAAAAGGCATTCTAGTCCGCACAATTGTTTCATGTTTCCCAACACTCCAATAGTCATTTGGTTTGCTTATCTTGGATATAATTTCTCTGGAGTATTATATTACCTTTTGATTATAGTAAATATGTTCATTTATTAAAGAGTTTCTTTGACATTCAAAGTATAAATCAAAAGTTTACTGAGAGATCTCATCAGTTGTCGCACGACTTTAGATATTAATGTCGGAGTCATGCCTAATATGTTGTTGAAGGAAGGGCTTGCTTGTTCATATTAAGAAACCGATAAATGGGCAATATCTTTGAATCGATTGGTTTTGCTTAATGCTTCCACGAAAGTTTTTATGATTCCGATGAAATATTTGTAGAAAAATCCAAACTTGATTAAATTTTTGATAAAAATTATAAAAACAGATTATGAGCATTACAAAAAAATTAAATATTAAACTAAATCAAAATTAAAATCAGAGGTTTCCTTGGACTTCTATTCTGCGTAGGTATTTACTAAATTTTTTATTTCAATTTATTCATATTTTTAAATTTAAAAACATTTCGTTGATATGATTATTTAATTACGATGGACCTAAAGATAACTATTCACCCAATAAGTAATCGTAATGATAACAAATTTACCACCATCTGAATATCAAAAAAACATTTTTTTAAATAAACAGAAAGACAATTTTCTCATTTTAAGGGGAGAGGAGAAAAAAACCACCAGTCAATGAGGTGACCGGTGAAACACATTATCTCATTGGCTGAGCATTGAGGTTTCTGACAACGCTCAGGAATTAATTTAATTTACTTGGGTTGAAAAAAAATTAGATTTACTTGATTGTCGAGTTCTTTGTTCGGGTGGGTGCCGACTTTCAAATTGAATCTAATTTGATGGGAAAAGTCAATTGAATTTTGAATGAATACAAATTTTTGAATTAAACGAAGATGTTTTCACAGCATCTAACATGTCGACCACGTCACAGGAACTTTTATTAAGGAAGTTGACATCAGAAGAATTAACAAAGGATAAAGATGAGGAATTATTTATCCAGCAATGTGAGAGAAATTTCCGGGTCGATAAATTAACGGGTTTTCGTTAAGAGATGATGGTTGAACTATATATTAATAAGGAGATTAAAAAGAAATATTTAGACGTGGAAAAACTGTGGAAAGCGTTTATTAAAAATACTACAATAAATCAATATATTAAAGCTGCATTCGTATACAGGCAGACGAATGAAGAGACAGAAGTATATTTTAAAAGATTTAATAGTCTGGTGGACAAGTGTTTAGACACGAATGGACGGCAGATAAATTAGAAGAAGAGTTATTGGTACACTGTTCCGCGAAAAGGAAATTGAAAATTAAGTTATGGGCAGATGAAATCAAGGGAACAAAAGAAATAAAGAAGAAGATCAAGAAATTTCACGAGTTTAGGCAGATGAGCGAAGAGGTTTATACGTTAAGAGAAAGAGTACTCGAAGAAAAGATAAAAAAAAGCTATAGAGATGTCACCATAAAAAATAATAGAAATTTCGAATCGGAAATTGAAAACAAAAGATACACAAATAATGTTCCTCAAGAGAATGGAATTGTAAAATGTTTTTACTGTGGAAGACATTCCATATACAGAGAGAATGTCCGAATAGACAGCGAATATACATGTTATTCATGCGAACAACAAGGTCGTATAAAGAGAGAATGTCTAAATAGACATAAGAGAGTCATTATATGCTATGAATGTGGAGTGGAGGCACACACAAGGAGAGATTGTAACTAAGTAATATGTCAAAGATGTGGATTAGGAGGCCATCGAGCAGAGGATTGCTATACGAATTTGAACAGGATTAAGCAAACACTAATAAATAGAGATAACTGAAGACAAAGTGGAAATTACGAAAGGAAGATCAACTATCAAGGAAGAAACGATGCGGGAACAGGGATCCATTAAGGGACTAACAAAAGACAAGTTGCATACATAGGAAATGAAAGCGATGAAGACGAAGAAGAGATTTTCTCTGTGACCGAAACGAGAAAGCCCCAACAAGAGAAGATATTGTCGGGGCAGTTTTATAAAGGATGTTAGAGGCTCCCCAAAAGATAGGACAGTAGAGAAAAGAGATTTGGGGTAGGATAGACATTGTGAGCAGGAACAAAAAGATAAATGAGTAGTTGACAAAAGTTAATAGGTTTGTTAAATAGAACTTTGAGGAAGTTGAGAGATGTGAAAATGGGGAACACAGAAGTCCCGAGATATTGGCAATAGATAAAATGAGGTCGGTATTATCAGGTATGACATAATGAAAGGTAGACTTAGTGTGGTAATCAAAATTCAAAATCAGGAAATTGATTGTTTATTTGATTCGGGAGCAACAGAATGCATATTAAGCTTGAACCAGTTCAAAAAAATTAATAATATAGAACTTATAAAGACCGCAAGTATCTTAAGATGCGCAAATGATAATGAATTGGAAACAAAAGGCAAAGTAATGGTGGGTGTTGAAATAATGGGAGTATGTAAAGTGGTAAGATTTACGATTGCAAATCATATAACACCAGAGGTGATTGGAGGTATAGAGTTGTGGAAACAATTTGGAATACAAATACAATGGCCTCAGAGGGATGAGGTACCCAATTATGAGTACATATGTAATATTGATGCAAAATTTGGGAAGCCTATAACAGGAACAGAAAGATTCGACAGAGCAAGAAAAGAATTAAGAGTGAATGATACGGTATGAACAGAAATTATAAAGAATAACCAGGATTTTTTAATGGCAAATAAATGTGTCATCGGTTGCACAACATTGCTGAAACATAAAATATTAAGCCGTGAAGACAATCAATTCATTTAGAACCAAAGATTGAGGAAGATATACAGAATCTGTTTAAAAATGGCATTATTAAGAAATGTAATTCATCATGGAATATACCACTGGTTTGTGTTTGGAAGAAAGAGAAACAAGACATCAGATTATGTCTAAATTTCAGACTGTTAAATCTGGTTACTGATAGGCAAGCGTATCCAATGCCAAATATAAAGGAGATATTAAATAGATTGAAGGAGCAAAGCATTTTACTTCAACAAGACAATATTGTTTCAACAGAATTTCGTTTGGAAGAGCAGCAGGGCCAGAAACATTTCAGGAGTTCATGGGAAAAGTACTGGGCAACGTAAAAGGGACAGTGGTTTATTTAGATGATATTTTAATATTCACAGAGACAAAAGAGCAACATTATGCGGTTCTGAATGAGGTACTAGAAAGAATTGGAAGAGCAGGTTTGAGAATAAACCCAGAAAAATGTCTTATACTTATGTAAGAACTAAAGATTTTAGGACATATTATTAAAAAGACGTGATGTAAAATGGACCCATCAAAACTAGAAGCAATAACGTCATTCCAGAAGCCAAAGTGTATAAAGAATCTAAGAAGCTGTCTGGGTAAATGTAATTATTATAGAAGGTTTATCAAAGACTATGCTAAGAAAGCAAGAACTTTGGAAGAACTACTTGGAAAGAATAATGTGAAATTAATATGGACAGAAAACTGTGAAAAGGCTTTTGAAGATATGAAGAAAGCATTGACGGATTCACCTGATTTGGGATATCCAGATTTTACAAGATATTTCATACTAAATACAGACACTAGTTTTGATACAATTGTGGCTGTACTATCACAAAGAAATAATAATGATTACGAAACGGTTACAGGTCACACGCAATGAGTAGTCATGAGAAAGGGAGCTTCTCGCAATTTACTATTTTTGCCAACATTTTAATCATTACCTTTACGACAAAAAGATTAGCGCTGAGAACTGAATCACACAAATACAGATGCACTATCGAGAAGTACTTGTGAGACTTGCTTACTGAGTTAAGAGAAAGCAAAGACTGAAAAAATAAAAAAAACGGCGTATAAACATGGTGGAGAAAATTGTAAGTTGTAAATGGCAAGAAGACGACGAGGAAATTAGAAAAATCAAAGAGGATATAACAGAAGAGTCGTGTTGGAAATATATGTTAAAAGAAGTGATTCAAAAGATATTCGTTACGGAACGCCAATGGAAGATTGATTCAAGGAAACGTAGAGAAGATGAAAGGTTACCTCAAAAATTATCAACATATATACTTTAAAAATTAAGTTTTAATATGATTAAAATTAAAAATAAGATTTAAATTAACTTTTGACCAATTAGATTAAATTAATTAAATATCTGATTATAAATTATAATATAAATTATTAAATATTAATTATTAAAATATTAAATTAAAAAAAATTTAAATAAAATTTAAATAATTAATTATAAAATAAAATTTAAATGCCGACATCTTTTTATCCAATTCTAAACTTCGCGATCAATTAACAAAATTCTTCAATAATCTTTATATGAAGCACTCCACCAAAATTCAATCACTTAAATTAATGATCGTTCCAGTTTATTTCTATCTCCTCAAATCTGGACCATTGCAATTTAAATCCGAAAACGTTGGATATATAAAAGATATAATTTTTTTGAATAAATTTTAAACTTTGAATGAATACAGATAAATAAAGCATAATTTAAATAAAACATTTTCCGGCTTGGGGAGCCTTGACTCAATTACTTCAGCATTACTTCGCTTAATGCTGATTTTGCTTTATTCACCAGGGAATTAACGGTGCTTCTGTTTGGAACGGCTATTTTCCTCAAATGTTCTTGTCGGTTACTTTCCTTCAATGCTGTATATTCTCCCATTTTCTTGGCTTGAACTAAAATTCGCAACTTATCCAATTCTATCCGATAAACATCAGCATTAACTTGATCGAGTTTCATCGGTTTATAGCCGAGATCGATAGTTTGTGCTGTTGAGGCGGCTGGTGCATTCTGTGAGGCAATGCTTTTCATCCGTTTCGATTTTGCTCTCTCGGTCCCTTCGTATTTATATAAATCATTTAATATCTAGGCAATCCAATCCCGGTTTTCGATAAACCGGTTTTACCGTCTAATTTTGATTTATAATTTATCGAAAATAATTAATTCTTGATATCTAATTAAATTTTTTTTGAAAAATACATAACTTGAATATTGAATTCTACATTTTAATGATTAATTTTATATTTATAAAACTAAGAAATAGTATTATTTTGTTGTGTTTTTATTTTTATGTCAAACATTGCTAAGTTTTTCTATACTTTGGTCTGTTAAATTGTTGAACACTGATAATTAATTTTTTTGGAAAAATTATTTCATCCTTTTTAAAATACTAGCTATGGAAAGAGAAAATTTATACAAACAAACTAAGTGTCAATTTTAGCAGAAGACAGACCATCTGCATCGTGATAGTAGGTTATTAAGGTAAACCAATCGACTAAAGCTTATCTAAGCTGTTTAATGACCAAATATTTCAAGACAAAAGTTGACGAATCTTTTTCTACCGTAATATCAGGATTGGTCACAAAAGACGATTGAATTTCGGAAAAATATGGGTATCTTATGATTTAAGAAATCTATTAGCATCAAAAGGTTACGTTGTACCAAAATCTCCTAGTAAAATTAACATTTTTAGGTTAGGTTAGGATGAGTAACCATAACAACAAACTTGCAAATAAATATTAAAATAAAGGGATATACGGACCTACCCAAACCATCATAGTGCATTTTCAACATCAATGTTATCAATGTCAACACTATCATAATTATTGTCAGACCACTGTCATTATTTGCTTTATTATCACTCATCATTGTCGTCATAGTGTTATTAGTATTATCAATATAAATAATAAAGTAATAATAAGCAATAATAATTTTAAAATTTATTGGATTTTATTTGGTGTTTCCACGCACAATGTTCTGAACAAGAGTAATAAATAACAACACACGAAAAGAGTTAATTACATATAGCCCAACGAAAAGTGTGAAGCATCTGAGAACAATTCTGTTGAACGAATTAACCTCATATTTATGTATATATTTATAGGTATGTACAAATTTGCGACAGTGTTAAAATAAAAAATCGGGAAAATGAAGGTTTTTGGAAGTGACTTTTTGTGAAAATAGTCATTTTATTATGTGGATCAGGTGTTTAGGAGTATTCTTTGGTTGTACGATGGTTCTTTCGTGTACTCAATATGTGAAAGACGTCTTCGATTTTGTATTTGATGAAGGTCTATCTTGTTGGATGTTTATTTGATTGTTGTGTATTTGATTCTTTTGTTTCGTTGGATATGTTTGGGTTTGCTAGAAAAGGTAAAATGGTGACTCTAGTTAAAGTGTCAGAAAGAAACGTCTCATTGGTAAGATTTCTGAAAAATTTGACTGCTGAAAATAATAAAAATTATTTTAAGCCAATTGAAAAAATAGAAAATAAAAATAAAATCCCAACTAATTCTATTAACAAATCTAAAATCGAAGAAAACTCATGCGTATTTTTAATGATTACAAATAATAGAAAAGAAAATAAATTAGGTAAAGATAAAACACTGACTGCTGCTGAAATCAACGATTTCCTTGGTTTCAGTGATTCAGGTTCTGATAAAAGTGATTGGAAAACTATAAAGGACGATACAGCCAATAATTTTCTATTGAAAAAAGAAGCAGGCTATTATTATCATTGGGTCTATCTCAAGTTAAACTTATCGAGTGCTAATTATCATTACGATCTTCCGCAGATTTAATGGGTTGTGCTTCTCTGAGTCCTTGGGGGAGCCATTTAGTCGACCACGCTTTCATCATGGCACTTCTATTTTAGTGGTTGCCCTAATTGTGAGACGTTGGGGAAATTCTGCTGCTGTATTAACGAGTGAGTCGATACTTACAATCTACCGGGTATTAATGTTTGTCAAGTCAGAGTTTGTCGCGCGTATGGTGGTGCTAATTATTAGAATTCATTTAAAAGTTACTGAATACCTAGTATTGGATAATATTGTTATCAATTGCTTTTGAATTTTAATAGGGATAAGGCTTATCATTTATCGGGGCATGTTTAATACTTGTTAAACACGTAATATCATTTAAAAATTATTTCAAAATTTGCTACATTTTAAGAGTTGACGTTGAACGCGATAAATTTACAGATCTACCAACTTACAATATGGATAGGCGTTACTTTAACGTGTCTATTTCCGTCAATTTTGGGATATGTTAGGTACGTCTGTTACTCTTATTAAACCTTTTATTTGCCTAATTTTAGGAAAACCAGTGTCTTTGATCTCTTTATGGTATTCCGAGATAGAATATTAAATCATTTCGAGGAAGACTTATCTGTTTGATTCTCATCTTATGCATATTATCGTTTCGTTTCGAATTCGTATTGGACTTTCGTTATATTGTTACGTCATTTTCACTTGCGAATATAATGTGGAGTGTATTTGGAATTATATATGTACTTAAATGATGCAGGCTTTTATGAATTTTTCGGGTGGGGGATATTGTCATGACTCTCAATATTATCAGGTTCCTAGTAAATTTTTGATAATATTACACTACTATCTTTATCTTATGTCAACGATTCTTATGAATTTAGTGTTAATCGATTTAGTTGCATTAATTCCTTTTAAGCAATTTATTTATTTTTGGGTTATCTTTGAATAACGAATCGATTTACGACCTATTTTATTCTATCCTTATACTCTTTATTCTATATTTAATTTAGCTTCAATCAATAAATTATTTTTAGATTGAGTTTTATTTTAAACCAAAAGATTTTCGTTAATTTTTCTCAATAATTACTTTGCTTTTCTTAAATTGAATTACATTAATTGAATCAACGAATTGCTTAGTTTTTATCAATAGTTGCCTTACCTTTAGACAATGAATTACCTTATGTTGAATCAGAGGATTATTTTGTTTTAATCAATAACTACTTAATTTAATTGGATAAATAACTGTAATGGTTTTCTACTAATTTACTAGTAATTTCAACTAATCTGTTTCAAATACGAATTTAATTTACTTTTAGCACTAAGTTTTATCTAATTTGTTTCAAAACATTAATTTAATTTACTTTTAGAAATCAGTTTTATCTAATTTTATTAATTACTTTACTTTTAGAAATAAGTTTTATCTAATTTATTTCAGAATATGAATTTAATTTATTTTTAGTAATAAGTTTTATTTAATTTGTTTCAAAACATTAATTTAATTCACTTTTAGAAATAAGTTTTATTAATTTAATTTACTTTTAGAAACACGTTTAATATAATTAAACTATTTAATTTACCTTTAGCAATAAGTTTTATCTAATTTATCTCAAAGTATCAACATGGAATTAGCTATATCAACGATTTCGATTTCATTTTATCCCCGTACTCTTTCCCTTTAATAGACCTTAGGCGTACATTGTGTTTATATTATATTTACTGAGTGCCCACTGGACTACTCGATGTGATGATTTTTAGCCGTATGTAATATAAATTTAGGTCAATTTTACAGAAATGAGAAACGAGGAAGCAGCCAGAGACTCCTTCCTTATTTCTCGTTTCAGCTATAGGGGTAATATTGACGTTACGACCCCTGCGTTTCTCACGCTGAGTCTTCACAGGTACATATCATTGGCGATCTTCCACACACTTACATGAATCTGTGCTATGTAGATTTTGCTTTCTTGCGTTATGTGTTGGCTGTGGGCCGGAAAAATTTCGACAGAATTAATTTTAGTTCATTTAAATATATAAAACAATTTATTAATATTAATAATATTTATTAATTATAAACAAATAACATAATTACCATCCAATGACAATCCATAATAATAAAAACAGCATGATATTGCATAAAAATAAAATTACCTCTCCCCCCACGCCGACATCCAAGCAGAGCTCTACCGAGGTTGCAAGGATGTGAAGTGGAGAGAGGGCTCCAAAATAAACATTTCTCACCTAAAAGTAAACTCTGAAAAATGGTTTTAAGATTTGAAAATATAGTTTTAAACACAACTTCAAAATTGGTTTTCAAAATGGTTTTTTGGTTTTAAAACTGGTTAAATTTAATGTGAAAATGGATCAGTATTTATACCTATTTTCCTCGCATGTTAAATTTGATGCAGTAAAACAAAATTCGACCTTGTTATTTTCTAGTAAATTCTATTCTTTATTTTTATTATTTTTTGATTTATTTTTATAATTTTTCATTTAGGATTTTTATTGAATTATTACTAATTCAAATCTTTTGATTTAAGTTTCATTTTCATGAACTTTTATTAATTTTTCAATTTTGTCGAATTTGTTGTGTTTTCTTGTTATGTTTGTGTTGGTATCGTGCGGATCTTGGTGCGTTTTGTTATTATTTTAATTTATTTTTATGTTTATTAATTTATATTTAATTCTCTTTTTTCTTATATTTGATAGGGTTTAATTGGTGTTTCAATAGGTTTATTTAAATTGCCTGTTGTATTTGCGTGTGTGTTACTGATCCATTTAAACATTCCTCAAGGCCGTTTACGTTCTGGCCCAACAATACTTAATTTAACGTAAACGATGCGTTTCGAATTTTCGTAACGTTTGGTAGGTTTTTTTAGTTATGTTACCTTGACCTATACGTTATTATTGCTGACACCTGATTGTTGTGCTGGGTACTTATGGGAAGAATTAAATACGAGTGTCAAGGGAATGGCTACAAACCCATACAGTACGCGCATAACAATTATTACCACTAGGCACCCGTCACAAGTGACGTTGGTACTTTGTGCTAATGAGTGGAAGGTTAACAAAAGGTGAGCTCCTCTACAAGAACTGCTAATGCCTTAACCATCCGTGGGTTCATGGACTACCGTAGAATGTTTATTGTCCCACTCGTTAAGGTCCCAACCATGTGAATTCATGAAAAGAAATTAATTTAATGCATTTATTACATAATTGAGATCAAATTATAATTATACGATGACAAAGGTGCATTCTAATTAGCTTTTTAGTGTAAAATAAATGTCAAAGAAAATCGTGAATTGTCCCAACAGACGGGCTTCTTTTAATTTCCTGTTTCGGGCTCTTTCATGCTTACCCGGTCGAGGTTTAGAGGGCGGTGGTCGCTTCCGAGACGGCGTGTCTATTACATGGGACGGCTCTGGAGGAGGTACCGAGGTAGAGGCCTTTTCCTCCATCATGTCCATGTCGTTAGCCGGAAACAATTTTGTTTCGTCATACGTGGGCTTCGTGATGAAATCGGCGCGGATTTGGAGCTTAGTTTCCAAGGCCGCTATGGTATAGGCCTGTTGTCTTATTTTTACCTTGAGGGACCTAGAAAGAGTTAACTCCATTTCATATAGCTTCTTTATCCGAAATATCTGTTGATGAAGCTTTTAAGCTTCATCCGGCCTGATTGTGTAGAGTATTGTGAATTTAATCGATTTTTGTGAGCGTTGTGAATAAAGTTGTGATATATAAATTGGAAATAAATCTTATTGTGTTGGGTTAATTAAATCGATTAAAGAAGGACACCAAGTAGTCAAACCTAAGCACCGACTTCCAACATAAAACTCCAACAGACGGCAAAAACAAGCTTTTTCCAAGAATAAAATTTTATAATTTTATGTAAAATTAAAATTCTTTTACCGAAGTTAATTGAATATTTTAAAATATTAATTATGTCTTTTAAATTATTATAACATTAATTTATTATTTAATTTAAAAATAAATATAAGTAGCACCATAATAATCATTTATAAAAAATAAAAATTGTTATATTCGAGTTTATTGAAGATTTTAAAATCTTAAATATTTTTAAAATTAATATATTATTTAATATCACTAAAATCATAAAAAATTATGAAATTTTTTTTGATGGAGTGATATGCAAGCTTGTCCTGGTCGTCAGGAATACTGGCATGTGCCTGAAGTGTTGGGATTAGTTTCTCAAATGTTTTAGTTTTGGGATTGAGAACTTTTACGGTCTGGAGAACATTGTTTAACTGCGATCAGTTGGCACATTAATTTTAATGTTGATGAGATTATCATTTGCTAAGTTTTTACAGATTGTTTTAGGTTTTTTAATGCCAAGCTCAACCTCTTTTTGATGGCTTCTTTAGTAACTTGGTTAATCCAAATTTTGTATTGGTTTTTAGAATATCTTCATCAGTGTGGATGCATGTAGTTTTAAAATGAATGACTCCATGGTTGTGTCTGTTGTATTGAAAATGGACAACTTTATCACACTGTGAACCTCTTGCTTTCACCAAATTGCACGTGAACGTTTCTATGAAACCGGCATCAGTATTTTAGGTCCTGACAAAAGACCAAGTTGAATTTTATTTCAACCATTCTTTCGCTTGGCCTCATTTTTTTAAATAAGTTTACAGTTTTCCAAGTTCAAGATTTTCTTGTGTTAAAAGCTGGGAGCACATCTTTAGACTCTGGAAAATCTGAGTCGGAATGGTATATATCCAACATAAGATATTCACAACTGTCATCCATCATTTAATTAAATTAGGTTCAATATACAATAAATTAAATTAATGAATAAATCAAGAAATTAAATTAATAATACAACTAATATAATTGAGCAATTACATCATTATTGGCAAGTAATTAAATTAGCTGAACCGAAGGGGAAGACAGCATAACTTCACAGACGCATAAACAAGTATTGAATGTACAAATTTATTAAAAAAATCAACGTTTTCGTTTCGTTTTTGTTTCTTCTTCTGACCATGAAGACGAAGAGGATGATGAAGACGAAGAGGATGATGAAGACGAAAAGGATGATGAAGACGAAAAGGATGATGAAGACGAAGAGGATGATGAAGACGAAGAGGATGATGAAGACGAAGAGGATGATGAAGACGAGGAAGATGATGGAGACGTGGAACTGCCTGACGAATCAGAACTACTTGATGAGGAATATGACCTTTTTCGCTTGTTAATTTTCGCTTTTCTCTCATCTTCAGCCGATTTTATTGATTTATTTTTCTTTGACTCCTCAAAGAAAGCTCTCATGCTGACAGTGAGTTTTCCCAAATCGATTGCTGTGAAATAGTTAATAGCGAATTTTGTATCTTTCAAATTGTAACGGGGGAAAATATTCTGATAATAAACAGTCATTTCTGGATCCTTGAACCGTTCACATAGCGGATTGAGCCCGAGATGTGCAAGCATTTCCTGGAACAGATATTTCAAGAAAATCCTCCCAGTCGAACTCGTGTCTTGTGGATTTAGTTTAACTACAACAAAAACTCCCCAAGAAATCGTATCGGTCGAGAAGAGATGGGCGTAAAATTGAGCGATATTTTTACATTTCGACAAGTCCAATCGATGAATTCCTGCGTAATTCTCACAGAACAATTTCTCGAATTCTTCGACATATTTCCTGTTGACCAGGCACATTTGTTGGCCGAGATTTCCGAATTTGTCTTCATAGATTCGCAATTGTGCGCAACAATCGAGAATCATGCTCGCCATCTCGTACAATTGATCTGGTTTCAATTGCAATTGCAACAGAGAATGAGCAGCGTCCATGTATGTCAAGCTTGCTTGGATTTTCAAATAGATTTTCTTTCTCAATTCAATAGTTGACATGAAAGATTGGTCTTGAATTTCTACTGTTGCTGGAGTTTCGTTTGCTTCTTCTTCATTCTCATCTTCATCTTCTACATCTTCATCTTCTGATTCTGGTAAAATTTCTCGTTTCATTTCCTCATATCTTTCCTCATTTTCCAAATACTCCGGATCGTAATTAAAGACGTTTAGGCCATCTTTAACATCGAACTCGTCTGTTAGCTCATATAAATGGGTTTGCTGATCTTCTGCATCCACTAAATCCAAACCTTCTCTAATCGAAACATAATCTTTATATTGATCTTTTCGGATTTGGAAAAGAACTTCAATCATATAATTGACACGTTTTTCTAAAGCACCTTCGTTTAATATATATCTGAATTTATCAAACAATGCCATAGAGGCAGCTTTGCATTTTTGATCAATTGTAGCTCCGACTTCTTTCATAATGCCAATAGCGATTTCAACGCTGTTATTAGATGGCTTTTCTAGCAGCAAAACCATAATTTCCATTATCAAAATTTCACTTAGAACATTTTGATTAACGAGATGTGCAAAAAACCTACAACTTGTTAAGCACCGCTTTTTATCATTTCTTTTGTAAGCTTTTGTAAAATCATTTAACAATCTTTCAATAATCAGTTGTCCTATTTGCGGAAACTTGCTGTTAATAACTGCAACAGTAGCGGCGTGAGCATGGGTTAAAGCTGGGGATTCAGTTTGAGCAACTATAACAGTTCTTGCTAAAATCCCACGGCCTCGAATTATATTTTCCGAGAGTAATTTCTTTATAATAATATCAAAATTTTCTATATTTATTTTATTAATGAGACCATTTATAGTCTTCTTAAGAGCATCCCATGCAAGTCTTTGAAAAGCTGCTGATGATTTATCCGTAATTTTTTCTTGCATTAGTCTCAATTTGGCTGGGGGTATGTATGCCCCACCGGTAATCTTATTTATATCATTTATATCCATTCTAAATAAATAAATTTTATACGATAATTATTCGAACAAATTATAACGAAAAATATAAATTGAATAAAATGTTCAATATTGAAAATTTTAAAATGGTATCTCAAATGTTATAAATTTTAATTTTAATATAATATTAAAATTTAAAATTATATTTTAAATTTTAATTATATATATATATATATAAAATTTGTGGAATTTATTTTAAAAATTTGTTGAAAGAATATTTAATTTTTTTAAATTATCATTAAAATATTACTTAGAGATTTGACTTTGGGATGGATCATTATGGACGCAAAGTTTATTTAAATTCATTTTGCAAATTCAACTGTCGAAAATGAAATAATTTTTGAATAACAACTATAGTAATTTGCATGAGAATATAGAAAAATGTTTTAAACAAACACCAATGGAAGATGCAAAAATTAATAAAATATAAATAAATAATAAATTTAATTAAAATAATAATACATAATGTGACGATTTATTTGAATTATGAAATAGTAGTATGTGGAGAAAAAAAATGTGCTAGATAGCACACAATTCACTACTCTTATAAAACTAAGCTACTATCTTATTCAAAAATAATTATCGTTAAAACCATAATAACATTATGAAAAATTAAAATTATTTTACTGATGTTATTGAATATTTTAAAATTATAAAATCTTTTAAATTATTGTGAAATTAATTTATTATTTAATTTAAAAATAAATGTCAGTAGCACTATAATAATGATTTATAAAAAATTTAAATTATTATATTGGAGTATATTGAACATTTTAAACTCTTTTAAATTATTTTAAAATTAATATATTATTTAATTCAAATATTAATATCACTAAAATCATAAAAACTATGAAATTCTTTTGATTGAGTAATTCAAACATTTTCAAATAAAAAACAGTAAAACAAAAAAATAATTTTGAAAAACTTGAAATTTTTTTAATTAAGTTATTCTAAATAACTTAAAATAAAAATTTCTAAACATGAATCAAATATAATATATTAAAGTTAATTATTTTAATTCTTATTAATTCTTTTTTTTCATCAAATTAATAGAAAAATAATTGATTTTATGAAAATAATTTTTAAAATTGAAATTAAAACAAAATTAAAACCCAGCTACCCTATATGCTAGTCAGTAAACTGTAATGCACCAGAGTGACTCTACCATTTAATGCCTCCTTTTGAAAACTGTTTAGTGTCGTCCGTGTCTGTCTACAGAAATATTGGAATTAATATCTCTATTTATGTTGGCTCTGTATATTAATAAAATGAGTTTATTTTAACAAATATTCATATTTGCACAACAATATGAGACATTTGAAAAAAGTTTCAAGATCTACATTTAAATCTACAGCAGAAAATTGAAAGTCCCGTCCAAATATATATATATATATTTTTGATAAACTATTATAAATAGCTATGATGGAAATTTTTCTTATTCCAATCGGATATAGCTGAATTTTCGAAAATTATCGAGTGATTTTACTTTATCTTAATTCCTTGAAGAACTAAGAAACCTTTAGAGGATTTTGTTTCAGTTTTTTTTAGTTGAATCAAGAAGTAACTGTTTAAAGAATGATATCTCGACTAATTATGCCACATTCTAAATATTTGAAAAATGGTTCCTTGTAAAACACAAAAATAAATCTTTCCCTTAATTTTTGTATATAATCTAGTTTTTCGTCAAAACAAAATATGAGTTGTCTCAAATTTATGCGGGTTTTTATTAACTGCACTCAAATGTCTATAACTGACTTAAAATTCAATTTTAAAATTAGACTTTAAGTTTGGCTTTGAAGGGTTTCACTCGATGACGTTATATTGTAGAGACATACATACTAACCTCTGTGAGAATGTAATTTGTGCGAACGAATAACAACTTATATTATAGAAAAAGAAAAATTTTATTAACACAAATATAATACATAGTAAATAATGCATACAATCTTTCAAAATATAGAAATATCCGGATGAATAACAACTCTATATATCGAGTGTTTCTGTGCTGAAAATAAAATAAATAATTTAAAATAAACTGAATAAATCAGGCCGTCTCTGTGTTATGTAAGCGGAACCATTCTAAAAATCACTGAATTAAATGCACACCAAATTCACAGTTAGAGAGAACGTATAAAAAATTTTATAAATCCCCATGTACCTGATTTAGAAAACAATTCATCATTAACTGGAAATATGTGAGAGGAAAACAGTGACATCGGTGGAAATCCATTTCGGGAATTGAATTGACATGGATAGGCTTCCATTGACCTAAATGACCAGTTTAATGATGCTCTTTAAGGCCAGGACAACCTCTGAATACACACTTTGAAATTACAACCGCAGCGCATCCCGATGTTACATTTTGCTTATTAATTATAAATGACAAGAATTTATATGAAAACTCCAATTAAGTGGGCGTTTAACCCACCCCCCATTGGCTACGCCACTGACCAAGATCCAATAAGATCGCGTCACCCCATCGCAATCGTCACGGTGTAGTTACCCCCTCGCCTTATACGTGTAAGGCTGCTTATGGATGGCACGCAATAAGAAAACAAAATCAGCAAATGAACAAGTAGAAATATTTATTAAATCAAATCTCGGTAATCAAAATCTATTTTCAATTTGTTAAATGATTTTCTGAAAAAGTATTGAGGTCGTCTGGTTGCGCGTCATCCGATAACTTGACGGGCAAATCATCGGCATTTTCTTCGTTTTCACTTTCCGGCTGTTGAAGTTCCTTCAAATAGACATCGAAGAATTCTTTCCGCGCCTCATTCAAATGCATGCAAAACTCTTTCAAGCCATCCCCAGAGTACGACGAGACTCCACATCTAGGAATATCGACATAAAATTTGTGCAAAACACCGGTCAATTGTCTGGTTATCGTTTTCATGTAACCCAAATCTTGGTGCTCAATTTCATCGAATCATTCATCCAATCTTTTATACATTGGCAGTCAGTTAAATCAGTCTAAATGGGGAATAATTAATTCTTATTGTTATTCTTAAACTATTAAAAGAAGTATTTATAATTTCAATATAAAAATAACCTTGTTCATGGCGATCACAATTGGTAAATTATATTCAACGGCTAAGCCAGTAACGAATACCATATTTGACATAAATACGCTGGGTTCAGTTGAACGGGAGCAATCAAGTACATAAACAATTGCTGTTGGAAACGACGCTGACAGCGACTCAATAATAACTTTGCCTGATGCAGACCATTTGAAAACTTCTATTTGTCCCGGTGTATCAATAATTACATGATTTGTTAAATCTGATTTATTGGAAATTAATTCAACAACCTCATTCATTTTTGTCGCAAAAAGATTTAATGATGTTAAAATAGCACCATTGGGTCCAACGTTGTACTCATTCATTACTTCTTTATAATTTAATGAATCTCGAATATCTAAGTTTCCAATAGAAATTATTAGACAACATTAAATAAATTACCAATATTTGGTTCATAAGGCAAAAAATGAACAGCTGGATCTGTATTAATAGTATATGCCGGTAAATCATGCTCATCTAAATATTCTTTCAAAGCTTTAACGAAAGATGTTTTACCACTTCCAGCCATTCCTATAACAAGGAGACAAAGTGGTTTAGATTCGAAATGTTGAGTAGAATTATCTAATTCATTTTCCATTTTATTCAAATGATGTTATATTAAGAAATTTAAATTAATTTATATATATAAGCAAATATTTAAACAAAATTTTAACATTACTTATACTAAAAATAAATTGATATAAGTTTTAAAGCACAGATTAAATTTTAAAATTTTCTAAATTAAATTTATTTGTGTTTAAAAAATAACAAAAAAATTTAAAAACTGTCTAAAATGTTAAAATTTAATTTTAAAAACGGAAAATAAAAAGTCAGAGATATAAATACAAATAAGGCGTAAGGAAAGATATGGGAGTGTAAGGTTCGTGGACTGCTTGACCTTGAACCCTTGACATACTATTTGTCGACCCTCGACTGGTTACCCATTGCTAGACAATGTTGGTAATCAATGGTTCTGAGACCGCCAAAGGTGAGCTTTATTCCTAAAACTGCTAAGGCCCGGTCTGCAGCTGGGTTCAGCGAGCTACCGTTAGAAGGTATGTGCACGACTTACACTTTTCGGTCCCTAACTTTCACATCGTATATTTCCTACATCCCTCAGAATTCTAGAGACTCTTAATTTACGGCAAAATAAACAAATAACAAGAAAACTATAACTATCATATTACTTAACAAAACATTAATTCTATTCATCACAACAATTCATCCATTAATCATCTTGTTGGGCAAAAACTGATCCGAGCCCTAAATTTTGTTTGCTTAACATGAAAATGCCTATATACTTTTGAGCGGTAAAACTAAAATATTAAATTGAGAAAGAAAAATGTAAAGTTTAAAAGAAAAATAAATAATTAAAAATTTAAATCAAGTTTGATACATAAAACTTGAAAAATTAATAATAAATCGAAAAATTAGAAAAAATAATTTAAAAAACTAAAAATCAAAATTCCTTGTTTTACCGCATCAAAATATACACACGGACAATCGTCGTATATAATGCAGTGCTGAACAAGCAAAATTCAGTACGTTATTTTTAAAAAAAATTTATTTACTGTTATAACCAACATACTATTTACTTTTCGTGAAATTTATATATTTTGGAAAATTACAGTTATATAAAAGAAAAGTAATAAAGTAATTTTATTTTTAATTGAATAATAATTTTAACCATTCTAAAATTTGTTTTTATTCTTTTTACTTCTATGATTACGCAGAATTTTTCGTTTTTTATTAACCTATAGAGAAGTATCTGTGATCGAACTCCATCACGACGGAGTGAAATCACATCTAAATTAAAATCAATAATTTAAAATTCGCAAGATAGTAAAATGAATGCTGAAGTACTATGAGTGGTGCTAAACCACGGACTGTAGTGCCCAGGAAGTGAAGAAGCTGTGAGGACGGTTATCTTAAGAGGCCTGACCGTCGTAAGACTGAGAGTGGCCATGAAGAAGGTTTGAAATCTACCAACATATAAAGAAAAATACATTGACTAGATAGGAGGAAGAAGGAATTACTATGCAAGAAAATCTACATTTTCTTTTTACAATATATAGAGCAATATATATATATATATATATATATATTTATTATTTAATTCAAAAATAAATTTCACTAAAACCATAATAATAATTTATTAAAAATTTTTTACTGGGTAATTCAAAGATTTTAAAATAAATATCAGTAAAACTAAAATCATACTTTATGAAAAATTAAAATTATTTTACTTAATTTAATTAATGATTTTAAAATAAAAATTTTCAAATCTTTTTAATTACGATAAAATTAATTTATTATTTAATTCCAAAATAATTATTAGTAAAACCATAATAACCCTTTATGTAAAATTAAAATTCTTTTACCAAAGTTAATTGAATATTTTAAAATAATGATTATAATATCTTTTAAATTATTATAAAATTAATTTATTATTTAATTCAAAAATAATTATCAGTAAAACCATAATAACTCTTTATGTAAAATTAAAATTCTTTTACCGAGGTTAATTGAATATTTTAAAATAATGATTATAATATCTTTTAAATTATTATAAAATTAATTTATTATTTAATTCAAAAATAATTATCAGTAAAACCATAATAACCCTTTATGTAAAATTAAAATTCTTTTACCGAGGTTAATTGAATATTTTAAAATAATGATTATAATATCTTTAAAATTAATATAAAATTAATTTATTATTTAATTCAAAAATTATTATCAGTAAAACCATAATAACCCTTTATGTAAAATTAAAATTCTTTTACCGAGGTTAATTGAATATTTTAAAATAATGATTATAATATCTTTAAAATTATTATAAAATTAATTTCTTATTTAATTTAAAAATAAATATCATTAGCATCATAATAGTCATTTATAAAAAATAAAAATTGTTATATTCGAGTTTATTGAAGATTTTAAAATCTTAGATATTTTTAAAATTAATATATTATTTAATCACTAAAATCATAAAAAATTATGAAATTTTTTTTGATGAAGTAATTCAAAGATTTTTAAAACCCATAAATTCAGCCTGGTCCCAGAGCTCATATGAGGTTGTCCGGACACGATGTGGAGAAAATGTTCGAAAATTCCTCCACTCACATTAAAAGTGTTCTGATTCCAACTGATTAACTGGTAAGTCGAGATTTTCGAGTTCTAGTTAAAGAAACTGATTAAAATTCTATGAAAATGAATCGGTATATATACCTATTGTACGACCCTAACCTTGCGTGTTAAATTTGATGTGATAAAACAAAATTTGACCTTTTGATTTTCTGGTATATTCTAATCTTAATTTTATTATTTTCGTGATTTATATTGACAATTTTTTTTAACTTTTAATTGAATTGTTTCCAATTCAAATTATTTGATTTTAGTTTCAACTTTCATGGACATTTGCTTTTTTAGTAATTTGTCAAATTTCGGTCAAATTTTCATGTTTTCGTGTTATTTTTATGTTTATTTCGTGCGGATCTTGTTGCGCTTTATTATTATTTTAATTTATTTTTAGGTTTTTCGATTTTATATTTTAATCCTTTCCTTCTCATATTTTAGCATGGTTAATTATTGTTTTATGGGTCTGATTTTAAATCTGCGTGATGTGTTTGCGTGCTGTTACCGATTCATTAAAACAAAATCATGTCTTGGCCCAACAATATTATTTAGCAAAACATTCAGTCTATTCATCGCAACAATTTATCAATTAATTATATCAGTCGACGAGTTCATTTGATTTGTCCTCGGTCTCCATTGATCTTATTGGTTATAATTAGGCGTCGCCGTCTTCATTTGGATCTTCATGGACGTGATTGAGGTCGGTTATTCCTGGTTCCTTGATCTCGGTAGGCCAATTGAGCTGGGGCGAAAACAAATAAGTAGATAACTGCGTTGCGCTCTTGACTAGCTGTTAACGCTACCTCCAGTCCATGTATCTGAGTGCGCAACGCCTGCGCTAATTGCCTTTTCACCTGCCAACCGCGTTGAGCTGCATTCACCTTTTGGTAAACTTTCCTTGCCCGCTCGGGTTTGACCCAGTTTGATTTAATTTTTTGGCATTCTTTACTGACATGTAGTAACTGTTGGTGGAGATCTATGTTGGCAGTACGTAGACGGGACAGTTCTTGATTGATCACCTGAATAGCTTCCATTCCTGACGTGAAAATATTAGTGAAAGGTAATATAATGAGTGATGGCGGAATCAAAGATATTTAGGATTTTGGTAGTAACACAATTTACAGCCCTCTATATAAATTATTGACTTGATTTATTTAGCTAAGGATCTTGACTTCGTATTAAGTCATAAAAATTGTCTCTCATTACTTATATCCTAAGTATGGATTTTACAAATCAATCTACATTAAAACTCATTTATGAGGCCTTATAATTTTATGTTTATAAGATTTGTGTACAAAATTCATTTAACTAAATTAAATTTTATTGACGTATAACAACAAAATGTGAGAGCTCATGGTTTCACTATCAGTATGGTCTTCCAAATCTTCGATCCTGGAGTGGCTTCATGCCTTGACATCGTTCCTTTCTAGTTGGATGAAAGCACTGATAAGAGTGCTTATCTCTTTTGTCCCGATATTGGATTGGGTCATTGATTAAATTTGCCGGAAGGCCAATATTTGTGCGTGCTCGCATCCGTGTAAGTGCAGGGTCTCGCCACTCAAAGGAGAAGCCTTAATCACACGCATATCCGTCTGTGCTGGGGATCTCACCTGAGGCAATAGCGGCGTTGATTCTGTCCAGTCTTCTCCTTGACATCTTCACTCTCCATTGGAACTTTCGGACCAAGGCTTCTAGTCTATAAAGCGAGAATTCTGCTCGCTGTCGTGCATCTGGAGCCGGGTTCCAACCGGGTTCCTGTTTGATCGCGAGGCTAGGTACCTCGATTTCGTCCTGTCGGGAGCCTGTTCTGATGGGCCAACTACTATCTTTCAATCTGGAGAGGCTGTAACTGGCGTCTCATAATAACTGTCTATAGTGTGCTGCCAGGTCCGGGCAAGTCGAATGGCCACTCTGTCGTTGTCACTCCAGATTTTGGTTTTGGTTGATCGTGCATCTGCTGAACAAATAAAGTTAATATTTAGTTTCGTATTGAAATTTTTGATTTAATAATATAATTGTAGTAATTGAAATAGCCGCACATTCTGGCGTCGCAGTTATTCCTGACTGCTGCGGGTTCGTTATGTTCAACCCGCTTTGCGATAATTGCTTTCGGCTTCCGTACTGATGTCATAGTCAAATTGTGAGTTCGGTAATTAGGTAATTTTCATAACTCACATAAATGAAAGGATCCTTACTTTTCTCAGAGAAAATCGTAGTGTCGTCCTGCTGAGGTCGGAAGGTCGTGGAGGTTCCAAGTCGATAATTGTATTTGCTCCCATTGTTCAACCTTTCGCTTTCTTCATCGATGAAATTTTCTGAGTGTTCGTTGTCTTCATACTCTTGACTTTATAACTTAGATGTGTTACAGACGTTCTATTTATACTATTTTGAATGCATTAGTGGGTGCGGGGGACTGCTTCACTCTAATTCATTTATTGAGAACTCCTAGTTATTATTTATATTTTCTAAAAAAACCTTCTAAATTACGAGGGGAATATATACAAACGGTGTTGGTTTACCTACCTTTCTAATTTCATTGTGGTTGTATGGCTTCATTTGTATTATTGAAAGTACTTATGATTAGCGCTCCATTTGTTTTAATTTCTGATTTTATGGTCATCTTCTCTACCCAGATGATAATTATTGTCGTTCACATTGTTGATATTATTATCATTAGAATTTTATTAATTTTATTATATCTACTCTTATCCCTACTCTTATCGCTACTATTATTTTTATCATCCTCACGCACTGTTGACCTTTATTGTTATTATGGCTTTCGAAATTACCGTTATTATATCTGCTAACAAAGTTATTGTTATCTAATGTTGATATTACTGTGATTCTGGTTGTTATTATTTTTGTAATTATATTTGTAATATTATCAATCGTTGTCCAGGTCTCTACGTGGGTCTGTAGTGAGTGAAGTAATGGTTATTCGGCCAACATTTATTCATATTAGTCTTGAGTTGGTTGATCTACCATTCACACAAAAGCTACTTATCCATTGTATATCCAGTTTGTCCAAATGATATGAAGATTTTGTTCACTGATTTTACCTCTCTCGTGCAAGGATTTTTTATGTTCTAGTGATTTGTGATCTCGGTGGGTACAATTGCCCCTTCAGGTGACTATCTCATTCTATCTCATTATATTCTATCTCATTCAGTCGGACTCCTACTCTCAGGTGCATCTCTTTATCGGTCGATGGATGGATATCTATAAATGTCAGGTCAAAATTATACCAACATCTACAATGCTTCAGATACTTCGGGCTATCGTGAAGTTCAAGATTCTTTAAGTTGTACTAAGCTTATTTGAGAATTCATGTGTATCAAACTGATCGTGTCTGACAATATTGTTTTATAGTTAAATAAAATTTTCATGATTTTTCGTGCCCTTCGTTGTTGTAATTTAATTTTAGGGTGAGGCTTTGTAATTTTCTATTTTTATTTAATTAAGTTTGCATAATTGTTAACCAGGATCATTACCGCATTTATGTGTTTAGTTTGTACTCCTTTCAGTATTAATGTTTTCAGCACTAGCTATTCGCTTGTATAATAATTTAAAGTTTTTGTTAATTAACCTATTCATTTAATTTAAGCTCTGCGACATGTGTTAGTCTCAGTCTAATTGTTCGTTATTATTGATATATAAACACCTTCTTATTTCATAAATTATATTTAATTCCTTCTAATCTGGGCTTAAAATTAGATTTTAAAATTACTGTTTGATTAACATTCCTCATTCATATTATTAGTTTATATTTGTTGCACAAATTTCGTGCTCGTCCCACTCGCCCATTTACCTTATTTTGATCTTAAGGTTGAAATTATGTTCATGTTTTGATATTAGGAGTGCTCACTGAGCTATAAGGTGTTGATGATTTTTAGCCGATGTGTCTAAATGAATTTTTGTCGAATATTTGGACGAAGGAAGAAAGTGGAGCAGCCCAAAGACTACCCCCGATCTAACTAACGCCCTTATAGGTAAATATTGACGTTCAACATCCGTCGTTTCTCACGACATGGAACTTCACGGGCACAGATTATAAGCGGAGGAACCGCTGTTACACAATCTGATAGTGTATATGATTTCAATTAGTTGTGGTATGTGCTGCCTGTAGGCCGAAAAATTTCGACAAAAATTAAAATAAACCTGATTTGTTGAAGCATATAATTCGGCATAAACATTACATTCGTACACATCATACGTACAGAGGAGACGCCCAAGCAGGGACTTACTTGTAGTTTTTTTGAGTACGTATCGTGTTAGCTGATTAAAATATTCTCGAGTTTTCTGCCATTCGTAAGTTTTTCGCAAAGAAAAAGTGAGATATGGTTCACAACGTGATTCAGTGTGGTGAAAATCTTGTAAAAATGAATCGGTATTTTTACCTATTTTGTGACCCTAACCTTACGTGTTCTTTTTGATGAATTAAAACAAAAATTTGACCTTGATTTTACTTGTAATATCTATTTCTAATTTTGTTATTTTCTTGCATTAAATAGATAATTTATTTTATTTATATTTTAATTGAATATTTCTGATTAGAAATATTTTATTTTCAACCAGGTTTTCCATTAGAATGCTGATTTTCTAAATTGATCTATTTTCGGTCAAATTTCTTTGTTATATTGTTTATGTGTGTGTTAATTTAGTGCTGATCTTGGTGCATATTTGTTATTATTTTAATTAACTTTTATGTTTTTGATGTTATATTTAATTGCATTTTCCTCATAGTTTAGGATAGTTTTTTTGGTGTTAATATGTTTGATTTTAAATCTGCGTGCTGTGTCCGATCCATTTAAACAAATCTTTGTATTGGCCCAACAGGAGAATCCAAAAAAATAAGTTGAGTGAAAAGATGTAAAAAATAAAATGTATCAAAAATCAGACTTTATCGTACGGCTATCAGATTATTTGATTAAGTTCTTTTTGATATCTTGACTGCTACACTTGACTTTGAACTAAATCAAAATTTTGAAAAAAAATTGGGAACATAAAGTAGGGAGTCTCCTAAAAGATTCTATTTAATTTTTGCATAACAATAAAATCAACTCAAATAAATTGCACTTCCTAAAATTATTCTAAAAAATGGGCATATATAAAAATAAACATGATAACTCAATAATTACAAAAATTCCTCTTTACTTCTATCAAAAGGTTTGCACAATAAATGGGGGTGGGTTTACACGCATATATTTTGATGCGGTGAAATAAAATGCCTATACGATTTGACGAAAACTGTAATTTTATCCATATCTACAATTGAATAATCGCCATTATTCACAAAATCAAATCTTTGAAAGAATAAATCTAAGCAGAAGACTTACTTGCAAGTATGATTGGATCGTGATTCTACAAAGTTTGAATGTTTGGTGGTTTCCAAGATTCAGACTGTTTGCATTCCAAAAAGAATTGTAAGTTGCAAAATCGGATCAGTATATATAGTATTACTGTTTGGTGTGTCTTTGTGTGTCTGCATTAATGCGACCATACAAAATTTGATCTGCTAGAAATTTTTAATATGGTTTTATTTTTCTTTTATTTCTTTTAGTTTATTCAGTTAATTTATTTTTATTATTAAAATTAAAAGTTTTCTGTTTCCTTTTTATTTCAGTCGTTTCTTATAATTTGGCCGGCTTATTTCTATTATAAGAAATTTTTAAAAAAATAAGCAATTTAAAAAAAGTTCTTCTAAATTGGTTTTTGGTGCTTTTGAGAAAATGACCGGCAGGGATTTTCTTGTTCCGGTTTTTAATAGAAATTCAGAAACTTTGTTGGCTACTATAAGAAGTAGAATTTTCCCAGGAACTCGAATAATTAGTGATTATTGGGATGCATACCGCAGTTTGCAGATTAACTAGAATTATATTCATGATGTTATTATTCATTCTATGTTTTTTGTTTCGCCTGAAGATTCTTCGTGTCATACCCAAAATATTGAAAATACTTTGGCCCACGCAAAAAGAAAGTTGACAATCCAATTTAGATACAGAGAGCAATATTTGGCTGGTTATTTGAGTGAATTTTTGTTTCGAAAAAATTTTTAAGTTTGATTATTTTAAAAATGTTGTAAAAACGATTGTTTCAATGGAATTTAAATAAATTTTACTTTATTCATTTTTTTTAAAATTGCTTATAATAGGAATAAGCCATTTTTCCTAATAGCATTTAATAAATAAGTTGAATTTTCAGTCAAACCTATGTGTTATCATGTTACCATCTTTTGACCGGTTACTGTGCTTTTGTATTATTTTACTTTTTTGTTTCTTTATTTTATATTTGTTTATGTTTTCTCGAATTTTATGGTGTTTATTTGATATTCTATGTTGTATTTTAAGCAATCTTGATGCTTGTTTTTATGTTGTGGTACTGATCTGCTTAAACAAATCTCAGGGTCACCTTATGCTAAACTAATATATTTTTTAACTTTTCAATTAATTTTTGAAAAAACACAAAAATTATTATTCTTTTTAAAAAAAAGTTTTATAAAGCAATAAAATTTAAAATCCTTTTTGCAAAACAATATTTTTCAACTTGCCACAAAATAACACCAAACACATAATATACATAAATCACGTTATTTAAATACATTCAAAATGTCTGTAGACTGATAACTTTGAACGTTAATTATAAGATTTAATGATCTTATAAACACCGCCTTACAAGTTATTCATTCCCATAATTACTCACATGTTTCGTAATTATCTTGAAATCAGACATACCTATTTTTTTACTCGTACATTTCCTAAAATGATCACTAATGTGAGTTAATCTAATCATTCGACAATCCTCAAGAAATCTAGTGCAGAGGTGATTGTAACTCTTTCCAATGCATGTGGCAACACACATATATTACATATTCTGTTATGTTCCATTAAATCTGGATTAAAGATATTGGTCGGTGGAACAAAACTTCGATCTGACTCCTCGTGATAAATAGATAAAACTCCGATCCCAACAAAATAACTTTTTTGGAATTAATCTAGTAAACTGGATATCACAGTTTATTGAAGTAGTCACCATAAGGATATCACTCTGTAACAACTCAAGGTTCGATCTGAGGGGCTCTGACAATTTTGTTTCTCCTATTTTATTCGACCAAGTGTCTTTCATGTTTGTTACTTTCTGGTTTTATAGGATTTTGTTCACCATTAATAATATTGCATCGGATAAATAATTTATTTCCATTAACTTAATTCCTTGTCACTCATTAATCTGACGATTGGTTGGGTAACCATTAATTAATGGGCTTGGATTGCAATCAATTGATTAATATGATTTTAAGCTCTTGACTCTTCTATGAAGCTCTAATCGATTTAAAATTATTTTATTCGTCTTCCATATTTTAGTTAACTGTTATCATATACCCTCCCCCCAAAAAAATATTGGGTTTTACTTTTCAATTTTCTAATATTTTTATTGAGTTTTATATTTTAATTCATGTATTTTGTATAGCCCGAACAAAGCTAACACAATTCACAGCAACAGAAAAATAAAATTGTTTCATCTTATTTTTATCCTTACAGAAAATAAACTCTTCGTTTCAGCAGCTCAAAAATGTCAAACTGGGTAAATGCTAAGCCACTCTATTGTGGCATTGTTATCTTAAACGTTCATTTTCGGATTCTTATTTCCATTCTGACTTTGAATCTAAAATAGAAAACTAGGAATGTATTTTCAAGAGCTGGACAAATTAATAATCTTCTATTGGTTTATAAGGGTTTCCAAAGGAAGAATGATTGCAAATCTAATTCTTCGTGTTAAATTATCAATGACTGAATTATATCGAAACTTTGTCCAAGTTCAATCAAAAGTCTAGGTAAATTTCCACAATTTGTGAATACCGTTCATTCAATTTGTTACAGAATTTATTACTCGTTTCGTTTATATCTCTTTGTTCTCCGAAAATTTTGTTTATCTGGCACGACCTCCGATAAAATTTGGTGGCCGAAAATTTAACCAAAATCATCCATTTAACGTTAAATAACACGAAAAATTATAAAAAAGTAGAAAAATATACAAAAAAGATATAATAAATAAATAAAAACATTAAAAACGCATTGAAAAACAACAAAAATTAACAAAATCATCTAATATCATCAAATCAGTTCCAAATTAGTCAAAATCGCTTATATTTTAGAAAATAACTGAGAATTAAGCTTCAGATGTAATTAGAAAACTTAATAAAAAAGAATCATGAAAATCTGACAACTACGAGAAAAGGTATGAAATATGGTAAAAACGTGTAGGCGTTTTGTTTTATCACATCAAAAAATATGCGTGAAAAATCCTCTATATAAATCGACACCAGATCAAGAAAATTTAATTCAGTGATAAGTTTCTGAAACTTTGCTCAAGAAAATGTAACTCTAGAAGTAACGGAGAACCCTTGTATTTTGTTTTGTTGAATTATTTATCATTATTATTAGTTTGAAATTTTATCTTGATTTAGGCATTTTAATTTGATTAGGTATTTGATCTACTTTTATGTGTTCGGATATTTGTTTGAATTTGATATAGACCCTGAGGTAGTAACCAGGAATTATTGCAATGAACTATGAAAGATTTGCATTAAAGTTGTCAAGAAAACTGTTTTCATTATTATTTTGTCTCAATATGCTTATGAATTGATCTAAATTAGTTAATTTTTGAATACCGTTTATAAGTTGAAATATTAATTAACACCTCAGGTCTCATTAGATATTTTAAGTATGATCTCCGAATTTTCAATATTTGTTAAAAATTTCAATGACATCTCTGTGATAAAAGTCTCCTCGTTATTTAAGATACGACTCTCGAGATCACGAATATATTCACAATAATCCTTCATTGGGTTGTGAATGTGCTCATGATTTGGATATCAGCATTCCTGATATGAAATCTATATCTATGATGTGAATTGACAAGAAAAGAGAAGGAAATGAATGAAAAATTTCTCAAATGAAAGTAAAGCAAAATAATGAGATTTGAAACTAGCCACACGTTCAAGGTAATGAAATACTAAGTTCAATTACCAAATAAGTTAATACTAAATTAACTAAATTCTTACCTATCGATGATAATCTAAAAGTTTAGTGACGAGATTCATCCTTTAAATCTCATTACCTCATTACTTCTAATTGATATTAGGAAAATTTTATTAGAGTTTCATCTTCAAATTTTTGGATATATTGCAAGGTGTGCCGAAGTAACCTATCCGTGATTATCGCCATGATTATTAAATTACCTATTTATTCACCATTATTTAGTGCTATAATATTATTGTTTATGATTATACTATGATATCAAATCTTATTAATTTAAACCATTAATTATCATATGATACGACTTTAAAAGTAACTATTTATTTTCATTTTAATATTCTATAATCTTATTGGACGAATCCGAGGAAACTCACTGCGAGAACGAGTTCAAAAACTCCCAGGAATTTCTAAAACGAAAAGTCACAGATCAAATCCATGTTAATTGAAATAAATAAAACAAAATAAAATTTATTTTCGTTTGACTATTGTTGAATTTACCTGAACGATTTTCATTTTGATTTAAAATTTAGTTGGAGCAGCAAAACGAGACGCTGAAAGATCAATACGAAGATATGAGACAGAAAGTACGATTTTAGAGAAGGAGAACGCTTAATTGAAACTACGAGAGGACATCAGGAGTGGGATTGAAAATCACTTTAGCTCTACGAAAATAAAGATTGCACCATCACTCGAACATAAAATCACCCCCGATAAGTTTGATCCAATGGTCTTTTCTCTACAACTAAAACGAAACCGACCCAAGCATTGACCCGGTCAAACTGAGAAAGCGAGAAGTAGGCTGAAAGACGCCAGGATTTTATGGCATATTCAAAAATTTGGAATGCCGCCGCAATAACATTAAAATATTAAAATGTCTAAAAGAATTATTAAACTATTATTTTGATTTTTGTTCATTACATTTCATTCTTCTTATGATACTGTTTCAATTAATATTATTGTTAGAGAGACTTCTGTGGTAGCTCTTGGATCCAAAGGTTTACCAGGGTATTAGCAGTCATCTTAATATGGCTCATCTTTAACTGGAAACTCTCGTTGTAATTCATTTCTAACGTCATTTTGACGGATATCCAATAGTAATGATTTTTATGGTGCGTATCTGTTGAAAAACGCTTGACAGTGGTCGTAATATTTTAATCTTCTTTTACCACCGGTACCCAACATCTCTAAGAATTACGTTGATGAAATGCCATCTTGAATCTCAATTCTCTTTAATACAATAACACCTTCGGTTTATAAAAGCTGTCAAAAACAATTTTGTTTATCCAATTTTGATGTCATAGTTATAAAGGTAATTTAATTAATTAATTAATTTCTTTTATATTATAACTTTTTAGTGATAGAAATTAGGTAAAGATTATTTGTCATTTATTTATTTGATCAATAGCCACTCATTTCTATCATTTCCACCAGAAATATTTTTTCCTTGAGTCATTTTATAAATTATGCACAACCCAAAAACCATATAATGAGCTACCAGAAGCAGAATTTCAATGGCAAAATTAACCAAAAACAAAAAAACGTGAAAATATAATTGCATGGGCGAAGATGTTTAAATTTAAAGATTTTAATGAGCCGAACGCGAATGTAATTGTTGGAAGATGAAAGTATATTGGCCATCATTAAATTAAAATATTAAACAATAGGGTGCAATAAATACAGGATAAATATACATCTAGAAAACGATATCGATAAATAATAAATTGGATTTTGCTGATATTAAATTATAAACAATTTGATATGATTAAAATAACAACAATTTGATGATAAATGTGATTTTTAAAAAAACTTAATTTGATAATGTTTATTTTATTTTATTTGAAATATTTATTAAGTCGGTTGTGTTATTTTATTTTATTATTATTGATGTAATAATTATGATTTAAAGACTTAATAATGGGCTATCTCGCAAAAATCCATCACCAAATGCCTTAAATTAAACTAATAAAATATTATTTTAAAATATATTTATGCCATCCAGGGGCTAATTTAAAAGTTGATATTGTTATTATTGAAGTAAGGTGTCATACTAATTTACGACAAAAGCATAAATGGAACCTAAGTGCTCAACAAATCACCCTAAAGTGTCAAAAATAATAATAGTAATAATAATAACGAAAACAATATTACTAACAATAATAATAATAATAATTGACTTGAAGCTTCATTAAGTGCGTAAGAAAGACACTTTAAGTGTCAACAAAAACAAAAAAATGTAGTGTATAAACTGAGAGAATTATCAGTCAAAATACCTTAAAGATTCATAGCTCAAGAAGAATTTCATAGTTGATATCGACTATTGAAAGAATAAAATACATCATACAGCAAATCAAGTTCAGAAAACGTATTCAGTCACATTCATGCACAGTAGTGGGATGTGTCACCGCTAGATCATGTCACCGCTGGATAAACCCCCCCCGGAGGGGGGGGGGTAAAATTTTTTTTTCTAAGTCTAAAAGTACAAAAAATTTTTAAGACAAAACAATGACTCATTCAACGTCATTGAAACAAAGACCATGACTCATTCAAGGTCATTGAAACAATGACCATGACTCATTCAAGGTCATTGGATAACTCATCAAACACTTTCAAGGTCATTGAAACAAAGACCATGACTCATTCAAGGTCATTGGATGACTCATCAAACACTTTCAAGGTCATTGAAACAAAGACCATGACTCATTCAAGGTCATTGGATGACTCATCAAACACTTTCAAGGTCATTCAAAATTTCTCAAGGTCATATTATTTTTAAACATTTTAAAATTTTAATTTACTACTTATTTTTATAAGTAGTATTTATTTTGTAAATTTATTTTATTATTATTATTACTATAATTAATATTTTTATTATTATTAATATTTTTATTAATATTATTATTATTATTATTATTATTTTTATTATTATTGTCAAGGTTAATGGATGACTCATCATAATTTTTTTTCAAGGCCATTGAAAAGTTGGTCAAGGTCATTCAAAAGTAGGTCAAGGTCATTCAAAATTTTTCAAGGTCATATTATTTTTAAACATTTTAAAATTTTAATTTACTACTTATTTTTATAAGTAGTATATATTTGGTAAATTCATTTTATTATTATTATTACTATAATTAATATTTTTATTATTATTATTAATATTATTATTAATATTATTATTATTATTAATATTATTATAATTATTATTGTCAAGGTTATTGGATGATTCATCATAATTTTTAAAGGTCATTGAAAAGTAGGTCAATGTCATTGAAAAGTAGGTCAAGGTCATTCAAAAGTAGGTCAAGGTCATATTATTTTTAAACATTTTTAAATTTTAATTTACTACTTATAAAAATAAGTAGTATATATTTTGTAAATTATTTTATTATAATTATTATTATTATTATTAATATTATTATTACTTTTTATTATTCTATTATTATTATTATTATTATTATTATTTTTATTATTATTGCTATTATTATTATTATTAATATTATTATTACTTATAAAAATTTATTAATACTTATAAAAACTTTAATTATTATTATTATTATTAATATATTTTTTTTTATTATTATTATTAATATTATTATTACTATTATTATTATTATTATTATTATTATTATTATTATTATTATTAATATTATTATTAATATATTTATTATTATTATTGTCAAGGTCATTGGATGACTCATCATAATTTTTCAAGGTCATTCAAAAGTATGTTAAGGTCATTCAAAAGTAGGTCAAGGTCATTGGATGAGTCATCAAAACTTTTCAAGGTCATTCAAAATTACTCAAGGTCATATTATTTTTTAAACATTTTTAAATTTTAATTTACTACTTATAAAAATAAGTAGTATATATTTTGTAAATTATTTTATTATAATTATTATAATTATTATTAATATTATTATTACTTTTTATTATTCTATTATTATTATTTTTATTTTTATTATTATTGCTAATATTATTATTATTATTAATATTATTACTACTTATAAAAATTTTATTATTACTTATAAAATTTTTAATTATTATTATTATTAATATTATTATTTATATGCTTATTACTTATAAAAATTTTATTTATACTTATAAAAACTTTAATTATTGTTAATAATACTTTTAAAAACTTTTATTAATATTATTATTATTATTATTATTATTATTATTATTATTAATATACTTATTACTTATAAAATTTATTAATATTATTATTATTATTATTATTATTATTATTATTACTTTTTATTATTATTATTACTTATAAATTTGTAAATTTTATTCTATTTTATTATTATTTTTTTTTTATAAATATTATTATTATTATTATTATTATTATTATTATTATTATTATTATTATTATTATTGTCAAGGTTATTGGATGACTCATCATAATTTTTCAAGGTCATTGAAAAGTAGGTCAAGATCATTCAAAAGTAGGTCAAGGTCATTCAAAAGTAGGTCAAGGTCATATTATTTTTAAACATTTTTAAATTTTAATTTACTAAATATTTTACTAAGTAGTATATATGTTGTAAATTTATTTTATTAATATTTTTATTATTATTATTAATATTATTATTAATATTATTATTATTTTTTATTATTCTATTATTACTTATAAAAAAATTTTATTAATACTTATAAAAACTTTAATTATTATTAATATTAATATTTTTATTAATTTTATTATTTATTATTATTATTTTTAATATACTTATTACTTATAAAATTTAATAAAGTTTTTATTATCAATAATACTTTGAAAACTTTTTATAATATTATTATTATTATTATATTTATTATTATTATTTTTATTATTATTATTTTTAATAATATTATTATTATTATTAATGTATAAAACTTCTATTATAAGGAAATAATTTTATTATTATTAATATTATTAATTAAATGATTATTAATATTATTAATTAATATGATTACTTAATAATATTGTTTAATTATATTTATTTTTATTATTATTATAATTATTATTATTATTGTTTTTATTATTATTATTGTCAAGGTCATTGGATGAGTCTTAATTTTTTTTTTCAAGGTCATTTAAAATTTCACAAGGTCTTAGTATTTTTAAACATTTTTATATAAATTTACTATTTATTTTTATAAGTAATGTTTTAATGTTTTTTAATTTTAATTTTATTATTATTATAATTTTCTCAAAGTCATAATATTTTTAGTCATTTTAAATATAAATTTACTACTTATTTTTATAAGTAATGTTTTAATATTTATTATTATTATTATTATTATTATTTTCAATCTTATTGGATGAGTCATAATATTATTTCAAGATCATTTTAAAGTATGTCAAGGTCATTTAAAATTTCACAAGGTCTTAGTATTTTTAAGAATTTTTATATAAATTTACTACTTATTTTTATAAGTAATGTTTTAATGTTTTTTAATTTTAATTTTATTATTATTATAATTTTCTCAAGGTCATTCAAACAAAGACCATGACTCATCAAAAAATTTTCAAGGTCATTTAAAAGTAGGTCAATGTCATAGTATTTTTAAACATTTTTAATTTTAATATACTACTTATTTTTTTTATAAGTAGTGTTTTAGTGTTCTTTAATTTTTATTCTATTAGTATTATTATTATTATTATTATTATTATTATTATTATTATTATTATTGTTATTATTATTATTATTATTATTATTATTATTATTATTATCTTATAAGTAGTGTTTTAATGTTTTTTAATTTTAATTTTATTATTATTATTTTTATTATTATTATTATTTTTATTATTATTATTATTGTTATTTTTATTATTATTACTAATATTACAAGTTTTTATTATTATTATTTTCATTATTATTTTATAAAAATTTTCAACAAAGTATATAAAATTAATATTGAATAGAAAAAGTTTGTTCAATTGTTGTTCATAGTATACAGGGATAGAACAATTGTAAATGTTTGTAAAAAGTTAAAGAAAAATTCTATATTTTTAAGAAAATATGTGCAAATAAATATCAAAACTAATTATGGCTCAAATGTGTGTGTTAAACCATCGATATGTTACAGTGTTTATGGAAAAACTTTAATGAAAATATGTGTTATTTTTCAACAATTTATGAAATATTTATTTTATGGCTAATAATGTGTATATGTTAAATAATAAAAATAGTTCAATATTTATGTAAAGTTTGAGATTGTTAAGAAAAATGTAAATAATTTATGATACACACGTGTTTTTTTTTATTGAAATATAGGTGTTTGTTTTACCGATATAAGAAAAACTATGGACATTTTTTTTAAGAAAATACACGTAATTTATGATTATCATGGGATTAGAATTTGATTAAAGTTGTGAGAAAGTTGTTAAATTTGAGACCTTAAAATAAGACCTTCAGCAAATTGGTAAGAAAATAGTAGTTATTGAGTAATACTTATTAAAATTACCAAAGTTTTATAATTTTTGACAAGTCTTGATAGATCTTTAATAAAATTTGTTAGTACTTTGAATAAAAATTTAAAAAAAAAAAAAAAAGTTTCAACACAGTAGCAAATCATAAAGAAACTAGTACTTATCAGTTAATTAAATTAACTAAGTTGTAAAATAATTGAAAAAATTTGTTAGATTTTCAAAAATTTTAAGATTGTTAGGTAATTGTTCTAGGTACTTGTTGAATAAAAATTAATGTATTTTATCAACAGCTCATAGTTTTTAATCGTACAAGTTCTCTTCATTCCTGGAAATAATCGTAAATATTTAAATTATTCAGAAAATTGTCAATAACAACATAAGTAATGGGTAACATAAATTTTTTAAATACTAATCAATTTTAGTTTTTAATTAAATTAAGAATATAATAATAAAATCAAATAAATACTTGAATGCATGAATCGAAAAATTTCTTAGAACTGAACACGTATCGTATATTTTATTCAGATTCCAATAATATCATTAAAATTAACCAAAATCTTATTGTTATATTTTGATAACCCTTAAGTCAATGAAAATGTATCGATTTCACTAAGTATCCATCTTTTGACATTGATATCCAACCGAATAAATTTCTTGAAATCCCTAAAAATATTATAAATTCCTCTCTTGACCAATCAAATTACCTTAAGATTATCATAAATTCTCCTCTTAACCAATCATTTCTCTTTAAATGACAATAATCCCACCTATATTCATTATTTTCATAAAAATCGCCGACTTATATCGATATTCAACCGAATAAATTTCTTGAAATCGCCTTACAATAGAATTCATCTCATGACCAATCATTTCTCCTTAAAAGATCATAAATTCTCTTCTTAACAAATCATTTCTATTTAATTGACAATATTTCCACTCTCTCAAAAGATTTACACACATATTGATATCTATCTGAACAAATCCCCTAAAAATATTATAAATTCCTCATCTATATTTTCCATTTAGAAAATATTTACCCTTTGAACACAGATATTCAACCAACTCAACCCCTTAAAAATGACAACAAACTTGTTCTTAATCGATTATTTCCTTAAAATATCATAAAATTTACTCTTAACCAATCATTTCCATTGAAATAACATTTCCCCCAACTGCACCAATAATATACATATTTTTTAAAAACCTACAAGGTAAAATTTCTTTAGAAATCTATGTTTAACCGACTCTACTCCTTAAAAATTCATCATTCGAATCATATTTACTATATGTATTCAACCAATAAAATTCCCTTAAAATTATCATAAAAATTTGAATTTTACCAATAAAAATAAATTTTCTTTAAAGTATTACAAAATTGTTATCATCATTTTCCATCGAAAATCACCACAATTTTGTTCTGGCAACAATTTCAAGCAATTAAAAAATTCATCAAAAATGACTTAAATCGAATAAAATCTATGTTTTCCACATAAATTAAATTATTGTAAAATCACAAAATAAATATCATATTGCTCATAAAAATTAAAAGTAAATCAAGCATAAATTCAATATTAGTAATAATAATAAAAATAACAATAATAATAATAATAAAAATAATAATAATAATAAAAATAATAATAATAATAATAAAATTAAAATTAAAAAACATTAAAACACTACTTATAAGATAATAATAATAATAATAATAATAATAATAATAATAATAATAATAATAATAATAATAATAATAATACTAATAGAATAAAAATTAAAGAACACTAAAACACTACTTATAAAAAAATAAGTAGTATATTAAAATTAAAAATGTTTAAAAATACTATGACATTGACCTACTTTTAAATGACCTTGAAAATTTTTTGATGAGTCATGGTCTTTGTTTGAATGACCTTGAGAAAATTATAATAATAATAAAATTAAAATTAAAAAACATTAAAACATTACTTATAAAAATAAGTAGTAAATTTATATAAAAATTCTTAAAAATACTAAGACCTTGTGAAATTTTAAATGACCTTGACATACTTTAAAATGATCTTGAAATAATATTATGACTCATCCAATAAGATTGAAAATAATAATAATAATAATAATAATAAATATTAAAACATTACTTATAAAAATAAGTAGTAAATTTATATTTAAAATGACTAAAAATATTATGACTTTGAGAAAATTATAATAATAATAAAATTAAAATTAAAAAACATTAAAACATTACTTATAAAAATAAGTAGTAAATTTATATAAAAATGTTTAAAAATACTAAGACCTTGTGAAATTTTAAATGACCTTGAAAAAAAAAATTAAGACTCATCCAATGACCTTGACAATAATAATAATAAAAACAATAATAATAATAATTATAATAATAATAAAAATAAATATAATTAAACAATATTATTAAGTAATCATATTAATTAATAATATTAATAATCATTTAATTAATAATATTAATAATAATAAAATTATTTCCTTATAATATAAGTTTTATACATTATTAACAATAATTAAAGTTTTTATAAGTATAAATAAAATTTTTATAAGTAATAAGCATATTAATAATAATATTAATAATAATAATAATTAAAAATTTTATAAGTAATAATAAAATTTTTATAAGTAGTAATAATATTAATAATAATAATAATATTAGCAATAATAATAAAAATAAAAATAATAATAATAATAGAATAATAAAAAGTAATAATAATATTAATAATAATTATAATAATTATAATAAAATAATTTACAAAATATATACTACTTATTTTTATAAGTAGTAAATTAAAATTTAAAAATGTTTAAAAAATAATATGACCTTGAGTAATTTTAAATGACCTTGAAAATTTTTGATGACTCATCCAATGACCTTGACCTACTTTTGAATGACCTTGACATACTTTTGAATGACCTTGAAAAATTATGATGAGTCATCCAATGACCTTGACAATAATAATAATAAATATATTAATAATAATATTAATAATAATAATAATAATAATAATAGTAATAATAATATTAATAATATTAATAATAATAATAATAGCAATAATAATAAAAATAATAATAATAATAATAATAGAATAATAAAAAGTAATAATAATATTAATAATAATAATAATAATTATAATAAAATAATTTACAAAATATATACTACTAATTTTTATAAGTAGTAAATTAAAATTTAAAAATGTTTAAAAATAATATGACCTTGACCTACTTTTGAATGACCTTGACCTACTTTTCAATGACCTTGACCTACTTTTCAATGACCTTTAAAAATTATGATGAATCATCCAATAACCTTGACAATAATAATAATAATATTAATAATAATAATATTAATAATAATATTAATAATAATAAAAATATTAATTATAGTAATAATAATAATAAAATGAATTTACAAAATATATACTACTTATAAAAATAAGTAGTAAATTAAAATTTTAAAATGTTTAAAAATAATATGACCTTGAAAAATTTTGAATGACCTTGACCTACTTTTGAATGACCTTGACCAACTTTTCAATGGCCTTGAAAAAAATTATGATGAGTCATCCATTAACCTTGACAATAATAATAAAAATAATAATAATAATAATAATAATAATATTAATAATAATATTAATAATAATAAAAATATTAATTATAGTAATAATTATAATAAAATAAATTTACAAAATATATACTACTTATAAAAATAAGTAGTAAATTGGTGGGTTACAGGGTTTCATATCTTGCTCATTGTTCGGGTGACCCTAGTAACGCCATACAAAATGTTGCTGATCGCCACTTGGCACCCGTTGCTAGGCAACGTTGGTAATGTGTTCAAGTGGTGGAATGCCCGCAAAAATTGAGTACCATATGCTAGTACTATAGTTGCTCGGACAATCCTCGGGTTCACGAGCTGTCGATAGAAGACCTATGCTCGCTTTACTTGGTCCCCTACGTGGAAATGCGAATTAAATTTAGACTGATTGGTGTAGGTGATTTCGAGTCTACCCCACTATGACTGAATACATGAGAGATGATTTATTTAATGAACAAAGGACATGCATAATAAGTTAAGTTGATCGACTGGACGCTTGTGCGGCTCGGCGTCGGGCCCGTTCCTTGCGTCCGGCCGGCGGATGGTTGGTTGGATAGCTGCCGACTTTGAGCTTGGTGCGGCACCATCAGCGACGCGTTGACTTGGCAGTTGGGAAGGGGCGAAGATGAGCGGATACGTTACCGCTTCCCCTTCCCGACAGGCTGCTAGGGCAACTTCTAAGCCCCTGATCTGTGTGCGCAGACTCCGATTGAGCTGGCGTTCTTCGGCCCAGCCTTTTTGAGCTGCAGTGAGCCGTTGGTAGAGTATCTTCGTCCGTTTGGGGTCTAAACAGGTCGCCTTGACCTGTTGCACTTCGCGAGTTAACTGCAGTACCTGGCTGAGTAGCTCCGCGTTTGCCTGCCTAGCGCGGGCCATCTCATTTTGCATTAGTTCCAGGGCCGACATTTCTATAAAGAAAAAATATCAATTTTGTCTAATAAGGGGAACTCTAATTATTTCAAACATGATTATAGCGGAAATCTCGTTTAAAACAAAATTCTAAGAGGACAATTCATTATAATTTATCATTAATAACATCACTAAAGTAAAATGTCAGAATGATTATGCCTGGTGGTTCAGGACTCTGCGAGGAACTTCCTGACTCCTTCTTCCGGGGAGTAGCCGGGAATAATGGGCACTGGTCGTCGGAGGTTGCGTGCCGGTCGAGCCGGGTACGTCTCCGCGATGCGTCCGACGAGGATGTCCTCTTCAACGTTGGCGAGGTACATCCTCGCCTCCACAACCTGCAGGTCGACCTCTTCTTGGATCTTCTCCCACTGAGCCAGCAGGCTTCGAGCATGGTCGACAATCTCCTCGGCAGGGTACTGTTCCTCCTCTGGTCGGTGTGGGTCATCTCCTCTGCCTAGTATTTGCCATAGAGACGGGCACGATCGTTTCGGGCGTGGCTCCTCGAGAGTCATTGACGGGCGCGCTCGTTTCCAGGCTCGGCGCCATTCATCGGCCTCTTGTTTTGAAATCAAATTTGGCAACATGAATTCTTCTGAAATAAGTAAATGTAATATATTCTCTCACTAATTTATAGGGATATTAAATCAACAATCTCGAGTTCATGCAACCTTAAATCATCCGTTGATTCTAGGGGGTACATTGACTGGTTAAATTAGCGTTCAGTGAACTTGATAGCCGAGTTGGAATTGTAAGAATTATGGCGATGAGATGTATGGGTTTGTGTGTTCTGGTGATTTCTATAGTTCCTTTATGCTGAAGAAAGGTTATGGGAATAGAATATGTAATGTATGTCTATAGATCGTCTGAGTTAGTTGGGTTGGGTTGGACCGGACCAGATTTATGTGTGGAAGAATGTCTGTCTATGTGACCTAGTTATTTGAGATCAAATTCCTTTGACATTTCTGCTGTTGGGGGAAAACATGCTCGCGTCGGTTATATGCGTTAACGTAATTATTAACAGTTATTGCAATTATTAATGCTTATCGTAATTACCAACAGTTATCGTAATTATTATTGGTTTTCCATCCGTATTTGACTCGTCTAATTATTACTCCAACGGAAATGATGGTTGATATATTTCATTCTTTCTCGCGATGGTTAATTGTCGGAACGGATGTGTCGGATCGGATGCGTTGGAAACTATTGACTCTTATCCGGTCACGATATCCGTTCGTGCTTCAATTATTGGTAGTTCGTCGCGAATCAAATATGCAAATTTACTATTCGAAATTCACTTTGTCTGTTTCTCTAACAGTTGACGTTGGAATTGTCGTGGATCTAGTTTTGTGCGTTCATTTCTGTTGGGTGGTACTTAAGTTGTCATGGTCGGTACTGTCCTATCGGGGATTTGTGGTTAGGTAATCTGATTTAATTCTTACTGATTAGTTTACTGTCTATGGTTTGAGGAACTACGCTGTGTGGAGAGTTGCTTGCGACAATTATTCGGATGGGGTCGATCGTTGGTGGTTCTCGATGTTACTCATAAATCAGATCGTATTGTGAAAGTTAACAGTTGGAATTCATATCGGTGGTTGGCTAGAATGAAGTCAAGGAATTATCAAACTATAATATTGCATTAATCGGTCGATTTAATGGTTGGAAAAATTTCTTTAGATCAATGCAATAAATGTCCTCCGTTTTATTGTTGATTTTAAAACTTTTCACTTTTATTGGATCACTTCGTGCTGGAATTCATCGATGTTTGGGTTTGGTGATATTTGTATCTTATTTGTGTGGAGATTCAAAAGGTATTGTTATTATTTCAATTAGAAGTACAAACAGATTGCATCATTTTAATTCTTTAACTTAAACTACTAAACGTTTGACTAATGGAGTATTTCATTAATTCAGCCAACATCTTAGTTTAAAACGTGAATTCATCTTACTTTCCCCTAATCTATTTTGATTTTTATTGGTGGATTACTTTACTATTTAGTGAAAATTAGTTTAATTTTCTCGAAATTTATTGGATCAAATTTTCCGATCGATCATCCTGAGTTTTCCTTACTAATTACCTTAGGGTTTTTCCTTATCGTTAATCAATAGATAGGTTACTCAATTTTAATAAACTATTTCCAACGTTTGACTTAATAACTCTAAGTTTTACTTTCCTTTTACACCAGGGCTGTGAGAGTTTTATCAAAGTTTATCTTATTGCTACGCAAGCTGCTTTAATTTTAATCAAGGACTTGCTCTAAGTTCAACCCGTGAGTCACGTAAATTCTTTAACCATCATTTTATTTAACTCCAATTGAATTAAGGAAATATTTACTTTTAATGAAAACTTTTTAACTTGATAGATAAAATCCGTTTAAGGGACTCACTAAGTTGCTTACCATATTGTAATTTAACGTACTACTAATTAAATTATTTTCCAATATTAGTTCAATTCACCGAATGATATATTCATAATTAGTTTACTTTTACTCTACTATCTAATTTAATCAAAAATTATTCGTAACTAATTTTATTTTTATCCGTAACTTAATTTAATTTACTCTATGAGATAATTGTAATTAATTTATTTTTGAATCCATAATTTAATTTAATTCTAATCAATTTATACATAAGGTAATTTAAGTTAATGATAATTATTTCGAAAATAAGTTCAATTTAGTACACCAATGATCAAATTAATTCAAATTGTTAATTCAGGTTAACTCTATCAACGACTTTAGTTTAGTTTATCCCGTACCTTTTCCCTTTAATAGATCCTAGGCGCATTTGTGTTTACATTATATTTATTGAGTGCCCACTGGACTACTCGGTGTGATAAGTTTAAGCCGTGTGTAATGTGATTTTAGGTCGATTTTTCTGAATTGAGAAACGAGGAAGCAGCCAGAGACTTCTTCCTTATTCCTCGCTTCAGCTATAGGGATAAATATTTACGTTACGACCACTGCGTTGCGCACGCTGAGTCTTCACGGGTGCATATCATTGGCGATTGTCCACGCTCTTACATGCATCTGCACTGTGTATATTTTACTATCTTGCGTGATGTGTCGGCTGTGGCCGGAAAAATTTCGACATTAAAATTTATAAAAGCATATAGAATAAGTTAGATATATGTAGAACAATTTAGTTATATTAATAATATTTATTAATTATACAACAATTCAACAAAATTACCCTTCATTGACCAAAATAACAAATATCATCATATTGCATCAAAATAACATAAAACAAAATGCCACTCTCCCCACGTCGTCGCCAAGCAGAGCTCTACAGAGATGCTATGGACGGGACGTGGAAAGAGGGTTCCACCATAAATAATTCTCACCTAAAAAATGAGTTCCTGAAAAATTCAAAGTAAAATTGAATAATCTTCGAATAACGTCTAAAATGGTTTTAAAGTTTTTAAAATAGTCCTAACAATTTCAAAAATGGTTAGTTTTCAAAAATGGTTTTTGGTTAAGTTAAATGTGAAAATGGATCAGTATATATACCTATTTGTATGACGTGTGAAATTTGATGCAGTAAAACAAAATTCGACCTTGTTATTTTCTAGCAAATTCTATTATTTATTTTTATTATTTTCGATTTATTTTATAATTTTTTATTTATAATTTTTATTGAATTATTGCTAATTCAAATTTTTCGATTTAACTGTCACTTTAATGAACTTTAATTGATTTTTTCAATTTCGTCGAATTTGTCGTGTTTTCTTGTTGTATTTGTGTAGGTATCGTGCGGATCTTGGTGCATTTTGTTAATATTTTAATTTATTTTTATGTTTATTATTTTATATTTAATTCTTTTATTTCTTAGATTTTATATGGTTTAATTGGTGTTTTTCAGGTTTATTTTAAATTGCGTGTTGTATCTGCGTGTGTGTTTCTGATCCATTTAAACATTTTTCAAGGCCGTTTACGTTCTGGCCCAACATAAAACACTCGGGGGTCCGTAAAATTGCGACCCGCAATTTCAATTGATTTCAAAATAATCCATACGTTTTCAACATCCACATTCATAAAAATATCTACGGTAAGGTTACTTATCAAGATAAAGATGGACTTAAGGTCCGGCTACAGTACATAATCAAATATCAATTGTGTAGTTCAATATCAATGTAGATCAATATTAGTTCAAATCACTGTAGATCAGTATGAGTTAGTGAATTCAGTTCAAATCGATGTAAATCAGTTCGAGTTAGGAAAATCAGTTCAAATCAATATCAGTTGCTGTAACTCAGTTGTATTTGTTTTCGAATGAATCGCTGACGTCTTGGGTTTCGCTTTCGAGCTGGGTTGATCTTGAAGGGTGATTGATGGAAATCTGCGAGAGTCTTGTTATTTCGTTGGTTTTGGTAGTTTTTCGAATTTGGGTGAACATTCTTCTGACTTTTTGGATTTGGGTATTTTGCCTTTGCTTGTTTTTTGTTAGGCCGAGGGTGAGACAACATATTAGGAGTATTATGTTAGATGTTATACTAATCGGTAGTATTAGTTCGATTGATAGACTTGTCATTGCATGGGGTTCATTTTTCTGTTTGATTTGTTTTCCTTGTTGCTTTTTGATTGATAGGACGATCTTTTGAATTTCTTGAATTAATTTATTATTGGGATTTGCTTTGGCTTTTCTTTGAATTTGTCTGATGAGGGTTTCCAGGGTTTTCTTTATCTCACGGTTCTCATTTTTTATGTTGGCTATTTCTTCATTATTTTTCAGTAGGGTTTGTACCATTGTTTGGGTTTTCTCGATATTCTGTTTCAACTCGTCCTTGTTTTCTTTTGTGGGGCATTGTATACATTGGAGGTTTATTTGTTGACATTCTTCATTATCAGGGTTTCTGCAAATTTCTTTGAAATCGGCACAGGTGCTGTCCTCTCTTCTGAAGGGTTGGGATTTCTCGCATTTTTCTAACGGGTTCTCAGTATTGCATTTTCTCATTATTATCATCATTATTATCCATAGGTTTGGGTTCATAACTTCTATTTTCGTATACATAATCAATTTTATATTTATTTACAAGATTATTTCGTTTATTTACAGTGGAGTTTAGCCCTTTTTACTCTTTCTCTTTTTCTGGGGTTGAGTGTATCTCGCGCTCCTCTTTAGTTTTGTTTTCTGAGAATCTCATTATCAGGACTTGGGCTTTTATTAATCGCTCGGTCAATTTTGGGAGTTCTTTTAACCGTTCTTTGTTTTCTTTGATTACTCTTTGTTGATTATAGATTTTCATTTGGAGGTTTCTTTCTTTTGTTTGTTTTCTCTTGAGTTGACGTTTATAATTGACTCATTTGGTTGTTTGTTTTTCCAGCTTTCGTCTCGCTTCCTGAAGCTGTTCGGTTAATGTTTTAATTTCGTCCTGAGCTTGTTGGTGACTTTCTTTTATTTCTCTGGCTTTTCTACAACTGTCTTCTAGTTGTAGCACGTATCTCTGTTCGCTTTTTCTGCTGTCTCGCATTCGTTCTGCTTCGGTTTTCCAATAGTCTTCCAGGATTACACGGGTTTTTATTTCAGCTAATTCTCGTCTCAATCGTTCATTTTCTCTCTTTTGATTCTTGCTCCTCCACTAATTCTTGCCATTCTTTTCTTTCTGTTCTCCATCTTTTACTGTAATATCTCAGTGGGTCTTGCTCGATTGGTTCTACTAATTGAATTGGGCTTGGTACGTATTCTCCGTCTTCTAGATTCATTCGGATTTCTACTTCATTTGGATTCATACTAAATATACATCGATTACAATTTTTTGTTTTTATCGTTTTTATTATTTTTATTATCTTTTTACACTTTTTACAATTTTCTCTTTTAGGTTTACATTGTCACTTCGTCCGTCTCCCCGAATCCTTCATCGGGTTCGGCGGGTACTTGAGTTGGCATTTCCGTCGGATATAACGGCATAAGCAGGATTGGTGGTCGGCTCTGCAAGGTATTTATTTCTGCACGTAAAGCGTTTGATATTTGTATCTCTTCGTCTAAGAGATAGGCAAGATATTCCGTATTTTCTGTTAATTCTTCCACTTGCGTTTCCAAACGATGCGTGTTTTCCAACGTTTTTAGCTTTTCAATCTCTTTTCTCAGATTCTGTTCATTTTCCTCATATCCTTGCTTTATTGCTTTTATCTCTGCTTCAACTTGTTCTTTCAACTGATCGTTGACTTCGAGTTGATGTCTCAACTGGATTTCTTTAAATACTGTAACTCCTCGGTGTCCATTCACCTCCTGTTGGAGTTCTGTTATCCTCTCGTTTAATTGTTGGATTTGTCGTCTTTCATCCGTTTGTTCGTGTAGGGTTTCCGATATTTTCTGATTTAACTGATCGATCCATTTTCTGAGGTCCTTGTCGGTTTTCCTGAGCCTGTCTATTGTATTCTTTCTGATTCGTTCGTTGAATTCCATTGTTTGTATTTGGTTACTGTAATCGTCGAGTGTATGTTTCTGCTCTTCAATCTGCTCCCATAGCTCCCAATCTTCGGTATTCAGCAATTTCTTGGGTAGTCGTCTTATCTCTTTTTTGGCTTCCTGGTACTGGTCCTTCCATTTTCCTGCTTCTAGTTTGATCCAACTTTCTTTCTTTTCCGTTTTTATTCGTTGTATTCGTCTTTGTCGGTGAGCTTCGTCCTGCTCGATTCGCATCTCTTTTACTCTGGTTTGTTGGTACTCAACTTCCTGCTCTAATTTCACTATATAGCTAGATTGTTTTGCGTTGGCGTCCTCCCCATAATCTGCATTCTATTCGCCATTTTCTTGCTTGATCAGTTATCTGAGTCAGCATTCTTTCTTGTCTATCGTCTCTGGGCTCTCTAATTTTCTTTGCTGGTTTTGGCCCTTGGTTTCTCAGTTTGTTGACTTCCTTTTTCGCATTTTCCCATTTAGTTTTGTATGCTCTTGTTCGGTCTTCCTCTTCGGCTATTTGCTGAATATAATGTCTGATCCGCGATTCCCAATTACTTCTTGATTGTTCTCTATCTTCTGTCCATTTGATTTTCCAATATCGCGCTTGTCTTTTTGCCCATTCTTTGGCTTGTTCCATATGGGTTCTCTTTGTTTTCTCTATTCGGTATTGGGGTGCTAATTTGCCCAATTTCCTCCTGCATTTGCTGTATAATTTTTATCGTCTCCTCTCCTTCTTCTCGTATCTCCGCTTCTTTGTCTTTTATCACTTCTCGCAATCTTTCGATTTCACTTTGTTGACCCTGCTTCTCTTGCTCTAGAGTTTGTATCTCTTTCCTTTGATTTTTGATTCTGGTTTGGTTCTGCATCGATTCTTTTACTAGTTCCTCTTCTCGTCCTTGATATTGTTCGTTATTTCCCTCGGAATTCATTGTCTGTTGTTCTAATTCTTCTCTTATCATCTTTATCTTTAACGTATCTCTCAGTAGTTCTCCTTCTACTGATGTTAATATTTCTTTTAATCTCATCGACCTTTGTTGCCATTCCTCTTTAATCTCTTTTAGTTGTTCGGATTGGTTTTCGGTTCTTGACTCTTTGTCCTCTGTTACAGTTTTCTCTATCTTTTGGTTTATCATCTCGTTTTGGTTCATTGTAATTCTGAATATTAATAATTGATTATTCTCTCTTTTCACTCATATCAAAATTTTATCATAATTTACATCATCTCGTATTTTTTGTGGTTTTTGAGTTTTTATAATTTTTTTTGTTTTTACGTTTATCTTTATTTACACTTTTTACACATTGTTTTCGTTTTCTATCTACTGATCAGCGAAACGGAATCCTTTGATCCGCCCGTTGATCGGCTTTCTACATACTGGACATATATTGACTTTTATCCCGCACGCTTCACATGTGACCATATGTCCACAAGGCATATAAATTATTTCTACATGTTTTTGCCAACATGTTACACATTGATACTGCTCCAAAATAGCTTCTTTTATTATTGATTTGTCGCGATTCTCTTTAGGTTTCTCTTGATATCGCTTGATTGCTCGGATTATTGCTTGTGTTGAGTCGTACCATTCCAAATTATTAGCTAATCTTTCCTTGATTATTTTTCTCATTTTTTGAGTGTCTACTCCTGATAGTAGCATTATGGTTCTCGTTTTTGGTCGATCTAATATATCTTCCACTTGCTGATTGGTAATTATTATTTCGATATTCTTTGACTCTTTTTCTTGTTTATACATACACTTTCCTTTATGCTTTAGTTTTTTAACATTCTGATCTGGTATTGGCTGTTGATTTTTGCATCCTTCGCACATTATTCCTCTTGCTGTTTTACAATATCCTTGACTTGCAAATTCTGCTGCTCTTGGATTTCCTTTGAAGGTTTTAATTCTCTCTTCGAATGTTCTATTTATAGTCTCTTTTTCCCATATTAGTTCTGTTGGATCTTCGAAGCTCTTTATTATTGTTATCCTTTTCTCACCTCCCTTTTCATCTGTGTCAACTTCTGATTGTCGGAGTCCTTCCAATCTGTTTATCGCTTGGTTTCCGACGTCAATGTTTATTCTAAATGGGCAGGTTGAAAATTTCCTCAGGTGTTCTCGTTTTGCTGTTTCTCCTTTTTCCCAATGCGATAGTCTTCCTTGACAATAAATACAGGTAACTTCATCTGGTAGTTCGGGGGTTCCTGAGAAAAAGAATCCTTGTGCTGCCATCTCTTTACTTTGTCGGTCAGTGAATACTTTGTTATCTTTGAATGTTAGGTATCTTTGCTCTTCTTTTCTCAGTTGTTCGTGTTTTACTCTTCTCTGTGAGTAAATTACTTTCCTCATTTTCCAAGGTCGTCCGGTTGTGTCGAAACTGGTATAATGTTGAATTGCGATTGCTAAGGTCTTTATTTTTTCCTCTTCCTCTGGTTTTTTCCATAGTCTCGTCCATATCGAATCTGGTCCTTCTCTCATCTGTACTGTTGTCTCTTCGTTGATTCCGCTTGTCATCTAAATATCGTCATTATTTTTGAATTTTTGTTTTTCTGCTTTTTCTGATTTATTTGTAATTTTCTGATTTTTATTTGATTTTTATTATTTTATTTACATTTATTTACACTTTCCTTTCTTTTTACAACGTCTTATCTGGCTTTTCTACTTCTAATTTTATATACAGATTATCCTCTCGCAAGAATCCTTCTCCTCTCAGTCGTTGTTGTGGATAAAAACGTGGTGTACCAATTGCTGTATTCCAGTCGGTTGTTGGTCTGCCCATCTGTGGTTCATTTCCTGTTCTGATTGGATTGCGATAATCCTCTTGTCCTTTCATCGTTAATATCATATTTTGTTTAAAAGGCCATGTTAATAATTCATCGTAATCTCCTTTTCCTACTCTGACGAAGACACTGATATGGGTGCCTGTTGCATTCCCATCTCCATTCGGATATAATCTAATGCCCAATTTGTATCCATTTTCCCAACTGTATATTGGTGGGCTGTCTAAAATTCTCTGTGTTCCATCTTTTGCTCTCTGAAGCTTTTCTGCGAATTCGGTTATCTTCCATATAAATGGTGCTGTAGGATGTTTTCTGGCTATGGAGCTGTTGGTTTCTAATTCCTTTAGGCTGTTAATCATCTGTCCATTTTCTTTTCCATTTCGGCCATTTTCTTGAGTGTATTTCCTTGGCTCTTTTCGAAGTTCTTTCTGGACTCTAGTATTTCTCTTATCATTGCCTTTTGTACATCATTTTCTGTTCGTAGGCTTTTTACTTCCCATGCCAACATTCCTATCGTTTTCATCATAATTTCGGTGTGCTCGATACTGTTTTCCATCATATGCTTTCGCATCTCCGCAATTGGTAGTTGTGTTTGGCAATTGAATAATTCTAACGGACATTTGACTGGTTTGCCGATACATTCGTTCCAATGTTCTTTTAATTTAACTTTATCTCTTCTGTCGCAGTTGTTTGCGCATATTCCTTCATATAGATCACATATTTGCTCCTCTTTTGGATTCCGATGTTCCATTTCTATTTTTATCCATTCGTCGATGACTCCACAGAACTCGCATTTTTCCTCTCTCTTGATGCACACTTTGTGATGTTCTTTGATCGTCTTTTTCGTTGTGATGGTTTGACATTTTCCACATAATATCTCGTTATATTCGCATTCGTTTGTGTGACTTTCGGCTTCCTTCATAAGTCCTTTCCATTCGCATTCTTTTACTCGGCATTGAACTAATAGATTATTTATTTCTTTGTTGGTGGCTTTATCCATTGTGGTAGGATCTTCGTCTCTTTCAAACGTTTCGTCACATCCAGGGCATTTTATTGTTTCTGTTTCTATCACTTCTATCGTACAATCTGTACATATTCTGCATCCGCATTTTGTCTGTCTCGCTCCAATTAATAATTCTTTGCATTTGCGTAACTCCGATTTCGAGATCGTCGTCTAATGATCGTCCTTGGTATTGTAAATGAAATGGCGGTTCATACGGTATTCTCTTTTTCACTTCACTCACTTTGGCAGTGATATAAATTTCTCTTTCGATTGGTTCGAAATCTGGCATCATAATTTTTAAACTATACTTCTCTATTGTTTCGGCTGCCCATTCGGTATGTTTCCATTTTCGGATAATTTCTCGGAATTGCTCTGGGTACCACGCATACATTCTCCGATACTCCTCTATTTCCTTTACGATATTTCGCAGATTCTCCACTCTGCTACAAGAATCGATTATCCATTTTGCTAAATCTGTTACAGTTCGTCTTTGATTCTTTGCTCCGGTTCTCAATATCGCTGCTAATTCTCTGCATTTTTGCGTTTCCGTTAATCGTGTTAGTCCTTCCTCCACAGGATCGTCTATATCTGTGGGCAAGTATCTTGTTCCTGGAATTCGCTTCTCGAGTACGCTAATTCGCGGTCTCGCTTGTTCTTGTTGGATTCGTATTTTCATTTCCCGTTCTGTTTCTACTTCGATTGTGATGTATATCGTATCATCTTTTACAAATTGAGGTGTTACATATTTTTTCAACAGAAATTGTGGTACTCCTCCCGCAACATTTTCAGTGGATTTTGGCTTTTGACTTATCATAGATCTTGGGTCTACTCCCAATTTTTCGCTGTGTCGCTCTTCCCATTTTCCGGGTTTAGCGATTGAAATTGTGACTTTTCGATTAAATGGCCACTCTAACTTTCCGTCATATCTGCCTCTTGCTAACAGAAAATACACTGATAGATATTTTCCTTTCCCTACTCCATCTCCGTTTGGGTACACTCTCAATTTCATCCGGTATCCTCCGATTTCTGTATAAAATTGATGACTTGTAATACCGATGATTTTCTCTTCCTCAGCCGATTTTACTTTTTCTGCCCATCCACTTATTTTCCATGTGTATGGGGCTAGTCGAGCTCTATCATTTATTTCCTCGTCTTCTTCTGGTTGCCATTCCATTTCGTTTATCATTTCCTCTGGTAGATTTTCGTATGGTTCGTCTTCATATAGTTCTAAGGTGGTTTCATTAACTGCATCTTCTGGCGCTTCTCCTGGTATGTATTTTCTCCATTTTGGTTCGGTTCTCTCCATTTTCCATTTCCACTCTTTCGTCTTTTCATCATACACCTTTTTCCATGGTGTTGATCGGCATCGCGAATCGTCTATCGGTTGTAATTTTGTGCTCAACTTCGCATCTTGTCTCCATAACTGGTAGATAGTTAGTATTTGGTCCATCTTTCTTTTCATTTCCTCTTGAAATTCTTGGATCTGTTGTTCCTTTTTTGTTGTATTTTTTCTCTCTGGTTCATCCATGGCTATGATATTAATGGTTTGTCCGTCTTCCCATATACCTAATTCGTATATCGGGGTTCGTTCTCGCGGACTTATTTGTCGTTTGTGATACATTATTGCTACATCCTCTACCATGCCATCATCGCTACTTTCGATTATTGGCTGTATAATCTCTCGGTTTATCCGTCGGTATAATTCGTGCATTTGACAATCGGGATCTACTAGTATTTCTTTTATTTCATCATTTGGTAGTTTTATTTTTATCTTTATTGGTTCGTCTCCTCTCATATCTCTTTGATGCTCTCCATATTTGGCTATCAACTCATCCGTTCTCTCGTTGTCAAATCTCATAATGTCTGTGTCTCGTACAGCTTCTACAAATATTTTCATTGAAATCGGTCTCGATAACGATAGTCTGTTAATATATTTTCTGGCTTGATCTATTGCTTGTTCCGTCATTTTTATCTGGTTTTGCCTCATTATCTTTTGTCTCTCTTTTTCTAATCCAGGTTTTATTTCTTTAGCATATAATATCTGAATTTTTTGCCATATTTCTGCTGTCGTTTCCTCGGTTTCATTTTTGTTTAATGTTACCACATTTATTCCTTTTGGCCATATTAGAGCATCCGCGAGGTGTATGTCTCGCTTTATTTTCCTTCCTTGGTAATATAAAGGTTTATTTTTATAACTGGGTCCTAGCTTTTTCACTACCCAATCGTACAACTCGTTTGTACTTTCGCCTCTTGTTGCTATTATTTGTCTTGGTATCTCTGGAAAATCAATAATTACCTGATACTCTTCTCTATCATATTCTTTCAGATTCTCTTGGTACTTTTTTATCATGTCTTTCCATGATGCTGTAAATGTACCGTTATCTTGTTGATATCCTTTTGCGATTAGTTTCATTATTCTGCTGTATGCGGTTGTATCTCTGAGGTTTAAGAACATTTGATTCCGGTCTACTTCTTCTACAATCTCGTTAATTTCTTTTAATATCTCCGTTTCATCTTCTCTTGGTACACTCGTTTCCATTTCTTCCAATTCGGATTTTGATTCATCTTTATATGGTTTATTTTCCTCGCATGACTGAAATTTTTCTCCACCCAGACTGCTTATTTCACTTTCATCTTCGTCTGTTTGATCGTCTGGTATTTGTCTCAACATATTAATATGTGGTTGTTCCTCCTCTTTCGTTATCTTTGTTGGCCCTTTTGTTTGGAACCATATCTCTTTTATTCTGTTCTCAATTTGAGCTTCACTCCACGTGGGTTTTTCTTTTCTGATTCTTGTTTCTATCTTTTGTAGCAGTATCCTCTGGATTCGATTTTTTGCTATTATTGGCTCTGATATCTTTTCTTTTTCCTGTGACGTTGATGCTTCCTGTTCATCTTTTAATTCTGACTCTTTCATTTCTTGCGATAGCACTTTCTTTGCCATCACTTCTATTTTTTATCTAGTGCTTGTTCTTGTTCTAGATGTTTCAATGCTCCATCTATTTTTAATATTAGTGCCTTCTTTCTTAGTTCCGCTTTCTCTTGTTTCAGGATTGCTTCTTTTTCTTTTAATTGATCTTCCTCTTGTTCTAGAGCTTCCTCCTGCTTTATTTTTTCGAGTGTACTTTCTATCTTTTGTGCCATAATTTCATTTTCGAGTTCGTCTATTTCGTACACTAATGTTTCCTTGTTTTGATCCTCCGTTATCATCATCTCTGCTCGATTACTCCCTTGAGTTTCTGGTTCGTCTGATTTCTCAGTTGTCATTTCTTTTAATTGTCGACGTCTCTGTTTTTCCTCCTCTGCAAATTCTTTGATGGCCTCTATTTTCTCCATCGTATTCAATTCAATTGTTTTCTCATTATCGGTTATCATATTTCCTCCCCCTTCGTTCTCAACACACTGCTCCGCAGTGTGAATTTCATCTGGAATTTCCATCCTCATCATATTAATTCTTCTCGGGGTTTGTTTTCGATTTTCCCATCTTTGCTGGATTTCCTGGGCTTCCTCTATTTGAAGTCTTTGCCATTCAGCTTGTTGTTGTTCTTGATATTCTCTAGTTCGCAGCTCTTGAATCTCCTCATTGCTTCTCATTACATTGATTCGTTGTTGTTGTATATTGGTGGGCATCTGTTGCATCATCTCTTTTAATTCCATGGGCATTCGCTGCAATGTTTCCCGTAACATGTCTATTTCTTGTATCACGTTAATTTGTGGATTTCTTGTAGGATTATTGCTTGGTCTGGATTGGTTTGGCTCTCCTCCTATGTTGCATCGCCTTGCGATGTGCCCTTGTTGACCACAATTATAGCATGCTTTGCTGTCTAGTTGTCTACATATTCTCTCAGTATGTCCTCGTCTACCACATTTTTGACAATTGTAATTTCGGAAACAATTCTCTGACCGATGTCCTATTCTTTGACATGTGAAGCATTTTCATTTGCATTTGGATTGTTCCTGAAATTATTATTATAACTTACTTGGTTATTACCTCTATCCTCCGGGTTTCTCGTTGTTGGTGGCTTGAACATCTGCTGTGCTCTTGGAATGAATTGATTCATAGCTGGGTTGGTATTGTTGTTTTGATTGTTAGCATTGACTGTTGATGTTGTTGGTTCCGTGGCCAAGACTGCCACTTGATATCCCAGTCCTAGATGGGCTTCACATCTGTTTGCGATTGCTACTGCTTTATCTAATGTTTCTGGTGCCAAGTATCCAAGGTTGGCTCGTATGTCTTCCCTCTTGATTCCTCTTATGAAGACGTCTACCATTTTATCTTCGGGCAAATCATGTTCTCCGAAGGCTTCTTTACACAATTTCTTTAATTCGCATGCGTACACTGCATTTGATTCGTCTCGTCTTTGCTTTCGATGTAGGAAGTCTAATATCTTCCTATTCCCCTTTTTCTCTATTCCGAATATCTTTATTAAGAACTCTTTAATCTCTGTCCACGTTGTCAATTTCGTATCGTCTCTCGCTTCCTCTACGAATACATCTTGTGCGCTCCCTTTCAAATACAAGGGTAGTCGCTCTTTTACCTTTTGATCTGTCCAATGACAGATATTTTTATACACTTCAAATTCCTTTATAAATGTATCCAATTTGTTGAGACTGCCGTCAAACGGTTCTCCTCTAAACTTTTCTCTGAATTCTCCTACTATTGCATTGTTGTTATTTATCATCATGTTTGGGTCCGGAATTGAAGTCGTGTTGGAATTTATGGAATTCGCCATGTTTGAGTTAATGTTTAAGTTTTTTAATCTCTCTTCCTCGTTCTCTGATTCTATTATTGGCAACCGGTTTTCTGTATCGTTTATTTCGTTTTCTTCGCTACTGTTGAATTCAACGTCGGTTAATCCACTATCTGTGCCGGTTCCTGTCGCTGCTGTAATTGATACTCCGGTTTTGGCACTTCTACCGTTGCGAACTTTTTTCTTTTCCTCTGCTTTTAATAAACTTTTTTCTCTATTCTCTTGGCTTTTGCTTCTCGTGTGGTTGCTGATGCTATCAATGTTTACGGTTATTCGTCTGCTTGACTGATTTTATCGTTTCTCTTTTCTTGCTTTGGTTGCTTTGAAATTCTGGTTGATTATCTGCTCGTAACTGCTTTGACGTTTATTCCAAATTCTTTTCTACTCGTTTATTCAAGTTTCTTTATTATCACTTGCTTTGTCGTTTGCTCTGAAATATTTTCTCCTTTGCTTTGCTTTGCACTTGACTTGGATTGCTTTGCTTGACTATCGATTCTCTAAAAATAAATGACACTCCAATATTCTATACTCTATACTAATTTCTCCTTCATTTACCATACTATATACGTTATCATCCCTTGTTCGCATTTATCGTGGTGGTCTTCTTTATCTGACTCACCCCCTCATTTTAAGTCTATTTTTAATTATCTATGTCTCGTAATAATTATCTATTAATCTCGTATCAATTATCTATATAGTCTTATCAGTTATCTATATAGTCGTATCAATTATCTATATCATAATATCAATAATATAGACTCATCATACTCATACTTTCATTCATTCCATTAATTGTTTTTCCTATGTCCCCAAAAAAATTCATTTACTTAATCCTCAATCGCTGGCGCTCTATGCCCTCTATAATTTCCGTTGGCTCTTCGGCCTTCGGCTTTAACTCTTTTACTGGTCATCTGTGACCTTAATCATATTTCATCTTTACTCATATCATATCTTATCTGGTACTCTATGGCCTCTAGTATCTGATCATAATCATCCGGCCCTCTATTGCCTCTAGTATCTGATCATGATCATCCGGCCCTCTATTGCCTCTAGTATCTGATCATAATCATCCGGCCCTCTATTGCCTCTAGTATCTGGTCATGATCATCCGGCCCTCTATTGCCTCTAGTATCTGATCATGATCATCCGGCCCTCTATTGCCTCTAGTATCTGATCATGATCATCCGGCCCTCTATTTATTGTTTCATCGGACTTGAGCTCAACAGTGACTTTTGGGTATGTTTGAGGCCTCACACTGACTCTCAAGCCATGGCGTCTTTTGGCCGCGCATTCTTCCGGTTACGCTTTACTCACCGCCATTCGGATATTTGGTACTCGGTGTGGGATCCGGGTTATTGTACCAAACTCCTCGCTGGGCAATAAAAAACATTCCCTCGGTACTCGGTGTGGGATCCGGGTTGTGTACCTCGAAGAATATAAAGGTATGGAAATGCCTAGACGTTCAATCAAGTTCCAAAAGCGGTTTACTTGATTTCCCGAATAGTGAAAAGAAAAGGAAGCGATTCAAAGTGGGAGCGGAAAATAAACTATCAAATCTCTGCCCGCTCCTTCCATCAGATTTCCCGGCTCAATTCGGCCGCCCTCATCTGGCTTTAGTAGGACATTTTGAGTATGAACCATTTACCGGTTAGTTCACATCTCACCTACCGTTTGGCCCCGATACTTGGTGTGGGATCCGGGTTGTTGTATCGAGTTCCTCCCAGCGAAAAAAGAATCGTTCGATACTCGGTGTGTGATCCGGGTTTTTGTATCGAACGGCTCAGCGCCATCAGTCCCTTGGCTGATAACAACCTGAGCACGACAGTCCGTAGCTGTCCTCTGGTGCCTCACCACCAGCTAGGGAAAAAAGAAGTCATCTCTAGGTACCTTTAATCAAAACTATTAATTCTGTTCGGTGTACACTCTTTCTCTCACCCCTCGGTCTATCTCTTCACTCCCCCCTTCAAAATTTGTGGTAATCGCATCAGCAAGCTCCCCAAAAGAGGTGATCAATCTCTCGCCGGTTACTTGCTGACGTACGTGACTTGGCCTACCAGTTCCTTTCTCAGTAGGGTTGATCAGGGTTTCCCTTGGGTGAGCGTACTATCATTAGATAGCTCGGGTTTAACCATTTTTCCTCGTCCTATCTCAATATAATATCCATAAAACAATAATATCAATAAAACAAAAAGAATTATACACTAGGAAAACTCGGTTGTCGAAATTTTTCCGTCCAATATTTTGTGTCTCTGTGCGTGTGTTTTAATTATTTCTTTAATTCGGCTTTCGGGTTTTGGTCTATTACCTTTATTTATCGTTGTCGGGTGGTTTTATCATTTACAAACATTGCATATTTCTTTCATATTCGTCTTATCATCTAATAATAATTCAAGTAATGCATAATACATATTTATTTTATTTTATCATAACAATTCATGGAAAGTAAACCGTTAGTCTTTCCTTTATCTTTCGCTGGCATAACATACAGTGCGACTCTTGTGCGCATCCATGACAGTAACTCAGGTGTCCGCAAGGTATCACCATTACTCGTGCTTCTTCTGTTTTGCACGCATAACATTCCAAATAAGCCTTGGTTTGCTCTTTCATTGTTGTTGCAATCTCGTCTTCAATATTTTTGACTTTTTCCATTAATTTGTGCCAGCTTTTTCCGAATTTGGTTATTTCCAATCTCATGGACAGAGTTTCGTAGATTCTTTCGGTTGTTACATCTTTGTCAATATCGCTTAATTTTATTAATATGCAATGTTCGTCGGAGTACAGGTTGGAAATCGTTGATATATCCTCTTTAGCTCGTTTAATTAACTTTTGTTTATTAATTAGTTCCTCAAGATTGTCATTTTCGATGTTTAGAATCCCCTTTAGTTTTTCTATTATTTTTGTTGGTTCCATTTCTAAAATTATTAAATCTCTTTTAATTACCCATTAAATTTATTTAAATACTAATTAACTAAATTGTATGTTTATTCATTCAACTCTTAGTTTAATGTTTTGTTTTAATAACTGCTACTTTAATTACTATAATTACCCGTTGTAATTTATTTTATTATCGTTCTATTGTTTTTTCCCCGTTTGTCGTTATTCCCCTTACTTACCCCATTTCATTTTATCCCGCATTTTGCCCTTTTAATTATATGTTGTTTGCTTATGCGTCTTGTCGTGTTGTTGGTATCTTACAAGGGTGTTGTGTCATCAAGTATTAATGGATGTTGAATGCTTTGGCGTTGATATCTATTTAACATAATTTCATATCAGTTTGTTTGCTTGGGTTTTGCAAACTAATCATTGTTTATCTCTTTATGTATTCTCGTGACTGTGTGTAGTCGGTTTGATGGTTTTTAATTGTAGTCGGTTGGGTCGTTTTTCATTGTATTCACATCTCTCCGCGGTTCGATAAAATGTCGTCTCGACATTTTCTATTTAAACTTTAGACATTTGCTGATATTTCCTTTGGTTTTTCGCAAAAACAATCATTCTATCCCGGCTGAGCCCCCAAATTTGTATGGTGGGTTACAGGGTTTCATATCTTGCTTATTGTTCGGGTGACCCTAGTAACGCCATACAAAATGTTGCTGATCGCCACTTGGCACCCGTTGCTAGGCAACGTTGGTAATGTGTTCAAGTGGTGGAATGCCCGCAAAAATTGAGTACCATATGCTAGTACTATAGTTGCTCGGACAATCCTCGGGTTCACGAGCTGTCGATAGAAGACCTATGCTCGCTTTACTTGGTCCCCTACGTGGAAATGCGAATTAAATTTAGACTGATTGGTGTAGGTGATTTCGAGTCTACCCCACTATGACTGAATACATGAGAGATGATTTATTTAATGAACAAAGGACATGCATAATAAGTTAAGTTGATCGACTGGACGCTTGTGCGGCTCGGCGTCGGGCCCGTTCCTTGCGTCCCGGCCGGCGGATGGTTGGTTGGATAGCTGTCGACTTTGAGCTTGGTGCGGCACCATCAGCGACGCGTTGACTTGCAGTTGGGAAGGGGCGAAGATGAGCGGATACGTTACCGCTTCCCCTTCCCGACAGGCTGCTAGGGCAACTTCTAAGCCCCTGATCTGTGTGCGCAGACTCCGATTGAGCTGGCGTTCTTCGGCCCAGCCTTTTTGAGCTGCAGTGAGCCGTTGGTAGAGTATCTTCGTCCGTTTGGGGTCTAAACAGGTCGCCTTGACCTGTTGCACTTCGCGAGTTAACTGCAGTACCTGGCTGAGTAGCTCCGCGTTTGCCTGCCTAGCGCGGGCCATCTCATTTTGCATTAGTTCCAGGCCGACATTTCTATAAAAAAATATCAATTTTGTCTAATAAGGGGAACTCTAATTATTTCAAACATGATTATAGCGGAAATCTCGTTTAAAACAAAATTCTAAGAGGACAATTCATTATAATTTATCATTAATAACATCACTAAAGTAAAATGTCAGAATGATTATGCCTGGTGGTTCAGGACTCTGCGAGGAACTTCCTGACTCCTTCTTCCGGGGAGTAGCCGGGAATAATGGGCACTGGTCGTCGGAGGTTGCGTGCCGGTCGAGCCGGGTACGTCTCCGCGATGCGTCCGACGAGGATGTCCTCTTCAACGTTGGCGAGGTACATCCTCGCCTCCACAACCTGCAGGTCGACCTCTTCTTGGATCTTCTCCCACTGAGCCAGCAGGCTTCGAGCATGGTCGACAATCTCCTCGGCAGGGTACTGTTCCTCCTCTGGTCGGTGTGGGTCATCTCCTCTGCCTAGTATTTGCCATAGAGACGGGCACGATCGTTTCGGGCGTGGCTCCTCGAGAGTCATTGACGGGCGCGCTCGTTTCCAGGCTCGGCGCCATTCATCGGCCTCTTGTTTTGAAATCAAATTTGGCAACATGAATTCTTCTGAAATAAGTAAATGTAATATATTCTCTCACTAATTTATAGGGATATTAAATCAACAATCTCGAGTTCATGCAACCTTAAATCATCCGTTGATTCTAGGGGGTACATTGACTGGTTAAATTAGCGTTCAGTGAACTTGATAGCCGAGTTGGAATTGTAAGAATTATGGCGATGAGATGTATGGGTTTGTGTGTTCTGGTGATTTCTATAGTTCCTTTATGCTGAAGAAAGGTTATGGGAATAGAATATGTAATGTATGTCTATAGATCGTCTGAGTTAGTTGGGTTGGGTTGGACCGGACCAGATTTATGTGTGGAAGAATGTCTGTCTATGTGACCTAGTTATTTGAGATCAAATTCCTTTGACATTTCTGCTGTTGGGGGAAAACATGCTCGCGTCGGTTATATGCGTTAACGTAATTATTAACAGTTATTGCAATTATTAATGCTTATCGTAATTACCAACAGTTATCGTAATTATTATTGGTTTTCCATCCGTATTTGACTCGTCTAATTATTACTCCAACGGAAATGATGGTTGATATATTTCATTCTTTCTCGCGATGGTTAATTGTCGGAACGGATGTGTCGGATCGGATGCGTTGGAAACTATTGACTCTTATCCGGTCACGATATCCGTTCGTGCTTCAATTATTGGTAGTTCGTCGCGAATCAAATATGCAAATTTACTATTCGAAATTCACTTTGTCTGTTTCTCTAACAGTTGACGTTGGAATTGTCGTGGATCTAGTTTTGTGCGTTCATTTCTGTTGGGTGGTACTTAAGTTGTCATGGTCGGTACTGTCCTATCGGGGATTTGTGGTTAGGTAATCTGATTTAATTCTTACTGATTAGTTTACTGTCTATGGTTTGAGGAACTACGCTGTGTGGAGAGTTGCTTGCGACAATTATTCGGATGGGGTCGATCGTTGGTGGTTCTCGATGTTACTCATAAATCAGATCGTATTGTGAAAGTTAACAGTTGGAATTCATATCGGTGGTTGGCTAGAATGAAGTCAAGGAATTATCAAACTATAATATTGCATTAATCGGTCGATTTAATGGTTGGAAAAATTTCTTTAGATCAATGCAATAAATGTCCTCCGTTTTATTGTTGATTTTAAAACTTTTCACTTTTATTGGATCACTTCGTGCTGGAATTCATCGATGTTTGGGTTTGGTGATATTTGTATCTTATTTGTGTGGAGATTCAAAAGGTATTGTTATTATTTCAATTAGAAGTACAAACAGATTGCATCATTTTAATTCTTTAACTTAAACTACTAAACGTTTGACTAATGGAGTATTTCATTAATTCAGCCAACATCTTAGTTTAAAACGTGAATTCATCTTACTTTCCCCTAATCTATTTTGATTTTTATTGGTGGATTACTTTACTATTTAGTGAAAATTAGTTTAATTTTCTCGAAATTTATTGGATCAAATTTTCCGATCGATCATCCTGAGTTTTCCTTACTAATTACCTTAGGGTTTTTCCTTATCGTTAATCAATAGATAGGTTACTCAATTTTAATAAACTATTTCCAACGTTTGACTTAATAACTCTAAGTTTTACTTTCCTTTTACACCAGGGCTGTGAGAGTTTTATCAAAGTTTATCTTATTGCTACGCAAGCTGCTTTAATTTTAATCAAGGACTTGCTCTAAGTTCAACCCGTGAGTCACGTAAATTCTTTAACCATCATTTTATTTAACTCCAATTGAATTAAGGAAATATTTACTTTTAATGAAAACTTTTTAACTTGATAGATAAAATCCGTTTAAGGGACTCACTAAGTTGCTTACCATATTGTAATTTAACGTACTACTAATTAAATTATTTTCCAATATTAGTTCAATTCACCGAATGATATATTTATAATTAGTTTACTTTTACTCTATTATCTAATTTAATCAAAAATTATTCGTAACTAATTTTATTTTTATCCGTAACTTAATTTAATTTACTCTATGAGATAATTGTAATTAATTTATTTTTGAATCCATAATTTAATTTAATTCTAATCAATTTATACATAAGGTAATTTAAGTTAATGATAATTATTTCGAAAATAAGTTCAATTTAGTACACCAATGATCAAATTAATTCAAATTGTTAATTCAGGTTAACTCTATCAACGACTTTAGTTTAGTTTATCCCCGTACCTTTTCCCTTTAATAGATCCTAGGCGCATTTGTGTTTACATTATATTTATTGAGTGCCCACTGGACTACTCGGTGTGATAAGTTTAAGCCGTGTGTAATGTGATTTTAGGTCGATTTTTCTGAATTGAGAAACGAGGAAGCAGCCAGAGACTTCTTCCTTATTCCTCGCTTCAGCTATAGGGATAAATATTTACGTTACGACCACTGCGTTGCGCACGCTGAGTCTTCACGGGTGCATATCATTGGCGATTGTCCACGCTCTTACATGCATCTGCACTGTGTATATTTTACTATCTTGCGTGATGTGTCGGCTGTGGCCGGAAAAATTTCGACATTAAAATTTATAAAAGCATATAGAATAAGTTAGATATATGTAGAACAATTTAGTTATATTAATAATATTTATTAATTATACAACAATTCAACAAAATTACCCTTCATTGACCAAAATAACAAATATCATCATATTGCATCAAAATAACATAAAACAAAATGCCACTCTCCCACGTCGTCGCCAAGCAGAGCTCTACAGAGATGCTATGGACGGGACGTGGAAAGAGGGTTCCACCATAAATAATTCTCACCTAAAAAATGAGTTCCTGAAAAATTCAAAGTAAAATTGAATAATCTTCGAATAACGTCTAAAATGGTTTTAAAGTTTTTAAAATAGTCCTAACAATTTCAAAAAATGGTTAGTTCTCAAAAATGGTTTTTGGTTAAGTTAAATGTGAAAATGGATCAGTATATATACCTATTTGTATGACGTGTGAAATTTGATGCAGTAAAACAAAATTCGACCTTGTTATTTTCTAGCAAATTCTATTATTTATTTTTATTATTTTTCGATTTATTTTATAATTTTTTATTTATAATTTTTATTGAATTATTGCTAATTCAAATTTTTCGATTTAACTGTCACTTTAATGAACTTTAATTGATTTTTTCAATTTCGTCGAATTTGTCGTGTTTTCTTGTTGTATTTGTGTAGGTATCGTGCGGATCTTGGTGCATTTTGTTAATATTTTAATTTATTTTTATGTTTATTATTTTATATTTAATTCTTTTATTTCTTAGATTTTATATGGTTTAATTGGTGTTTTTCAGGTTTATTTTAAATTGCGTGTTGTATCTGCGTGTGTGTTTCTGATCCATTTAAACATTTTTCAAGGCCATTTACGTTCTGGCCCAACAAAATTAAAATTTTTAAATTTTTAAAAATAATATGACCTTGAGAATTTTTGAGTGACCTTGAAAAAATATGATGAGTCGTCCAATGACCTTGACAATAATAATAATAATAATAATATTAATAATAATATTAATAATAATATAAAAAATATTAATTATAATAATAATAATAATAATAATAATAAAATAATAATAAAAATAATAATATTAATAATAATATAAAAAATATTAATTATAATAATAATAATAATAATAATAATAATAATAAAATAATTGACTTGATTAAAACAAACAATTTAATTTAATAATAATAAAATAAATTTACAAAATATATACTACATATTTTTATAAGTAGTAAATTTAAATTTAAAAATGTTTAAAAATAATATGATCTTGAGAAATTTTGAATGACCTTGACCTACTTTTGAATGACCTTGACCAACTTTTCAATGGCCTTGAAAAAAATTATGATGAGTCATCCATTAACCTTGACAATAATAATAAAAATAATAAAAATAATAATAAAAATAAAAATAATAATATTAATAATATTAATAATAATAATAATAAAATAATTGACTTGATTAAAACAAACAATTTAATTTAATAATAATAAAATAAATTTACAAAATATATACTACATATTTTTATAAGTAGTAAATTTAAATTTAAAAATTTTTAAAAATAATATGACCTTGAGAAATTTTGAATGACCTTGAAAAATTTTCAGTGACCTTGAGAAATTTTGAATGACCTTGAAAAATTTTGAATGACCTTGAAAAATTTTGAATGACTTTGAAAAATTTTGAATGACCTTGAGAAATTTTGAATGACCTTGAATTTTTTTTGATGAATCATGGCCTTATTTTGAATGACCTTGAAAATTTTTGAATGACCTTGAGAAATTTTGAATGACCTTGGAAGTGTTTGATGAGTCATCTAATGACCTTGAATGAGTCATGGTCTTTGTTTCAATGACATTGATGAGTCATTCAATGACCTTGAATGAGTCATGGTCTCTGTTTCAATGACCTTGAAAGTGTTTGATGAGCCATCCAATGACCTTTAATGAGTCATGGTCTTTGTTTCAATGACCTTGAAAGTGTTTGACGAGTCATCCAATGACCTTGAATGAGTCATGGTCTTTGTTTCAATGACCTTGAATGAGTCATTGTCTTTGTCTTAAAAATTTTTTGTACTTTTAGACTTAGAAAAAAATTTTTTTTTTACCCCCCCTGGGGGGTTGATCCAGCGGTGACATGATCTAGCGGTGACACATCCCACTACTATGCACATACATATAATAAATTGAAAAAATGTAATATATTTTATCATGTAATCATCTTTGTAACTGTTATATTAAATAAAATTTCTTAACCAGTGTCGTTTCATTTTTCTATATAAGATACCAAGTTGAGATTCTGCGAGTCTCAACATAATTATTAGAATTATTTTTATTGCATTTCTTTGAAAACCAACAATATAGATGCGAGAAATGTAAATCTGATCCTTTACAGAAGAATGAAATTTTGTTATATGACAATATTTGCAAAACACTTAGAATCAGATGAACTTATAGCAGATATTACAAACATAAAATTCAGAAACGTATATATATATATAATATTGTCATTCATTTGCCTTAACATTTTTACCAGAATTATACTAATAAAGTACGCAGCTAAATTGTATTAATATTTACATTCCTTTGTCAATATAAGTATTGTATTCAAAAGAATTTGTCCCAACTCACACTTTTATGTAATAAAGTTCCCAAATAAAAGTAAGAAAATCATTAATTCAAATAATGTTTTTCTTACATTTACAAAATTCCAAGAAAAAACTTATTATAAAAATTATTACTAAAATATAATTCTTCTAAATATCTTCAATTATATAAATTTTACATTGAAAACATTTATTTAAATTTAAATTATTTAATATTTAAATTCATTTAAAATCATTCTAAGAAATCACCCGAAATATTCAAAACACTTTACACTGTATTGATATTTAACAAACATCATATGTTTACCTTCCAGTTATTAACACTTTGTCTAGAAAAATAAACTTTTTCATCTAGTAGGGTTGCCAACTCCTACAACCTCGAACCCGGGAGATTATAAAAAGGGAGACATTATAACGTTTATAGATATAACAGGTGTTTTTTGGTCTATACATGTTAGTGATTTCAATTATATGATGAGTAATACCATAAAGATTTAAACAAAACATTTATTTTCTTTTATATTATATTTACCAGTGATAACTAAAATTAAATTCAAATTACAATGCTATATAAGAGCTTTTTGTTTTATGAAAATATAAAATAAAAGTTAAATTTCGAAAACTGCAACTTTTTCTTGGTAAATTATGAAATATTGGAAAACTGGAAAACTGAGAGACAGGTGATTATTGTCGATTCCGGCAAAATCGGGAAAGTTGCCAAGCCTATCATTAAGAATTTAAATAAAAAACTTAGCCAATATTCTTTTTTGCTTAGATTTATGTTTCATAAATTACTTAGAATTTAAATAGGTTCCTTTTAAAATTCATTTTGATTAGTTAGTCACCAAAAATAATGTTCCTTATTACTAAAAAAATTTCATGTTTATATACTGTTTAATTTACAGTAAATTAGCCATAATTCTAAATATAGCAATTTAAACTTACTATATTTAGTAACACTAACATATTTTCTATTTTTGTCAATAAAATATTACTTATTATAGTTATCTATTTTAAAACTGATTATTTATTAATTTCGAGCCTTAGTCAATATTTTGAGAACATATCCCTAAAACTTCTCTTTGAAAATCATATTTCTTGGCATTTGATATTTCAATTATTATTATTAAGACGCATATATTGCACCATATAATAATCGTCAGAGAGTGCGCGGTAACTCATATTTACCAATAAACTGATGCAAGAGGAGGACCTGAAATGTTACGGAACCAACAAAAATCAACCAAACTTCCAGAAAGCATTTGATCTCTAGCAACACGAATAATTCACAACTATTGGTAATATTTATATTAATAATAAAATACCAAGATTTTGTACCGGCAATCAAATTTTTACCTCTCGATTGTCAAATACAAATTTGACAATTTACAAATGATATACAGAATCAAAAATAATAGAAAATGTAAAATACCAATAAATAAAAGTAAAAATTAAATGAATAATTGAATCTCATCTGATCCTAACAAAAGAGTATTGTCTAATAAAATTTACTTTACAATGAGATAGAAAATTCAATCAAATTTATTTTGAGGCATCACTCAATGTTTTGGCACTGTCGCTATGAGTTTCTGACATTAATTTCCATTTCTCTTTGTTCTCCTTCAAATTTATCAACAACTCTTCTACATCGGCGAATTCTAACGAGCAAATTCCAATAAAAACCACATTATGAAAATAAAACAACATACGATGCCATGATGTAAACATATCTTGAAGGAAAATATCTATAAAATATATTTGAGATTTAGGTATATCACAAGTTTGGCGGTTGAACTGGGGCATTACTACTGGAAGGTCTTTGCTGATTTCTTCATCGGTCTATATTATGGGTACCAATATTATAAATTACATATATACATAATAATAATAAATAATAATAATAAATAATAATAATAATAATAATAATAATAATAATAAAAATAATAATAATTTGACATCTTATTATTACATTTCTTGATATTAACGAAAATATATAATAAAAATTTAAAAATATTAATAAATACTTTATAAATTTAAATTATTTTATAATAGAAATAATATTAAAAGTTTATAATTTTTTAAAAACTAAACAAATATCAATTTAAAACAATTTTACTAAATCAAATTATTTAGAAATATTTAAACATTCGCAATCATAGCACTTTGTACATAATTCTTTGGATCCAATGACCTTAGCAGAAATGCTTCACATATCACACGTTCCCAATAATTATTAAAACATTTCAATAAAACTTTAAAATCAGACATTCCTATTTCACTTTTACAGCCTCTATTGTGCTCACTAATATTGGTAAAATTGGTAAATTGATAAACGATACAGAACATAATCCAATCAGAGTTTTTGATTTATTAAAAATATAATAATAATAATAATAATAATAATAATAATAATAATAATAATAAATAAAATTATTAATAGAATTATTAATTTTTTTACTGTAAGTTTTATATGCTTTTAGCTAGTAAAGATATAAAAATTGTTTAAAATTATAAAATGTAAAGAGCTCTATTTATTTGACATATACATAAGTAAAAAGTCATTTTTAACCCTCTGCCTATCACATAGTAAATTTATTTTCTTCACTATACCTTTACTGACCGTTACCACTTAAAATATTTAAATGCTACAATAATTAATAAATTTACTAAAATATATGCTGTAAAAATGTTATTTTTGAAATAAAAATAAAATAAAGATATTTTTACAATCACAAAACTTTAAAAAAAACATGATTTACAAATTTTTAAATAAAAATGTCACTTGTTTTGACACTTAAAATTGAAATTTTCGACTCACCTAGGTCAACAACCGATTTATTAAACTTTGTATTAAACCTTATGTTTATAGGTAAAAATGATGCAAAATTTATAATAACTTGTCCAAACGACTGAAATATGAAATAGAAGTAAACAAAAATAAAATTCAAGTGGCAATTACTAGATTTATATGATAAACAAGTCAAAATGAAATTAAAGTGACAAATAATAAGTTCATGTAGGAATTTTATGAATTATAGCAGTAAGTACAACTGACAAAACAAAATTATCTTACTGTCAAACTTATAGAAAAAACTTGAAATGGTTATTTACAATTTCCCATTTACAATAATCTTTTCATCAAAAACCACCTATCATAATATTAATTTCCTTAATCTTTAATCTATATATGTTTTTCTTAATGAAATCAATTGCCAGTTAGTCGAAGACAAAGTGAGGAATTTCGAAGGTTAGACTAAAGACATAGTAAGCTTGGTGCGAGACTCTTAACGTACAAAAATGAAGATTTCTCATTAAAAGAAATATCTCAGCACCAGAGAATAGAACTGTTCAAATATAAATCGTTATTGAAACGTGAAGATTAATATTACTATTGAAAATTGTTCAGACTGACTGAGGAAACCATTGATAACCTTTTGATTACGCCTGATGAAAACAATGGCAACTATAACCCACCCAATGATGTTGAACTCATAAGATCTCATGTTTTTGTAATTCGATATTCAAAAGGTTTGAGAAATTTTAAATTATCTGCCACAAAATCACCTGACAATTAAAATTGATTTAAAATAGTATCAAAATCGTTACAATCAATGTTTAGTAATAAATCTCAACCCCAAAAGTTTTAGCTTCTGATCTAGTGTATAAATTTACATGTAATGGGTGCAATGCCACATACATTGGAGATACTTCCCGTCATCTTTGCACACGGGTTCAGGAACATAGCCGATTGAGATGCGCGAGTAACATTTTAAGCATAAAAAATGTGCTGATTAAATAGATTTTCAAATTTTATATAAAAACTTCAGTAACAAACGGGAAAGAATTTTATGTAAGGCTTTGGTGATTAAATCACAATCCACTAAAATAAACGTTCAATCAGCAACAAATTTATTGAGATTATTTAATTAAATCGTAACGATTGCAAAATTATTGTTTCAATATAACAATTGACAAACATTATAATGGCAGACTGAAGATGAGGATAATTTTCTCGAAATACATTTCTTTTATTTGGCTTTTTTCTGTTTTTATTAATAATGGGTCATCATTTATTTGGCCCATCATATATAGTATATATGAACAAAGAAATAATTTTTTCACAAAAATTTATAACAAGCACACAAAACAATCATCAGAAGAACACAAAACAAAGTGATATGAGAAGTGTAGTGTTCGAAAAGTAATGTCGAAAACAATTAATCCTATTGTGGCTTTATAAAGAAAAAATTTGGTAAATTCTGTCATTTAATAAATTTTAATCTAAAAGTAGTGTACAATTGAGACTATGTCCGTCAGATATTTGGCATAAAAAAATTTTTTTGGTGAAGATGTTTAAATTTTTTTTTCAAATTAAATTTTTTATTTTATTCAAGTAGTTTTTGATTTTTATTTTTTGTTTTAACGAAGTAATTTTTTAGTTTAATCAAATGATTTTTTATTTTAAATTTTGTTTTAATAAAGTAATTTTTTATTTTAATCAAGTGATTTTTTATTTTAAATTTTGTTTTAACGAAGTAATTTTTTATTTTAATCAATTGATTTTTTTTTAATGAAGTAATTTTTTATTTTAATGAAATAATTTTTTATTTTTAAAAAAATTATTTTGAGCTCCTGATTAAAAAGCCTAAAATGAAAAATGGCTTGAGTTGCCTACCGTTAAAAACGCCTAAGTATTTTTTCTTTATTAAAATTTTTGTAAAAATCTATAAATAACTTTCTTTAAATCTTGCATTATTAAAAGGTAACTTATACCGAGTTATATTTAACTTTCTTCTGTATCACAACTTCTATTTAACTTTTGGTAGAAATTCAACGGGACTAAATTACAGTAGAAAAGTTAAATTGGGTTGAAATTCATTATTAGTTACCTTACCGACAGTAACCATTTCTCCTGATTAGAATTTTTATTAATTCATATGACTATCTATTTCCGAAGAAGTCTTAATTTAGTTTCCAACAAAATTCCTCGATATGTGAAAAATTTTAATAGCTATCAGTAAAATCTTTAAACTTTTTCATTCTTTTCAGACTTTAAATCAATATTTTCTTATAACAGTGAAAAAAGTTGTGCTGAAAATTTTCGTCAAATATAAATTAAAATATTGACAAATGAAAGTCTGAAAAGAAATGATGATAAAGAAAATTATAAAGAAAATCCCAAAAATAACAAGAATAAATTACCTGACTAAAATATTCTTCACTGATTCGATAGGCCCATTCTTTACACATGTTAAAGGGTCGCGTTGGATTGTTAACATCGCTACATTTTATTAACATTCTACGAATAATTGCTTTATTTTCTGGATCAGCTAAGTTTAAGGAACTTCTAATCTAAAAATGAAATTGAGTAGAAGTAATAAAGAGATATTTCAAATATTACTTCGTTATTATTAGTTATGTTTGACGAGTTACTCAAATTGGGACCATTCGGTTTAAGAATAGTGTTCATGAATTTCGTGAGATGCTCGAAATGTTTTGCCATTTCTGTAGCAAGAACAGCATCGACTATGCCATGCCTAATTGCTCGATAATCATCTCTAAACAGAAACATTTTAGTAAACATTTCATATCTACTAATGAAAATTCCGAATTATTAAAAAAATTTTTATTACATGTAATAAATAAAATTCATAAATCATCAGTTTATGAATCAGTAATAGATATTTGCAAAGAGCTACATGGTACGTTCAATAAGTACCTGGAGTACCCCATAATAAATAATAGCAATTTAACAATATTACACAGTGTAATCATGAAATATTATTTATGGTAGATGTAGTAGGTTTTATTATTGATCTTCAAAAATTATGCTAAATCTTGTCAAGTATCAATGTATGATTGAATTCTTTGTCTTGTGTGATAGCAGTCAGTAAATATTGAATCAGTTTCAGACAATTAATGACAATATATACCCTTTTCGTCCTACAATCTTCGATTGCATTATCCAGTAAGTATTTGATAAGGAGAAAGTTGGTCCTTATTCTGAAATTTCAGACCAAAAATGATAGGAATATTTGCGAATTATGAAGGAAAAACATCGAATCAAATCAAGGACATATCGCAGCGGTTGAACGTTATTTCCAAAAGGTTGAATGCAAACCTTGTTGTTCTTATGTTATAATATATCATTTCTGTTGGTTTCCATTATCACCTAGTACTTATTGAATGCACCACGTAAATCGCATTAATTTATAGCAAAATATGTATCAAACATGTTATGAATCCGAAATTCCACGAGGTTCACTTTGTACTAAATACAACCTATCGGTTTCGACATGAGAAACTTGGTTAAATATATTAGAACTAAAACTGTATTTGTTATTTCTTTATTTATTTTATTGATATACTGCAAAATTTGTTTAGTAGTTTCCATGATCAAAATGTTTATTTATAAAAACGATAATATAAAATGTAAATAGATGATCACGAAAGCCAGTGATAATTATAAGAAAAGAAACAAATGAAACTGCTGAATTAATCTTTTGATCCTTTATTGACATTAGTGAACAATTTTCCTCAGTAAATTTAGTGAAAAAATACAACAAAGAATACAAGTTATTCTTTAAAATGCTATGAATTTTTAAGAATTTTTAAAATTGTAAAAACACATTTATTTTGAATTACGGATTTGGATTTTAAAAATAAACAGAAATTAAATGTTTGTTTTACAATAACAATGGAAACTACGGAAACAACTATTAACATATTAAAAAAAATTATTAAAAATATTTAGAAAACATTTAGCAATCAAATTAAAATCCAATCAAAAGCCAAATAATACAATTAAAAAGATCAAGGTTATTAATTCAACATCCCAAGTACTTTCTGAAACAGGTTGAAAAGGATTATTCCATAGTAAAACAATATTATTGTTCTTGTATTTATTCATTTTCTATTTCTTTTTCTTCTTATTTTTACTATTCTTCTTTTTTTCTTCTTTTTCTTCTTCTTCTTCTTCTTATTATTATTATTATTGTCATTGTTGATATTGTTGATATTATTCCAATTATAATTAATAAATGATAGTATCATTCATTACTACTACTAATGTTAATAATGATGATGATGATAACAATAATAATAATAATAATTAAACGATAACGCCAATAAAAAACCTTTCGTACGATATATTTCGATAGCACAGATATCATCTTCAGGTATTCAAAACCAACTAAAAATATTATGAATTAACATTTAATTTAAACAAATTATTTTTTATTAATTTAATTTTTTAATAAATAAATATTTTTAAAAATATATTTTAAATTAATTTTAAATTTTTTAATTATATTCTAATTTTTAAAAATTAATGTTTTTTTAAAAAAAAAATGTTAAATGGTTTTATTGAGAAGAAGCTTATTGATGAAAAGGTAGGTAAGTCTATTCGTCCAATAGGATCGCAGCCAGCTAAACTATATGGGCTGCCAAAAATCCATAAAGATGGTGTACCTATGAGACCAGTTTTGTCGATGGTTGGTACTGCCCAGTATAAAATAGCAAAGTTTTTAGATGGATTATTAAAACCGTTAATGCGATCAGAGTTTGAATGTAAGGATAGCTTTGAGTTTGTTACTTGTATTGCAAAGCTACAAAAACGAAGTATGAATGATGTTATGGTTTCGTTTGATGTTTGTAGTTTGTTTACGAATGTGCCACTGGTTGAGACAATTTGACTTATGCTGTGCGTTGTGGAATGAAAATGATTCGGAACATCACATTTTGGATAGAAGGGCATTTCGAAAACTTCTTGAATTTGCTACTTCAAATGTCAATTTTCTTTTCAATGATGAATGGTATCAACAAATAGATGGAGTCGCTATGGGTTCCCCTTTAGCACCAACGATGGCATCAATATTTTTGGCTAGTTTGGAAAAGAAAATTGCTTCTTTCCAATTTGAAAAACCTTTTGTTTATAAAAGGTATGTGGATGATATTTTTCTTATATTTGAAAACCAGAAACATGTAGAACCGTTTTTGCATTTTATGAACAGTTTACATAAAAACATTGTATTCACATGTGAAACGGAGAGAAAGTCATCAATTGCGTTTTTGGATTTGTTAATTCAACGCAAAGATAAACAGTATGAGACAGAGATTTATAGAAAACCAACTGATACTGGTCTTTATACTTCTCCAGAAAGCTTTTGTGAATTTAAGTATAAGAGAAATATGGTGAAAGGATTGATTTATCGTTCATGGGCTTTATCTTCTACTTTTGCTAATTCGGTAAAAAGTGTTGATAAATTGGTTGAGTTGTTGATAAAGAATGGATATTCTAAATCATTTTTAATGTTGATGATAAAAGAAACTGTTGATAAATTGATTAAAAATCCTAAGGATCCATGTTGTGGAAAGTCTGAATGTAATTTGTCGGATGGGTGTGAATTGAGTATTGATCTGGGTGATGGTAAAAATGGATATAAAAAAATTGAGCCTAAATATGTGTTAGTATTGCCGTACTCTGAAGGCTTTACAAATTATAAGAGGAAGTTGGGTAAACTGATAGGAAATTTAGAGTATAAGATCGTCTCTAATTCGTGTAAGGTACGCAATATGTTTATTAATAAATCAAAAACTCCGGTTGGATTGTGTTCTGATCTCGTTTATCAATTTACATGTAATGGGTGTAATGCCACATACATTGGAGAGACTTCCCGTCATCTCTGTACTCGAGTTCTAGAGCATTGTCGATTGAAGGGTTTGACCAATATTAGTGAACACAATAGAGGCTGTAAAAATGATATAGGAATGTCTGATTTTAGAATTTTGTTGAAAAGTTTTAATAGTTATTGGGAACGAGTGATATGTGAAGCATTGCTGATAAGGTCATTGGATCCAAAGATTAATGTGCAGAGTGCTGTGACTACGAATGTTTTGAATGTTTTTAAATAGTTTACGTATGTTAAATCATGTTTGTTTTTTGATATTATTAAAATAATTGAAAATTTTAAATTACATTAATTTTTAAAAATTAGAATATAATTAAAAAATTTAAAATTAATTTAAAATATATTTTTAAAAATATTTATTTATTAAAAAATTAAATTAATAAAAAATAATTTGTTTAAATTAAATGTTAATTCATAATATTTTTAGTTGGTTTTGAGTACCTGAAGATGATAGCTGTGCTATCGAAATATATCGTACGAAAGGTTTTTTATTGGCGTTATCGTTTAATTAAATCGTTGCCAAATTTATTTAATTATTTATTAATAATAATAATAATAATAATAATAATAATAATAATAATAATAATAATAATAATAATAATAATAATAATAATAATAAAATTAATAATAATAATAAATGTTCAAATTGCTAAAAATTATAACCTATTCATATTCTTGAAAATGTTAATTCTATCATCTTTTAGAGTAACTTTGAAGGCAAAAGATGAATGATGATTTTCCAAAACCGCTCTGAAAATAAAAATAAATTTAAATAGATGACAAATTTAACTATTTTAACAATTTTCCTATGAAACATATAATAAAACATATAATAACAGTGCACTTTCGATTATCTTGAAATCCTAGGGAGGATGGTCACGGATAATCAGAATTTATTTTATTTTCGAATATAATATCATATACAGAAAACAAATTTTTAACACACTATTTTTATATTTATTATTTATCAAGAAAACACAAACAAATAAGTAAAAATATAATATTTTATCATATATACGAACATAAAAATATATATAAAAAATTATACTTTTATATGTACACAAATTTAAAAAAATCTGTTATTTTCATTTGTTTTTGAATTTTTTTTTAACGAATTTCTTATTTTCACTTCGAAATATTCTTAAAGCTATTACATTATTATATTAAGTTCCCCTTTGTTCAGCGTAATCTACCAGTGTTTCAATACAATTCAATCCCGTTTCATGACTAATGTAGCCACTTCTTCCCTCTGCTCGTTTTTGATTGAACCATATTAGCATGGGTGCATCCAAATCTTCGAATGTTGACGTTTTCATACTCTTTCGTTCATAATCTCTATCAAACGCCTCTAACTTATTTTTTTGTTTAACTATATCTTGAAAAGTTTGAATACCAATTCCATATGTTGAGGTTTTGTCGGTGAATTTAAATAGGAATTATTATCGATCTGACTCCAAGCGTGCTTTAAATAACAGTAACGAACTCCAAACGATATAAACTTTATTGATTAATACACTTTATCTCCACTTTAAAATGACACAACGAATTATCAATCGATCACACTTAGTGCTTATTGCAACTCTTCGGCAAGAATAGCACTTTTCGGATCAATTAGCTTTACAATCAACTGACTACTGCGGTGGGTTTCTGAGATCGGTAACTCTGATTTAGTTGCTTCGTTTTGCTTTGACCTTGCTTAATTTCTGTTTCAAATTTCTCTTTAATTCCTTTTGTTTTTCTTTGTCTTCTGTAATTCTTTGTATCCTGCAAATTTCTTGTCTCCCGCAATTTTGTCTTATTTTTTGTGCTGTTGATTTCAATTGTGCTTCCTTTTTATATTCCATCCTTCAATAACACTTACTGCTGTCGAATAGAATCTCTTACCGCTAATTCATTTTGGGCCACCATGATCAATGACAGCTGTCCAGATAAATCACCCTCTGGAGATGCCCTCTCCCAGATCTTATCTTGAAAGGGCTTTCAAGATGATGTGCAAATTTTGTTTTTGTTTTCCAAAATTCGCACTTGTTAATTATAAATGACCTTCTTTGATTTAATTGTCTGTTTTTATTGATTTTCTCTTATTCCTTTCTCGTTGTTCAACATTTCCTTTTCATTCTCTTTTTATGAGGCTCCAGAACCACATCTTACTCACTTCTCATTGTTTCCCCAATCATTTTACATGTTTATTGATTATTTTATTTCATTATTTAGGTATCCTCAACACATATTCTTGAGAAACTTTTGACCTGGATTCTCCGTTTTCGAATCTCTCAATTAATGTAAGTTTCTGTTTTATCGTGAGTACAATTTTCTTTCGTTATTTTGTTAATCGCTCTTTCTCCATTTTTAAACGGTACAGATATGAAGAGCTAAAATATGAATTTTTGAGATTACATATATAACAAGAAAAATAATATCACACAGAAAGAAATTACAATTAATCAAACATACGAGAGTAATGAAAAAAATTGCTCTCTAGAAAGACACGCACTGTGTGTCCCTATACGTATTTTTTTCAAACAACGCGCATATTCAAGATCGAAATTAAATAATGCGTCTTATAATCGTAATAGAAAAAACTCAATCAAATTAAATTTGAATTAAAAAAAATATTTATTTTCAGGCACTAATAATCCGAAAACCGGATAATCGAGAGTAAACTGTAATTTTATTGAAATTTATAATATATTCTCAATTGGATTGAATCTTTTATATTAACAAAACAACAATTTTAAAAGCAATTAGCTATGTCAACACAAAGCAACGTTTCCAGGTTTGATGATAAATAATTCAAGAGAAGGATTTAACTTGCTGTCAGCCTAAAACTTGATGTATTTTCGGGTCTTCTCTAAAAATGCAGATAAAGTTGATATAATAAAATGTTTTCCAAAATAAACAGAATTTACTGCATTTAAATTCAAATATCTAAATAACAGATTTTTAGATTAATTCCAAGGATGGAGACAAATTGTACATACAAAACTCTATATATGTTTAAAATTCTACATATCATTATAAGATGAAATGGGAAAGATTAATATAATTGTTGTATTGGCAATAGACGAATTCAGTGGTTATATGAGAACTGATAAAGTTGCAACAATTCATCCCAAAAAGGCAGCGCCTGTATACGAAACTGATTGCGAAGTATTTTACAATAAAGTTATAAATTGATGTAGTAATAATAGTTTTGATAATATCACAAATTTGTTATCTGAGTTATATTTAGAGATGAAAACATATGAATAATCAGCTAAAACCAAACAATCATATTTTTCAATTAGGTTCTGTGTTTACATTTTGTTTATTTTTATTTCTTTCCGAGAATTATTATGTTCTATCATAAGTTAAATACTGAACGGAAAATCAATTTTATTGCGCATTACGTAATCCAGTACAATGATTTAGTTTAATCGCAGGCTCTAATCCTTGAACAAATATAAATAGTTACTCAATCAAATTATCAGCACTTCTCATTCAATTAGCACAAGTTGAAATTAAAGTCTATGAATGATAAATTAATCCTTTCATCATATTTCACTTCTTATGAAATTAGCAAAACCTTTCAGTGGAAGCATGAAGACATTATCTGTAGGTTTTCTAAAAATATGTCTCACAATTTTTATGCTTACATTAGATCGATGATTTTCTCTCCGTTTCACACACAAATAAAATGATTTTATTCAAACTATTCATATAATGCAAATGTCTGATTTTAAAACATAAGAAAAATATCATCCACATACAGTTTATAAAGCATTGGTTTCTTAACTTAGAAAGTAAATAATTTTCTTTTAAACTTGTCAAAAATATTGATGTCATTGTTCGTGTTAAATGGAATATCATTCATTATTGAAAAGAATATATAAAATCGAAGAAGCTCATGAAATGCCATTCCATCCAACAAATGATGTTAAATAATTTCATTTCATAATAAACAACATACATTCAATTTCTGATGATTTAATTAAGAATAAACATTTAAAAACGAAGTGGCCTAATCTATTTGCTAAATAGGTTCTCAACCTGGAAAAATAAACGGGTTTCCAAAAATATATAAAATGGCTAAATATTTTGATGGATTATGACAAATTATGGTGTATATCAACCATGTCAAACTAACGGCCCACGAGCTGCATGTGGCCCTCAACTAAGTTTTTTTGCCGTCCAGCCAACAATTCTAATGATTATTAAAATATCGAATAAAAACTACAATTCAAAAGAATTTTTTTTTCTATATATAAGTAAATACATATATTTATTTTTGCTTATAATTATTGTAAAATCATTAACATTCATTCATAAGAACAACAACAAAACCAAAGATTGATCACTACACAACAAAATACACATGTATATATATTTCTATTAATTTGTATTAATCTGCATTGCTATTAATAATAATAACTTTCGACCATCTTTCTAAAATGTGCCCAATTTAAAAATTGAAATATACTTTTATGTCTGAAAAAAATCAGAATAAGCGAAATTGTAATTGGATAAATGAAATTTCGTACAAAATTTATAAAATTTTAATAAATCATCATTTTAACAATCTTGTTGAATTTTTCCTGAATAATGACAGATTCAACAATATTCAACAAGTTATAGTAAAAATCCCAAGAAAATTTCTAGAAAATTATAAATATCAAACAGTTACTATATAATAATAATGATAGTAATATAGATATAAGTTTTATAAACAATAAAGCAATTTCTTACATATCATTATATAGGATAGCTAAACTGTGACTGCTATTGATTAAGAATGGGTTCGTCCGTCCTGGATGGCCTAAATCATGAATGATTGCAGCTATAATGGATATCACGTCATCATATATGTCAAATATTTCCTGTTTTGAATTGAAACATTTATAAATAATTATATATAATATTTGTTTAAAACATTACAAAAAAATGAAAGAAATGAGAATTGGAACCAGTATTAACAACTAAATTTTTAATAAAAATTCACAATAATCTGAACGAAGGTATAAGGGTAGCGCATCTGCCCTATACGCAGAACTAGGACCTCATTAAGTTAAGTTAGTAATTAGGCTTTCATTTTCCATCCACAAACATAAATGTTTATGATTGAACTTGAAACCCTTTGACCCGATATTGGGTTGAAAGAAGAATATTGGGAAATTATTATATAACTCATTTGGCTATATTTTGAAAGAGATTTTGCTTCTTATTAACGAAAAATATCCTTCAGCAGTTAAACAAAACATTATTCCTGTTTGATCCAGTTTTCAAACTACATTTAAATTATCGGCATTTTTAGATACAAAAATCAAATGGAAAACCAAATAGAGACTTCACTGATTGCACTAATTATATCTATTATTTCAGATATAAGTCGTTAATAATGAATTAATTGGTTCCGGACATTCCGCGCAAAATGGAGATTCCTAGACCAAACACTCAACTATCGATAATAACTTTAGAATTTTATTTATCAATACATTTATAGTAAAATTACAGAATTTTAAACTTATTGATAGTTTACTGCTTCCCAGTGAACAGAGCACTGTGAATTGTGATATTTTTTGAAAGATAAACAAACATTTTTCATTATATTTCCAACTGTGTAAAAAGAATTTGAATTTAAACTGAAATAATAGATAATATTTATGACATTCTCTGAATAAAAATAAATTAAAATACACAAGGAACATACTAGATACTACATCTGGTTTCATGAAATAATAACATTTATAATACAGATTGTTGTGCAAACCAATAGATTATTCAATTTCTCTTTTTTCTTTTTATTTTTTCGACAACTCGAAGTTTGAATTCAGTAGAGTTTTAAGCATTTAATTTTTATCTGTTTCTTAAAAAAATAAAAATTTAAATGTTATTATTCCATCGCAATATTTCCACAAATCGAAAGTTTAGATGCATATTTTTAAAAGATTATAAATTACAAGCATTTTAACCAAAAATTAAAGTATATAGTAAGAAATAAAAATACTTATGAAACAAGAACAAAAATTATGGGCTCCAACAAAAATTAAGTAAAAGAGCAGAAAATAAAATAAAATACAAACACACTACACACAATCCTACAATAAAAAATACTCACAAAGAGACAAAATATATCGGCAGCAATCATTTATTTCGGGTATTTTTAATTATAAACATACGATTTATCAGATTTCAACTTTCCACGAATACGAGAAGAGCAAATAGGAGCAATGTACATTAAAATTTATTTAATAAAATTTAAAATTTAAAACTTTTTTAGAAATTTGGAAAATGATGATAGACTATCCGGAAAATGTAGAAGAAACACATTTTATAAGTAAAATAATAATTTTAAAGTTAAATATTTTAGGTACTGAAAAATTGATAGATAAGAATAATAGAAGTCACGGTACGGGAAGAAAATAACTGCAATCACAAAAAAATTATTTGTGAATAAAAATTTTTAGAGGAGATTTAAAATCTGTATATAAATAAATTTTAATAAATTTTGCATTTTTAAAAATAAAGTGCAAATGACCTGAAATTCATATAAATATGATATATTAATTTAAATAAAAATATTTTTAAAACAACTTTTAACTTACTATCTGCCCATAATATTTGTCATTGTTACTAATAATTTTGAAAAATGGTACGTATGTTGTGACTATGTGTTGAACTTATTAGTTCTATCTATTTCTCAATTTATATATAAAATGATGTTATTTCATGCAACATAAAATATCAATGCAATATTTTTTTTTGGATATTTTAATATTACAAAAGACACTATTCCGCGAAACTAGGTTTACTAGCAGAAGGAGGCAAAACTTACAACGATTTGGATGTGCGGGCTACAATTATGTCAATTTAAAATCAAAATTAGCTAAAATTTTCGATAAATGCTTTCACTACAAAAAAAAGTAAAAGTCATGAAAACTTTAGTTATCATTAAAATTGAATTTATTCAAAAAAAGGACTTCACGAGAGATATAAATATAAAAACAGAGATAAATTCCATCGGAAATAAAAATATCAAAAAAAGAGGAAGGTAGATGGAAGTTTGAGTAAAGTCCAATATTTCAAAACGGTATTATAATTTCGAAGACATAATAAAACCCAATAGATAATCCAGTAAATTTTTATATTTATTTTGTACCATTGATCTCAAATAAAGATTTTTGTTTGCAAATGACAATACATAGATAAAATGATTGAGGATATCCAAAAGATTTCACAACTATGTTTAAAATATGAAACACAAAATTTCGCCGGCAATATTAATATTGCATAACAGCTATAAATTAACTAATATTTTGTATAACACAAAAATCTAATAATTACATTTATTTTCTCTCGTTCGAGAAACCAAACTGAGCTTTGCAAAACATCAGCAGCATGAGTGGAATTATGATAACAGTTGCTGTCGTTGTAATTAGTTTCTATGACATGAAGCCAATTCTGGAATAATCTCCCATCGATATTGAGGATACTGCCTAATTCAAACTTTGTGAATACTTTCATTCCGATATATCTCAGAGGCCTAAAATAGACACATTAGGCATTCATATTTAAAATACATTTCTGATTATGTTTATACAGGTGCTTGGAAATATGTCTAATTGCGATTCAATCAAAATTGAAATCCTTATCCAAGCTAGAATGTTGCTTATCAAAAAAAATGAAATTAGTTAAACAAATTTGATAATTAACTTTTTATAAAATAATATTAAAATATAAAGTTTTAAGTTAATAATAAAAATTGTGCAATGATATGAGTGAACATACCGCCAGTTAATTTGATAAGACGAAAATCATTGATTACCGCATAACTGACCAATGACCATCAATGTGCTAATTTTCATTTTTACCATATTAACAATAGAGTTCACATACTTATTTCATAAAACGTTATCCCACTAACGAAAGACGTACTAATTATCAGTAAATGGACATTTCGACTACCATACTAAAATTGACTACTTATCACAATAAACTATACATATTGTTGGGTTATTAGTTAGAAGTCAGTCAATCTCTGACTCCTCGTGTTCCTTTTATTATTTATCACAAGATTTGCGCTTTTCTATCAAATATCGATTCAGCAACGTGAAGGCAGATGCTCCAATGAAAAACCGCCTTGCCTGGCACGTTAATATAATTTAAATTCACTCCAAGTTATTTATTTTGTTTTCTGAACTTCGCTGGTTTTTCCAATCACAAATCTCCGGGGCTCTCTGCACAGCTCGGGTCTTTAAATGTCCCGAGATTTCCTTATCGCTCGGGTTTTCCATTGTCTTGGGCCTCCATTTAGCTCCGGTTTCCTATTAGGGGATTAATTAATTTTAATTAGTTTGTTTTTTTACCCACAACTTTCCCTGGAGAACTCTCACCAAATTTTTATTATTATAATTGAGTTCGTCTTTCTATTTGGCATTCAACCATACCCGTTCCCCCCATAAATATTAATTTTTGTACTTTAATTATTTATGATGTTTTTTATGACAACTCCAACAGTATAAATGTTTAAGATTCGTAACCAATAGAATTATTGCAAAACACTTTTTATCAAATAAAATAGGATTTGTCTAATAAATCCTTTTTAAACACAAAATTTAAAAACTACAATCGAGAATTTGCTGAATGAAGAACATGGACGGAAGTATTTGGAACTTGAAGAAATGTTTGCCTCAAAATATGTGCCCTAAGGATTATGGATTCGGCTTCATCGAAGCATATTTACAACCTTTAACACATAAATTTCATACATAAAAACAAATAAAAGAAATATGACTCCAGGTGAAGTGAAATTGATTAAAATACAAAAAAGTGAATTATCAATAAGTTTATGTACCTAAAAACAGAGAAAAATCTCAATTAAATTGTTTTTCTCGCCTTTTCACATAAAGGAAACATTTTTCATTAAAACATACTTCAATTTAATATAATTTGACAATGAAATATTTCAATGTTTGATAGATGGATTTAATTTAAGTCAGCAGTAATTTCCTACAGTTTCCCAGTCACAACACTCAATAATTATGCTTGTTTTTCAATTGCACTATTCAAACAATCCACTCTTTCTCTTTCTTTTTTTTCAATAACATTCTAATCATAACAAAATTACTATTTTGATTTCTGAAAAAACAGCTGCCAAAACAATTAAATCAAATACTATTTTTACACACGAAAAGAAATTTATTAAAAATGAAAATTGTTTTTATTTTTGACCTATGAAATTGTTTTAACTTTTTTTAATTATTATTTTGATTATGGACTTTATGTTAATTAATTTTTTATATTAAATATTTTTATATATTAAACATTTAAAAATCAAACTAGTACTTACTTATTTTCCGATAATTGCTCCAATTTTAAAATATCAAACGACCATTTATGATAGTCTTCAAGCAATATATCAATGACACCGTACTCTTCAATTTCTGGGACTTCTGGCATCTTGTTGATCTTTGCTACATGTATCATCAATATAAATCATCATTTAATATTATGAGAAGTTTTTTGAAAGTCTTTTTCGTATAATTGTTTATATTATATAAATGTAATAAGGACGAAAGAAATAGCGGTTAAATTAACCGATATAAAACGTATCACAATCGAAATAAGATTCTTACAGTAGTTAATTTGGTCTTTTGAGTGAAAACATAAAATGCCCACATTATCAGATAACTTCAAATAAGTACAATAAAGTTAATTTTGTTTTTCTATAAATTCTATGATAAAATTTATAGACAAAAGTAAAAAAACTAAAGGTTATCCTAGAAAAATCTACGCATCAATTTGTAACATTTCTTTAATGCACTGCAAAAAGTATGTAAAATTATTTTGTTCCAATAATCGCTCATCGATTTCAGTACAACTTTTCTAAGAACCCCTTTCACTTAGATGGCATAATTTTAAGAACAAGCATAAAAAATGAAAATAAAAGAATAGTTTTAAAATACATATTTTCAATATATTTCGACAGCTGAACTGTCAGTATCAAGCACTAAACAAATTCCATAAAAATGATCATATTTATAGATTTAATAATTACAGAATCATACATAGTGAATTCCACAAGTTTATAAGGATAGCCTGCCGATTAGAAATGTCTTTTTAATAACTCTACTTATTAATTTAAAAATTTTGACTAGGGTGAGCTTAAAAAATTAAAAATGTCATTTTTGAAAGTCTTACCACAATAACATGTTCCCTATAATATATAAATGTATAAAAAATTTGAGCAATAAATTCTTTTGTTTAGGGGTAGCTCAAGGGCCTCAAAGATTACAAAAGTTTTGAAATTTCAGCAAAATTATGAATATTTATTCAACAAACAGTAAACACAGAGTTTATTTCTCAACACAAAAACTCAGTATTAGTGAATGGTTTGTTCAGTTTCTGACAGAGTTCCTAGTATCAGTTTGACAATATCCAGCTGTATCAGCAAATTCTAAATTTATAGATTTCATAGCTACCCGGACAGAGCCTTTTTCCTCCAATCAGGGTGCATTCTGCGATGGTCCTTGACAACTTCCAACAGGAACTGAATCTGTGCTTCATCACGGGTTATTTGTCCACAGTACTCCTAAATAAGTGCCACTCCATGTTCATCGTGGTCATTGACAACTTTACAGGCTTTTTATAATCATTCATGTCCTCCTATAAGTCTGGTATTCAACTATGAGAAATTCATCTCCCAAGCCCATCATTCGAATCAATGTCATAGTTTTTGCAGTAACAATATCTTCCTATTTCTTGTCGCTAAATGAATCAAGAGCAACACTTATTCGTTTGAATTGAACCTGATGTTCATTTTCTTCATTCAGCATGGCAATGGCCATAATTCTCTTGTTTACCGAACCGACTCGACAATCGAACAGAGCTATTTCACGTGGCAAGTACCTAAAGTGATTGAACAACTTGTGTGATGTCGGCTGTGAGATTGCTAAATGGATTGAAGCAGTGACTTCAGTAGCATCAGGTCACTGTATGAAGAATCTGATGCTTGAGGTGAGGAGATCCAAGCATTCAGGTAGATACGTATTTTCACCATTTTCTGCTGAGTTTAATTCAGAATCAGATAAACTAAGTTATGCTATAGAAACTACTGACTGTTTTATCTCGTCCATTCGCTGTTGTCTGGCAACCATTTGCTCCTCTCTTTCAGATGTCCTTTTTTCTTTAGCAGCAAGCTTTTCATCTACTCCGGCAATCGACCCCTTTCGTCCTTTTTCTCGATGGGATAAAAAAAATCCTTGTCTTGTAATAGGGACGACTTGGTCGAGCATCAGCGTGAGCAACATCAAAAAGATCTTCGAGCCTGGAAACAAAGCTGTCTCTTTCGCGAGTTGAGTTGATGACGTTCGTGCTTTATTCTTCTTCAGAAGACGCCATTCTTCAAACACCTGCTGAAGCTTAATTTGGCAGTTTTGATGATCTCTCTTCGGGATTGTAGATTTCTTCCAAAAATTGGAAATTTCTTTGATGGTTGCAGCCAACGACTGTTTTATGGTCCTTCAGTTTGAGATGATGTGGCAGGCAAATGTAATCAATAGTGTAAATAAACAGGAAATACATATACAGAAACAGATAGATAGATAAATTGATAAAGGAATTATTATTTTGTAACACTTATAATTTTACACTTAAAACATTTAATATGTAACTCACCAATAGATAAGAATCAATAAGGCTCATTAAGTTAGCGTCCTTTGTCAATCAGCCAAAGTACAGGGATGAACTTTGAATTCGTAAATCAGGCAATGAATGCAAACAGTTGTATTATGTAATAAAACTAAGAACAATTTTTCATTGCTGCCGCAGCTTTAGAGATTCAGATAAACTTCTCCATCATTGAGCTACCCCTAAATATTGTTCAATTGTGCTCATATTTTGCCTGAATTTTTATTTCATATATAGCAATATAATGAGAGGGTAAGAAGATTATATTTCAAAAGTTCAAAAATCAGCTCCATCCTAATTTTGACGTTTATCTAAAGTAAATCAGCTAAGGTAAATAAACAAGACAAATTGCTAGATTGATTTTTTTTATCAGAAAATAATTGGTAAATCTGAATTATATTTCAGTCACCTATAAACCGCCAAAAAATTAAGTCTCGAGATAAATTAAAAAAGTTTTCTTAAGATTATGGTTTCTTGCAATCATTGATCGTTTTATTATGAACGATTATTGTTGAAAATTATAAATACAATTATTATAATATAAATAATAACTTACATGACTATACTCATTATTAATATTAAAATGCTAAGTGTGTCTCACAACATAAATTTATTTTCGTTTTTATATCAATTTTAGATGCCTTGTTTATTATTCATAAATTTAAGTTAATTTTTATTTAATCTTCTAAATATTAATTATTATTTATTAATTTAAATAATCAATATTAATTATTAATTATATTCGTGAATACCTTAAATAAATCTGATTCATAGTCAAATTTTGTAGAAAAAATATTATGTCACTCATAAAGGAATTAGAGGTGAAACACAAAACAAGTACTTATAATATTATTTATAGTTATTATTATTATTAATTATAGTTACTATTATTAATTATTAATTTTAAAAATGATAAATAAACCACAAAAACTTTTAAAGACCTCTGAAAAAACCGTTCATTAAAAAATGATTTGTTTAACACTTTCAGTCCCAGTGGGTAATATATGTTCCAGAAGATGTTTACAAAGCCCAGAGGGAATTCTGCGCTATTAATTCAGCCCGCGTTGTGTCCCACTGGTAATATACCTTATTCCTATTATCCCGACCTCCACTTCAAAAAATAAATAAATAATTATTTTTTTAGTACTTTGTCATCCTTTTACTGGCACACAAAAAAATTAAGTTATTTTAACCAAAGAAACAAATTGGGACTGAAAGGGTTAATATATAACTATAGATGAAAATGAATAACTCTGCATTATGAGAAAGATCAAATTAATAGAAAAAAAAACAGCGCAAAAACACTTAAAATCTCAACAATTGACTACATCAGTGGTTCATAATCTTTTGGTAATGAAAGAACACTATGTTATCTCAAAACATTTGGCGGAACACTTGGAGTACTTTCAACTAAGTAGAACGAAGGTTCAAGGTTTTCGAGAAGCGCAATACCTACTTAAATTTTATGGTTAGTGTTGCGGAGAGGGAAGAGGCCCACCAAACCGCGAGAATTTTCTTTGTAAAAGTACCAGTGAAATTCCAATTTTAAAACAATTCAGTGTAAAAATGAAACTAAATTGAATTCTGAAATAGCATATATTTCTGAATATCTAAATTTGGCAGAACACTTAACCTAATTCTACGGAACATCGGTTAAGAACCACTGGACTACATGGTCATCAGTCGAGGACTAATTGTCACCAATCCATACATTATTAAATCAAAATTTTCAATTAAGTAAGCATATGCAAATAAAATATGAAAATAATTATCCAAAAACAAAAAACAAAAATCAACGAAAACAAAAAATTAAACAAATATTATACATACAGTGTCTTGGCTTTGCTGTTAAAATTGAAATAGCATAACACAAAATAATATGTAAAATAATTATTATATTTGGCGTTGCATACTGCAAATAGCATTTATCTAGCGCCATGCAAATATATACGCTGGACAGAATTTTGACAGCCTTACCCAAAACCTGCGTTATATGATCATGTATAACTTCTGAATTTACTCTCGTTTGCCTTCCTTAAAAAGGGTATCATTTCATTTGTATAATCATAGTAAATAAAGATGCGTGCTATCATATTATCACAAATTTCAGTTATCTAAAATCATTTAAAATTGTTTTCTAAAGAAACCCTTGACCAAGATATTTGAAGAAAATCAACAACAATGTATGAAAATATTAAAACATTTTCACAACCAATTAAAGCTACTCTCTTCTTGGTAAAAAGAATTTATGCGCCCTAAATTAATAAAGCCCCCAATGAAAGTTTCATTGTGGTAAAAAAATTTTTAACAATATTAGAATAAATATTTTTATTAAAAGAATATAACGTATAATATATTTGTTAAAATATAATATATTATTTTTAACAGACCTCAGAAATTAATAGAGAAAAAGGTATTCTTAAAATTTTAAAATCTGCAAACATTGTCGGAGCTGAATTTGCAGAGTAAATTTTCAAACACATTTCTACTATAATCACATTTCAAGGTCAGATGAAAATAATTAGAAGATTCTGGAAACTTTTGAATGATCCAAATTAATAAAAATCGGAAATTCTTATGAAATAAAATTTGTAGTTATTCTGTTGTCTATTAATTTATATAGATGTTTTGTTTTGATATTCACGAATTTTCGGCATAGCCTTTTTCAAATGATCATTATCTACTAATTTTATAAATTAGAAATAAAATTTTATTTATAAAAGACATTGTATTTTCTACAAAATTTGACTATGAATCAGATTTATTTATGGTATTCACGAATTTTCGGCACAGCCTTTTTCAAGTGAATACCAAAATAAATATCATTCATAGTTGAATTTTGTAGAAAATACAATGTCTTTTATATATAAAAATAAAAAGAAATCTGAGGTGAAAATTAAAAAAAGTCCTTATAATAGAAAAAAATTATTAATTTTATATTTTTATTGGTTTAATTAATTAAATTAAATTTTAAATTAAAATAAGTATGACACGAAATCAAAAATTACACATTAAAAGGAACAGAATTACGCTTCAATAATAAAACAAAACTTTTGGACCAAATAAATGAAAAAGGAAAGATATCATCTATAATCAAATCATAAAATCAACCATGGTTATTGGGATGTTCAACATTTTCCAAACGGTCGGATTGTGCACAGAATTGAGACATGGTGAAAATGAAAGAAGTTTTTGTTATCTGGATAGACAACTCTACTAAAAAGCATGGATAGACTAATGGACGTACTATAAAAGAGAAAGCCCTGAAAATATATGAGCCATTCATCTTCATAAACCCAAACAAATCATTTTCTGCCGGTAAAGAGTGAATAGAAAATTCAAAGAAAAGACATTCATTACATAGTTTGAAACTAAGTGGAGATGGTGCCTCAGTAGATGCAAGGCTGCTACTCATTTTATCCCATAGGTATAATTGATGAATGTCATACTGTAGACTAGATTTTTAATGCAAATAAAACAGGACTGTATTGGGAAAAGATACCATTCGTTGTTAATTGATTTCTGAAACCTTGAAAAATGAAAAGTGGGGTTAAACCTGAGCTGACATTTTGTCGCCGAACAAATAATAATTCTTGGATTACATCAAGCATGTTTAAGAAATGATTCGAAGAATATTTTATTTCGGAAGTAGAAAGATATTTGAAAGAAAAAAAGTTAAATTTTAAGTTTTAAGATTTAAGTTTCCTTCCTCCAAATACAACCTAACTTATACAGCTCTTAATCCCTATAAACAAACCAATTGAAAGTCTTCAAACCATAATATTAACGAAGGCTTGGATGGGATGAAATAAAGGTTTCTTGTTGGTGAAAAGGAATTATTCTCAAAAAGAATAACATTTAAGAGATATTTAAAAATTTTATTAGCTCATTACCATATAATTTTAAAAACACTATCCAACCACGAATGATTAACTTCTAATAATGTTACTAATTGAAGTAATTCTAGCAATACGGACTTTCAAGGTGTTCAAAAAAAATGAATTCACCTTGTGGTCGATGAAAGTGCTTAAAAATTATGAAAGAAATGTTACGCAATAAATTTTTAACTTTAAAAGAATCTTTTATATTTTTATATTACTTTTGAGTTTAAAACTTTTTAATAAAAAATTTATATATATAATTGCATATATAAATTTATTATTATATGAACTCGCAAATACAACATTTAGACATTTTATTCGATACGTCTTTTGTCATTTTAAACATTGTTTACTTTTCGGTTATAGAACAAAATTTAATAATGGATAAAGTCAACAAGAAAAAAAACTAAAGGAAAAGAAAAATTAAATTAGAAAGATCATCCAAGTTTCGTATTTTACATTTAGAATTTTCCAATTATTAACACTGTAGAAAATGCTTAGCTATTTATTTGAATTGTTTTCTTTTCATTTATTATAATTATTATTATTATTATGAAATAGTCTACTTTTTGTAAGGGAGCTGGAATGGCGACGGTTTTCGGTTTGAGCAAACATTGTAGCATGATTCTAAAAAATAACAAATAAAGTTCTAATAAAAAATGTTAAAATAATTTTTGAAATAAAATCTGTGATAAATTTCCACTTGAAATATTTTCATTATTAAGGTTATATTTATTTTTTCCAGACTTTCAAATATTGTTTATTAGAAATATTTAGCTTGTGTATTTATATAATGCACTATTTAATATTTTGAAATAAAAGTATAAAATATTTTGTTAATTAATAAATTCTTAAGAAAAATCACAAATAAATTGATTATTAATTAACCTTATTTTAATTAATACAAGGAGAAATAAAAAATAATTTAAATATACATTATAAGTTAATGTTTTAATGAATTCAAAAATTTCATTTAGATCCTTGAAAGCTAAATCTTGTAAGAGTTATACTTTTTATGAAGTGTCTAAGGCAAGTCTTAATAGGAACTTTCTAAATCCATTTTGCACAATAGGATATTTTTGTTTCATGAATAGGTTAATTGTAAATTATATGCATTATCGAATATTCATGATATTCACTAGTTATATTCACCAAGTCAGGTGCAAGGAGTTCTGGGTTTCACCAAGAAGTTAGTTTGTAAAAGATTAAAATAGCGATATAGACAATCAGCAATAAAATTAATCCTAAATATAATTTCATTCCTATACATCATATAAAAATTAATATTCGTTGACAAACATAAATAAAAACAAATACAAAACGGAAACTTGTAAATCTAATCCAAATAATCACGATCTAAACTATAATATATATCTAATTTCAAGTAAATGTCACATAATATTAATCAGAAACCAAATAATGTAACAGATTCGCAAGTACCGACTAAATTTAATTAATTTATTTACTGACTCTAATTCAGACCCTGCAATCTTGAATTATACTATTATCAATGAATAACCCAATAAATGCCCATGATGGGTATATATATATATATATATATATATATATATATAATATATATCAGATAAGTGAATAACAAAACAAGCACTTGCTGCGAAGTAATAATTATGTTTTTGAAAAAAGTTTCGATTATTAAATAATCCTTTTCAGTTTTTGAAGAGGATTATTTAATAATAGAAACTTTTTTGAAAAATATAATTATTACTTCGCAGCAAGGGCTTATTTTGTTACTTACTCACTTATCTGATATATTAGTTTATGCTGCTACCAAGGAATCACCGTATATATATATATATATATATATATATATATATATATATATATATATATATATATATATTATATATATATCAACACAAATAATAAAAAGAATAATTCAATTCTATTTTAAAATTCATTGTAACGCTATCTATATAACGAGAAATATATAAGCTAGAGATGAAAAAAATTCGTAATTTAAGAATTTTATGTTAAGAACGCAATGAAATGTGATGCTTAGGACGTTAAAGAAAAAAGTCTTTGTTCTTTTTCAAAGGATACATTAAGCAACTACTAACTTTTATTTCTCCTGAAGACAAATATTCAGTTCCAACCGTGCCAGAAATTCTATTAAGCCAAGAACAAAGTTGTTCAAAATTTAAAGATACTGTCTTCTGAACAATTGACTGTTTCGTCTGGGAAAGAGATTCACGATTAAATACAACCACAAGCCACCTGAATCCGTCTTTAATAGAAAAAAATAATTATCACAGAAAGTGATATCATCAAACATAGCCAGACGGAAATTGAGACCATGAGTATTATTGGCACACTTCTAGACTGGTAATACCTTTTTCACGGATTATATTAAAATATGGTTTATTCTTTAACTTTTAAATTTTGATGATAATTATCCGCCCCATTGGATTTGATAAATTGTTTTAAAACGATATTTAATTCGAAACTGATAATTTGTTGTAAAAGTTTATTTGAAAAATTCAACAATATTGTGGTATTAATAAATTTTTGGATTATGTTCTTAGCGCCACCCCTGTGATTTTCTCACAAAATTATCAACATGATTTGATGATAAAAAATTAGTTTTCTTCAATAAATAGATAACAATTAGGAAGTTTTATTTATGCATTTGCACAAAATTAAACCATTCAACATAAAACTTCGAAGAAAGAAGTAAAAATTAATTGAAAATATATAAAGTCATTAAATCAACTGAAAAAAACGAAAATTTTATCTGATTTTATATTTGAAAGAAAACATTAATCTATTAAGCAAATATTTTTTCATTATTTCCAGAATTTTTTTATTATTACTGAAATTGATGACGAGAACGATTGTAATTAAATTAGTTCAAAAGATTAATAACATTAGTCTCATTTTATAAAAATAAATTAATTTTTATTTGTTTTTTAATTAAAACTAATGTATCCACAAGATTATAAATTAAGGAAAATATATAAATAATAATAATATTATATAAATGATAATTATTTTAAAATAAAAATAATTAATTTTAACTAAAACATTTGGAGATAAATTAGAGCCTAATGTAAAAATAAATTTAAGAAATTCGAAATCTCTAATTTTAAAAAAAAACTAAAAAGTAAAAGATTTAGTGAAACTAAACTAGATAATAAAGACACTTCTTGTAAAAATGCTAATAGTAGGTCTTTTTCTTCATTTTTTAATAGTACTGAGTATAATTAAATAAAAAAACGATTTAATTCTCATTTAAAAAGGATGTTAAAAACTTTAATAAAATTATAATATCATATTTATAAGTAACATAATTAGGTTTAAATTTAAATTATGGATTGATGATATGGCTTGATCGTAAAATCAATATTTAAGAATGTTTAAAATTTAAAAAGAGAAAAATTTAAGCTTGCATGCGGAAATATCCTCAAAAATATTAAAAAAAATATTTGTACAAGATATTATTTTTGTTTAAATAGTATAGAAATTGTGTCAAATATAATTTTTATATGGACGATATTAATTTAATGAATTATATATATATATTATATATATATATATATATATATATATTAATAGATACAAAACAAGAACACGGTGATGTAAATGCGACTCTTTCACATGATTTTGACTCAAGCCGAGTCAATTTATGCAATTGGAATTGGGAAGCTGTCTAAAATATGATATCCGGTGAAAATAATAATGATTGAATATATTTTTGTGATTAAAAACTTTCTTTTTGTTTTTGTTTTTGTTTTTACTTTTATTTTAATATAATAAATAAATATATAATTTAATAAATCATGCTTAAAATAAAATTTATTAACATTAAGTTACGACAAAATCTCATATTACCGAAAGTAGACCATCAATGAGATTTGAAGACATTTTATCAGACTTCAAGGCGTCAACGGTTGTGATAAAGAGGTCTTTTGATGACAAAATCTCAATTATTCTCTGTAGCTGATAATTAATCATAGGGTTGCTCATTTCTTGGATTGAACTAATAATTTTCATTATCTACAATAAAACAAAAGAAATTGAATTGAGAAAATTAATTTGTAACAGCGAAATAAATAAACCAGAGAATTATGTTTCAAGAATTAATAAAGAAAATTGTTATCACAATACAGGAATAAATATTTGTATAAATTTATTCATTATTCAACATATTTACAGAACAATAAAACTGTTTAATTTGTTTACCTAGAAATGAAAATTTGATTTATTCATTCCGTGCGATATAATATCCTAGGAGAAATTGCCATCAACTTTTAAATAAATAAGAAAAACAAATTTCATTTTCACCTATGTTCGAAAATAGCATCAATTTTATACATTACTGGAGCACGGATGGATGGCATTTGTCATTTTACTATCAGTTCCATTTACTTCAGACTTTAGCCCAGGATCTGGCTATTAGTTATAGTCAAATATTTTCAATCTTAATTATAAGTTCCTTAACAAACGATTCGAATAACAACATCCCATATCTTGTAATTTATTGAAATAAATATCATAAAATATTTATCATTATAACTAAGGATGATATAAATTATTTATATAAACCAAAAATTAGAAGTACACTCATCCCTATATTTACACGGTTTATATTATGGAATATCTTATTTTTATGTTTAATTTTTACTTTAATTTTGTTTCTTTATTTCGTTTGGAGAATTATTGTTTTGTATTTTTTTAATTGAATGAATATACTTAGAACCAACTACCGTTTTTATCATTAAATCCGTTCATCATTTTACACGATTATAATATATATTTATGAATATATATTTTCTCTTTATATGGTTTGACTCGATTTAAACGATCTGAAAGTTAGTTGAAAGCTTCCATCATCTTGTATGCATTCTACTTTGTGTTTTCCACGGTTTCAATTTACAATATTTCCTGTAACCTATTTACCGTGTAAATCGAGTGATGGTTGTACTTTCAACGAAAATGTTAAATTTACACCTATGTACCTGTAATAATTAAAATAATAAATTCTAAGTTTAAAAATCCAAGATTAAGATTTTTCATCCTAAAAATAAATCGGCAGTCAAACAAAATTGGCTGCTTAATTCATAACTGTAGTATTCATAAAACAGCAAATTTTATATACTATTCAATTTATTGTAAATGAATTTATTTAAAATTTGAATTATTAGGACCTTAATAAAAGATGACAATTAAAATGGTGTCAGAAGTTAGGAAAAATAACTCACTTTAGATGATAATCTCAATATATTTTTTAAAAGCAAAAAATTAGAGTTTGAATTGGTAAGATTCATTTGAGTTGTCTAATATCCGAAAGACAAGAACAAAAAATTTTCACTTATTAGCAAGTTTGTCAATAGACATTCTATCCACGCCATGTATCCACTATGTAACTCTCCCTATGACAAATTAAAAGAAGCAATCACCAAAGAAATAATTCTGACAGCAAATTAAGCAATGGATCCACTGATTCGGAAAGAAAGTGACTACTTCTGAACGATACAACTCGTCATAACAAAATAACTCTAAACAGGGATCAACGTAGAAGACTCAAATTTTATTGAATACCGATTTCTCCAGAAATTATCAGCAAACTGTCGGCAACATTTGATAAATCACAACGACAAATTGCTTTTAAATTTTGTAGAGATTTTTTCCACTATTAAAAACAAACATAAAGTCAATTGATTCAAAGAAAGACCAAGAGATGATATCGCAACTAAAATATGAAGATCAAATTCAAAACAAATAATACAGAAACAATGTACCCATTCAAAAACAACAACAGAAACCGTATTATTCTATCATAAAAAGTTTGACAAAAATACACTAAAATGTTCGCAACCCTCAGCGGCAAACGGACAAGTCCTCAACAGTTGAGGTTTTTGGAAATAAATCCTCGATCAATACAATATGCGTCATTAATGCAACAACACAGAAATTGATATATTTCTCCTTTTGTGCGTCGTCATTTTCTCACATATGATAAACTGCCATATTCTTAAAATACCAAATTAGAAGGCCGACGGAAATTTCAATCGAATTCATAACATCAAAAATCTAAAGAGACATCGAACCTTTCGTGTATCATCATCGACGAATTAACAAAATCAAACCCAACTAAAAGAGGAAATTACCTGGAAAGCGAAACCCAAGCCATCAATAAGAAAAATCGCGATAGGTTTGAGACTAAATTCGATATCTGACCTAAAAAATTCCATATAACCAAATCTATATAAAACTAATTTAAACTGCTTCGATTTTGAGTGAATTTGTTTTATTGTGTATAGTTCATTTTTTATCTTAACAATTATTTATACCGTAGAGACCTATAAACATCAACTAAACAACCTATGAGAGAATAAACAAATATAAGAGAAAAATATAATTAAATACAATCAAAAACATTAAAGTAAATTAAAATATATAACAAAGATGCATAAGAAACACACGAAAATTACATAAAAACTAACATAGTAACATGAGAATTTGACCGAAAAATGCACAATTTATAAAACTAGGAAATTATTGAATAAAAATTATAAAAAATACTGTCCCTTTAATTCAAGAAAATAATAAAATTAGATTTAAATAATACAAATAAATTCAAGGTCAAATTTGTCTTAAATTGTTGAAAAACGACAAAGGTTCAATTTCACATAACTTTGGAATTAAGTACAAGTCGACTATTGCCTATCATACGCAGTTCAATGGGAAAATCGAACGATTTCGTAAGAAATCAAAGAACACATTACAGTCTCATGCAAAAATTCTGGACAAATATGGCTTGCTGACTTGCCACTGATCTTACTCGGAATAAGAAACTCAGTTATCGATGATACGGAATTATCTGCATCCAAAATACCGTTTATAACAAGCATGAGATTACCAGGAGACATCATAGTACAATCGAACAACTACAATAAACCAAAAAATGTTATGCCCAATATTCCGATTTTTCTAAAACCATCAGAAAACAGCAAAACAATAACAGTCAGCAAACAAATCACTTTCATTTATTTTATCAAATTTATCCTTTGTTTGGCTTAATTACTAAAAACTATTAAATATCCACCGGTAAGCAATCAAAAAAGTATTCAGGAGTATCAGGAGAAATTACATACAAAAACACAATACAATAACATCATTTAAATACATAAGTATTAAATACTTTCAAGATTGGTGAATCTATTGAAACTTGTTGTGAAGTAAAGAAGCTATCTTTCATTCTTGGGATTGATACTGTAAAAATAAAAAATTTAATATTAAATTTAAAATAATAATAATATATGATAGTTTCCTGGAGAAGTATTAATTAAATATAAAAAAATATAATAGGTTTTAGCTGCAAGTTTAAAGTTTTTTTTAAATAATTCTGCTTTAAAAATAAGTGGAGTGTTCAATTGATGAGTTTCATATATTAAATTGCTGTTTTTATTTAAAAAAATTTTTTTTAAATTATCAAATAATAAAAGACCTTATAACTTTAACTTGATTTATTAGTTCTACATCACACATATTTACAATCATTATGAGGAGTCTATAATATAAAAATAAAATCAGCAAGTTTATTTTATAGAAACACATAATACGGTTTACCGAAATAACCGGTAAATTTAAAAAAAAATTTGATAATTTAGGGAATGTTTAAAAATTATTATTTAAGATAACTTAATTACGATCCAATTGAAACATAGGTCTTACTTGTGCACGTATGTCCAGTCTACTAGTTGACAGTTAATTAGAAGAATTAGGGTTGCATTTTCACAATATTGTTTCTTTAACAACAGATACTGCAGCAGTCATAAATAAAGTAAACTTAAGTTTAGACACACACCATCAGTTAGCGTATGGCATTAAGCATGTAGTTACAGAAGTGTTAAATAAAAAGAATAATGTACGCCAAGTCATGCGAGAAACATAGTTAAGAAGAGTATGAGGACGAAGAAGATGAACTGACTGAAGGGTTCAGCGTAGAATTTGACCCGATGGTTGAGAGTTATGTTTCCAATGAATATATTCTGGCGATTATTACTAAAATTTGCTTCTAAAATATTGCGTCTCTGGCCGAACAGTTGAACAAAAATGTTGGGAAATTGACAACTAAATCAAATAAAATATCTGATGATATGACAGCTGAAGTGGCTGAACTAGCTTCCCCATTAACAATGAAAGACAGGTTGCAATTAGCAATTAAATAGAAAAATAAAATTAAATGAAGTTAACAGCGCCTCAAGAACTACTACAGAGCATATCTTTTACAAACTTGAAATCGTTGTCTAGATTCTAGAACTGGTCTAGACTCTAAAAGACGAAAAACAGCGAGGGAAATATTTAACGGTAACCTTTGATTATGTTTTGACAATAAAACCGACAAGTTTTGATTCTAAATAGCTTTTTCATCAGTAGGGGTAATTTTCACCAAAATTAGGACCAGCTTAAGTGATAAAACAATCGATACTATTTGTTAAATATGTGCATATTTCATTTCATAGATTAACACGTTGAACACCGCGTTGCAAAATCGTATTTCTCACACATGGACCGGCATTTCTTGTTAATTACATATAATATTTTTTAAATATTTTTTTATTGTAGACATTAGGTAGACATTATTTAACCCTTATATTTTTTTCAATTAAAAGACCTGGGTGCCCATCGGTGGATGCGGTCTTTAAAGTGTTAATACAAATACTTCAGCAATATACTATAAGGAAAACACTTGTAAACAGTTATTCAACACTTTTTGTCAACTATATCAAAGAAACTTTTGATAGTGAAGGTGATTATATTGATGAGTTTATCTAATTTCATTAAAAATCATACTTTTTCAATAAAATTTAGTTGAAAGACTATCAAGGCACAATATACCTTATTCGTTATCGAAATTTCACAATTCAATTAGGCGTTCATTTGGTAAAGAAAAATTGAAGATTAAATCTTTTCAAGTCAATATATATATATTTATATTGTTTAAATAGGGAGTTATAAATTATTCACAATCAGCCTTTGCGTCTAACAATCAGAATACTAAATCCAAAATAACTCAAGTGAATTATAGATAGGTCAACGGAATAATTATATTAAAAACCAACAAGAATATACCAAGACTAACTACTATTAACCTATAAACAAAAAAGAAAACTATTAATTTTTCAAATTTTCAATATAAAATTTGTTTTAAACTGATTTTTTAAACCCCAAAATTTTTTAACTCCAATATATATATAAAGAGAGAGAGAGAGAGAGAGAGAGAGAGATTTCCCCCAAATATGTTAATTTTATAATTCGTAAATATTAATAATTTGAAAAAAAATTATAACAAATTAACTTAACATTTAATAATAATTAAAATTATTTTATCTTCATTTCTTTTAAAAATATAAAACAATATTTTGGTTTATAATTAATCTGAAAAGAAATGAAAATAAAGGAAATTAAAAATATTTTAGAAGTAAGTCAATATTAAATTATGTTAAAAAAATAATACTTAATTAAAACGATTTACTTGTTGTAGACTCTCTGTCCATTGAAATGAATGAAAATGATGGCTCACTTTTACCCTGATTATTGAAATAAGCGTTAAGTGTAACAATATAATAGCTGAAAGAAATAAAATATTATTATCAGTATTAATAATAACAAGTAAACAAAATTGCCATTCAAACACACGTTTTAAGAACTATTTTGACAGATTCATTCTTATCGCAGATAAAAAAAACTAAAAAAATAATATAGATTTAATTTTTATTCGAAACTACTACTTTGCAAAGATTTTATTATGTTTTTATTCATTATTTATTCGAAAAGTATCCAACCGTAGTTTATGACTTATTAATGAACATATTTAGTATCCTAAAAGAACTAGAAACGAACTTAGAATCTAAATTCTTCACTTTTTTTATTTATCTTCCTCTGATCATTTGTAAAACCTTTCGATTACGGCAATACCAACACAAATTTAAGCTTATCCTTCTTACATGCATTGTTGATATTATTTACATCAACAATCCATTTATTGAATTGAACAAGATTAATGAGCAAAATAGACATGCCTGATTTTAAAACTTTATTAAAAACTTTTAATAATTACTGGCAAAGAGTTATGTGAAACATTGTTGATAAAATGATTGGGTCCAAAAATTAATGTGTCAAATGTAATGAGTGCGAATGTTTTTGAAGGTTTTTAAATAGTTTGAATATGTGAAAAAATGGTATAAGTAAAAATAATATTTAAATAAATAACAATGTTAGCCAATTTCGGCAAAGTTTATTCATAAAAAAATATCAAATATTTCGACCTAAAATCGGTCCTGATCATTTATAAATAAAATTTAACTAGACTTTCGCTTTCTCCTCTTTTTCTCTGATTGATATTTTCTTTCACTCAATATTTTTCAAATTAGATTTACCAATATTATAAATTTAATAGATAAGAATAAAAATATTTTTAAAATCAAAAATTATTTATTAAATTCAAAAAAATGTTTTCTATTTATATAAATGATTCCGCAATGGACAAAAAAAGATTTTAAAGATTATCAAACCATACCCTTGCCAAGTAAAATGTCGAAAATTAAAAATTAAAAAAAAGAATAATAAAGTTATTTACATATTTATCTACGACTTTTCAAAAATGCAAATTCGATTTTAAAATATTAAAAATTTTTTTTAGAATTGAATAAATAATTATTGATTATTAAAAACATTTTGATTTTAATATTGGTAAATGTAATTTGGAAAAATATTTTGGAAATTTTTTTAAACAAATATGTATATCAATCAAAGACGAAGAGCAGAAAGTGAAAGTATAGTTAAATTTTGATTCTGAGTGACCAATACCGATTTTAGGTCGAAATATTTCATATTTTATTTATTTAAATGATTCCGCAATCCATAAAAAAGATTTTAAAGTTTATAAAAATAATATTGTTTGTTTTTAAAATTTTAATTTTTAATATCAATATAAAGATTATAATTGTATAAAATTTTTTTTAAATGAAATTTACTTTTGTAAGTAAGTTTGGATGATTTAAAATTTAAATTCTTAATATTAATTTAAAGTTTTATAGTATAAATTTATTTTAAGTAAAATACAACCGTTAACAGTAATTTAAAATTTTTGAACATTTAAAAAAATTTAACAAGTAATAATTTGTTCATATATAAAAATTAAATCCATATTATTTTGTTGGATTTTACTTGTTGATGACAGTGAATCTGTAGAAACATATCGAAAAAAAGCGGTTGAATAACGCTTTCTTTTTATTAAGTCATTGTCATGTTTATTTAATTATTTATTTAATAATAATAAAAATAATAATATTAATCATAATTGATTAAAATAATTAGACAAAATTGGCTCTGATTTAAATTAAAGAAAAATACCAATCGAAAATATATATTCAGCTACAATATATTTCGACTGAAAAAATTTAAATAACTGACTGAAAGAATTGATTAATATCAGTGAATATAATTGTTGTCTGAATTTATGAGTGGTTATGAAGTGTTTATGAGTGGATTTCAATTCATACGTAGATTTTGTTCGGATCTTGGTTTTCAATTTATATGTCATGGGTGTAATACCACATACATTGGAATGACTGCCCGTCAATTCCGCTCTTAAAGTTTCGATCACAGTCGACTGATGGAATTGATTGATATTAGTAAGCGCAATATTTTGATGCAGGATGAAACTAAATGTAAAATAGTTTTGTTAAAAGAAATTTTTAAATATTTTGTTGAAAGTTATATTTAAATTTTGTTAAAGTCTCGCTTTTGTAAAGTTTTAGAAAATTATTTTTTTAAAAATTTTGTAGAATTTGTGATTTATAAAAACAAGATTTTTAATTTTTAATAATTTTCAATAATTTAAAAGCTGAAATTTAAATAAAAATGGTTTATTCTAAATAGTTTAAAGTTCAAGACTACCTGACGAAGACAGAAATTCTCTCGAAATATATTGTAGCTGAATATATATTTTGGATTGGTGTTTTTCTTTAATAATAATAATAATAATAATAATAATAATAATAATAATAATAATAATAATAATAATAATAATAATAATAATAATAATAAAAAAAAAAAAAAAAAAAAAAAAAAAAAAAAAAAAAAAAAAAAAAAAAAAAAAAAATAATAATAATAATAATAATAATAATAATAATAATGTAAAAATACTTTTCTCTGACATCTAATGGTTTGATAACTGCATAAACATTCAAGGGATAATCTATAGGGAGATCTGTTTTAGATGAAAGTAAGCCTTCCCATGACTTTTTCAAACTTAATTCATTTTTAATAACACTCTGTCTATGGTCAGATATATCATGAAACGAAAACCAACTTCGTCCTGTAATCTCTCTTTTAGAAACTTTGAATACTTTTTTAAATGTCTCATTTACGATCTGAAATAATAATACATAAATACAATATCAAAATGTAGTGAAATTGAAATAAATTTGAATTAAAAATTTGTCAAGATTATCTAAGTTATAAATTTTCAGAAGGTCATGGATAATTGAACAATCGTTCTAAGTCACTACAAAGATCAGAATAAATTAAAATTTTAAAACTTGTGATAAATTCTAGATGTGTAAAAAATTCAAAATGAAATTGGAAATTCCGAAAAAATACCTCGAGAATGATTAAAAATAAATTTTCAATTTTTCAAGATTTGTAATGTAATCTTGTTTTAACTAATTGTAGAATTGTCAAAAAAAAGTAACATGCATCATTTCAGTCATTTTGCGGTGATCTTACAAGTGGTCTTCACTATATCCACTGAATTCCTTCACAAGATAAAATGTGCTATTATATGATATTTTATAACATCATATTTATTTATACCAATTTACTTCAGTGGACTTTATTTCAAAATATCACTTTTCAGAATGATTGTTGAACATGCATTTAAGCTTCAATTGTCCCAAGCAGTCCATTGCTTATATTCTTTCGGATAAAATTTGAGTGAAGCTAGTATTCAAGTTGTACATTAACTGCATATTGACTTCGACTTCAGGGGTAAAGAAAAGTCAGTGCCGCTTAACGAAGAAAAAGTATTCATCATTAAAAATAAATCAAATCAAATTATGATGTCCTTAAATATTGATTGATACATGATATTGAATCATTAATTTATTTATTTTTACTTATATATTCTTTTCTCTCAATCCGGCCAGCACATGTGTTTTCGGTTGACCAATTGGCTACTTGCGGTTAATTTTTCGGCAACTGATTTAATGAATATAGGTTCTCAGAATAATTTAGCAGTGAAAAAGGGAATTTTAAAAATTAAATATACCGAACGCGATATCTAAAAGTTCTGTTAATAAATCAATTAATTAATTAAAATAAAATGTAATGCCTTAATATTTCTAGATCTGTGAAAATAAACATAATTTGGTGATTGCGATCTTGAGATTAAGAATCAAAGTTCCAAATGCTTCATATATGTAGAATGTGTCTTTGACAGTTATTGTTTTTTTTATTGTAAAAATGCTCTTTTAAATGCACGTTTTGATTTGTAATAATCTATTTTTCTTATAAAAATTAGTTTGAAACTAAGGATAAGTTATTAAACTAATCCGGCGAGGATAATCAGAGATGAGACTTCAACGAAACTCATGACAGAGATGTATCAATTTACATATAATTCAATTTACATGCAATGAGTGTAATGCCACATACATTATAGAGACTTCCCGTCATATCTGTACTCGAGTTCTAGAGCATTGTCGATTGAAGGGTTTGACCAATATTAACCAGCACAATAGAGGCTGTAAAAATAAAATAGGAATGTCTGATTTAAGAATTTGGTTGAAAAGTTTTAATAATTATTGGGAACGTGAAATATGTGAACCTTTGTTGATAAGGCCATTGGATCCAAAGATTAATGTGCAAAGTGCTTTGAATATTTTAAATAGGTTGAGTATGTTTAATCATAAATTGATGCTTGTGTATTGTTTTTTGAAAATGTTTTAAGTTTTAATATTATTAAAAAAAATTTAATTTAATTCATAAAATATTTCATTTTTATTTTAAAATTATAATATAGATAAACATTTATAATATTTATTTTAAAAAATTTAAAAAATTAGTTAAAAGTATTTAAATCTTTTTTAAGTGTTTATTTATTAAAATATTAAATTAATATAATATATAAAAATAATTTGTTTAAAATATAAGTTAATTCATAATATTTTTAGTTGGTTTTTTGTGCCTGAAGATGACAGTTATTCTGTCGAAATATATCGTACGAAAAGACTTAAAAGTATTTAAATCTTTTTTAAGTGTTTATTTATTAAAATATTAAATTAATATAATATATAAAAATAATTTGTTTAAAATATAAGTTAATTCATAATATTTTTAGTTGGTTTTTTGTGCCTGAAGATGACAGTTATTCTGTCGAAATATATCGTACGAAAAGACTTAAAAGTATTTAAATCTTTTTTAAGTGTTTATTTATTAAAATATTAAATTAATATAATATATAAAAATAATTTGTTTAAAATATAAGTTAATTCATAATATTTTTAGTTGGTTTTTTGTGCCTGAAGATGACAGTTATTCTGTCGAAATATATCGTACGAAAAGACTTAAAAGTATTTAAATCTTTTTTAAGTGTTTATTTATTAAAATATTAAATTAATATGATATATAAAAATAATTTATTTAAAATATAAGTTAATTCATAATATTTTTAGTTGTTTTTTGTGCCTGAAGATGACAGTTATTCTGTCGAAATATATCGTACGAAAATACTTTTTTTGGCGTTTACTTTAAATTTTATATATATATATATATATATATATATATAAAATATGTTCACGAAAAGCAAATTCGATAAAAGTAAAGATTTTACAAAACTAAAAATATAAACACTGAATATTCTGGCTACATTCAATTTAGATTGATCAAAGTCATTTAGAAATTGAAAATTTTCTTGGAATACTTTGTTTTATAGAAAATGAATGTAAGAATTGCACCAAAATGGAGAAAAATATACTTGTGTGAACATTAGCTGTCCATTATAAATAAGTTAAATGTAAAATTACGGGGCAAATTATTCTGGCAAACAATATGGCAACTAATTGTAACATAATGAAATTGAGATAAATTAATTTACATGGTCACTAAAATTACTTCAATTGAAAAATCGTTTTTTAAAATTTCCATTGAATCAGTGAATTTGTTGAAGGCTGAAGATATTAAAGCATTTTTTTCGTTTCGAAAATCTCTGGGGTAATGATACTTCAAATACGATTCTAAATAATGACTCAAAGATAGCAGTCGACCTGAGATAATCCATTGCTAAATAATATTCACAATATTAATGTAAAATATTTTTAAATTAATATTATTTATTTATTATTATTTTTATTATTTCATATTATTTTTTTAATTATGAAAGTGATCAAAGTCATATATTTTTGATTTCGAAAAATTAAAGGGTTTGCCTTTTTGTTATTAAAATATAACAAAAATTCCATAATATTTAACGAAATATTTCAAAATTAATTTAGTCGTTGTAAATAAAAAATCTTTAGGTCGAAATTTTGTGTGTAGCTAATAAGGAAATATGGTTTTTGAAGCTTGGGATGACTTAGACCAGGGATTCCCAACCTTGCGTACACAAATGAATATACAATTTCAACCCAAAAATCAATTAAAAATCTGTATTTCGAAAAAAGAAAAGAAATTACTGAAACAACATTTTAAAATTTTAGTTCAGAATTTCTAAACCATTGTGTTATAATAATTTATTGGGATTTAACTAATCTCAGAAGACGTCGTTTATACCTAAATGTGTTATCTATGACTGCTCATAGAAATTTGACACGTGCTGTTGTGATTCAGATTACTAGATCTTATGCTTGTCGGACCTTGGAATTTCCAAGATAAGCGAATTGCTTCCTCCATGAAAATTAGCAATCTATATAACAAAATGGCCTTAAATTTATAATTAGTTTACCGATACGTCATCAAATTGTATACAACATACAGGGTATGGCACATTAAAAATGTTGGGAACCCTTGACTTATAATATATTCAAAATTAACTGATTGACTAGACAGCGACTTAAAACAATATTAAATTGAAAACATTTTCAATCTTCCGTATTTTTACGAAATATTAGGATATAGTCTAAATCAGTGATTTCTAACCTTTTCCAGACCAGCACTCCTTTTTAAATTTTTTTTCAGCCAGTAAGTGTAATCAAAAATTTTTTATTCAAAATTATATTAGTTAAAAGTAATTTAACTATCAAATATATTGTTTATATAAATAATATAAAAAATAAATCAAAAAATTAATCAAAAATTTTTAATTAAATTTTATGATGATCATTACTGATAGAAGCATATGCAATAAAAAAAATCCATTTATTTGATTTTATTTATAACATAATCCGAATAAAATATACTTAAACAACATCATTTTATAGTAAATCATAGCATATATTTTTAAATAATTTAGCATGTTTTTATAAAAGCCAGCCGTACCCTAATTTTTAAAACCGTCCACAAAAAACCAAAACATTTCGACCAGCTTCCCCCTTCCAGTAGTTTTTGCCCCAAAATGGATAATATCACCCAGATTGGTAACCACTAGTCTAAAAAAACTAAATTATTTGTCATCATTTAGAAGTGACATGTGATCACACGGGAACAAATTTCAAAATAGTAGTAAGAATTTTATTTTCTACAACTGTCGGATCATAATTTCAAATTTACGTAAGTGAGGTGAGCTATGTTAAAACGCAGCCAAACTCAAATATTTCTTGGATCAAAATATGATATATAAGAATATTAGAGAATCAAATTTTCTATAAAATAGCCATTTAACTTTCCTTATTTTCTGCGTTAATTATACGTTTTTCATTATATGATTTTCATGGACCTTTAATTATGGTGAATATTATTCACGCATTTTTAAAAAGCATTCTAGAGACTATTGCAATTTCACAAAATTTGCAGTTGAAAAATAATATCGTGCGAATCTTTCAATTAACCAAAAGAAAGCTTCAAACGTTTCAGTCTTTTGCAGAAAATTCGATAAATATTAACTTTTCCCAATCAAGTTGATAAATATGACATTAGCCAAATTGTAGAAAGATTCCATGAAAATATCAAATGCAAAATTTGTGAACATGAAAAGCACTATTGATACAATAAAAAAAATTATATCAAAATAAATGTCAAATTTACGAAGCAAAAGTAGAAAACGGTTGTATTTATTGTGTTTTCTACTGCGACACAAAAATTAAGAAAAACTGGAATAAAAAAAATCGTGTTTTTGATATTTGGATGATGTGCTGAATAAAATAAAGCTTATTTGAGTTTCATCTACACTATGTAAGAAACCCAGTAGCTTTGTGACTAGACATCAGAATTTGATCACTTACCTTTATTCAGAATGCCATTTTTTTGATGCAATTTAATCACTAACCGTCATCAGATGTCATTACAAACGTTTATTGTATTTACACCTATTAGGTGACACAGATGATATATGATGCAAATATTTTATAAAAATTATGATATTTAATGCAACATTGTGACAGAATAGTCAGATTAATCAAAGCTAATGAAAATAATAGAGTTTCTTACATTGTACTGATGAAAATCAAATAAGATCGAAACTAGTCTGCCAGTTGAAACGGTATTGAATCTCGTTTTAAAAACTTTATTTTATTAAAATTGTAATTTAAATGCAATGCATTTACATTAGGAAGTTTAAACAGTACTTTTTTATAGAAAAAATTATCAGAAAATTTCACTAAACGAAGTAAACTAATTTTATTCATTTAAATAGATCAATATTTTTTATACTGACCTCGTCGTATCCTAGATCCCAAAGTTCTGAAAGATTCAGTTGACCTCTAAATGTTAAAACAATATTCAAACAATTGATTTTTATATATAGTAAAATGTGTACAACTAAATATTGCAGTCGTAGCAAAAGATACAAAATAAAGAAATGAAATGCAGAAAACTTTTCGCATCAGAATTAATGAAATAGATAAATATACATTATTTGGATTTACTGATTTAAAAAAACCCACTATTTATTAGAAAGGAATAACTAAAACTATTTTCAAATTTTTTTTTAAATACAATTATAAAACATGTAAACCCTGAGGCACAGAACTTTGACAGATTATTGTATTAAGAAATAAATAAGTTATAATAAGTCAAATAATTCAGAGTCTAAAATCTATTTGATGACACAACAATATTTAGTTTGTTGGAATCGAAGACTATTGTAATAACGAACATGATTTATGAAACATGCTTCAGGCATCTGTTGGGATATTAAATATTCGTCGATAATTAGGTCTCTCGATCCGACTCCTCGTGTTCAATAATCACTAAGACAAAAATCCCAACAAAGAAATCTTTATTGACAAATATTCACCACGATACACAATAATTTATTTATCGTATACACCCTAAGGGTATCACGATGTAAATTCAAATGCAATATGATTAACTTTATCGATTTACGACTATTCACTCGTTTCCTTCGACTCGTTATTTTTGCGCTCCGACCAACTCGCAACTTAGTTTGTTGTCAGTTCCTTTTATTGTTTTTGGATTCCCATAAATCTGGATTACTATTGAAAAACAATTTATTGCCCGTTTCACTAATGCCGGGAACCACATTAAGCTGGCGTTCAGCTCGGCGGCCCTTGATTAATGGGTTCGAGTCGGTAATTAATTTAATTAATTTGTTTTTGGGCTCCCGACCCTTCAATATACCTTATCTCAGTCTAATAATATTTTATTCGTCTTCATAATCAAATTTGTCACCGGTTACCACTTTTCCTCCCGAAAAATATTGATTTTTACTTTTTTCAAAATTTTAATTAATTTTAATTGAATTTGATAATTTTATTATTTTTTATTCATGTTTTGTTATAACCCCAACACATAATAACATACAACACGAATAAAACCATTCATGGTAATTATTAATTAGGTAATTTAATCATTAGATACTAAATAATTAAATAAACATTGTTATGATTTAATTATTAAAAGCACCACTCAAAAATTCGTTTCACGATATATTTCGACCAAATATATACATGTGTCAAAATAAAAATCTAATTTGATGCATTATTACCATATTTTGAATTAGGATTTTTTATTAATTTAATTTAATAAGTTGTATTAATATTGAGATTTGACAACAATTTAACATTTTTATTGCTCCATTATTATAAATATCCAACTTAAATTTACATAAATTTTTACTCAAAATAATTACAATTCATCTAAAATATATTTATGTTATTTATATTTTAAAGTCCAATAATGTCATCTAAAAACCATACGAAAATGCTACTGTTAATAATAAAAACAGTCTCATTATTTAGAACATATATTGCACATAATTTTGTTGTTTTGGACACCTAATATTTTTAGAATGTAATTCACCATAAGCTTTCTAATGATAGTTGAAGTGAAATGTTGTGATTTATTGTTTGAATGATTAAAAGTACTCATTGAATTAATATAATTGAAATTTGACAATCGTAACATTATTTAGTACAAATCCAAATGAGTGATTACTAAAAGAATCTGCCATTGAAGTCTGATGAATATCTAAACGCTCAGGTATTTGAAAGGGTTTCAATTTCAAACAAATTTAATTGAGTAAAAAAAGAATATTTCTCACAGTTTTCATAAAATTGCACACAATAAAATTTGATGTAAAATCAAAATCGAAACAGAAAAGAAACTCCAAAAACCAAGCATAATATATGATATTGAAAAATGATGTAATAAATTCAGTAATAAGCACAAAATTTAACAATACTAATAGTATTAATAATAAATATAAAACGTTGATTCCTTGGTAGCAGCATAAATTAAAATATCAGATATGTAAATAATAAAGAGTGCCCTTGCTGAAAAGTGATTATTATATTGTTGAAAAAAGTTTCGATTATCAATATAATAATTACTTTGCAGCAAGGGCTTATTTTATTATTTACTTATCTGATAATAATAATAATAATAATAAATAATAGTAATTTGGTTATAAAAAATCTATTTATTATTTGATGATAATATATTATGGTTTTCCCATTCATTTCACTAGACAACTGTGCTAATAATAACCCGGTAGATTTGAATGCAAAAATCAAACGGTGAATTAATTGCAATTTCCACCGAAATTCGATCTGTCAAATATAACAGGTAAAAGTTCAAGAGTTTACAACGTAAACAATTTATTCTGACAATTATTTCTCACAAGAGGCGTGTTTGTTATTACAAATAATGGAAACAAATTCATGATTTTTTTATATTAACATCCAGTGGATTAAATAATTAGTAGAAATTGAATTTAAGCAATGTAATCTTCAAAATATTAATTTTACATTGAAATTTAATAAAGATATACAAATATTATTGTTGTTTACATATTTAAATTTTATGAAATTTGGAATTAGAGATAAAGATATAATGGTGATCAGACATTTAGAGACACTGCTGCGCATACTTAAACCAAACCATCTCTTTTAACAAAAGTAATCCAGTTTTGTGCTTTAGATTGCTGGACATATCATTTTCTTGACAAAAATATCAAATAATTCAAAAAAATATTCCTAACGTTGCAGAGAAAATTTCAGATACGGCTTATCAAGTGCTCACCAAATTAGGTAGCTGGTGGGCATCAGTTAAAAATTATGCGCACTTCCAATTGGTTTTGTTAAATAGTTAGCATTTAAATGAATCAGCGTTTTTAGTTTATTTCAATATTAATTCTTCCTCTAGTGCAGTGTTTCTCAAACTGTGATCCGCGGAACCCTAGGATTCCGTAAACAAATCTTTGGGGTTCCACGAGAAAAAAAAAACCTATGGTCAAAAAATGATAAAATGAAAAATTTGAGGAAATAATAAAAATATGGAAAAATTAAACATTAATTGAATTTTTTTTTGATTTATAGATTTAATAAAAGCATTTGATAAAGGTAGATTCAAAATATCGTGTTAAATAAAACAAAATATTGATCGAAAGTGAAAAAATACATAAAGTAAAATTTTTCAAGTTGTGCATTTAAAATAAAGACAAATATTATCTAATTAGGTTATTTAATAGAAATGCATCAAATAAAATTTCTTTATTAAAATGAAATAATATTTGTACCTAAGACAAAATAAAATATGGTCGAATAAGTGATATTTTGTAAATTTAATTTATAAATATGATATTTATTTATATTAAATGTCAAATATAATTGAATAAATAAATCAAAATGGGTTAATTTAAGTTTGGCGGTTAAATTTGATATTAATGATTGCAGAAAGAACAGAAGAAGTTAAATTTCCGAATAATTAATGTGCAAAATTACCTGTTGTCATATAAAATGATTTTAAAATTTTCAGATCGGTATTTAATTTTCACATTTTTGGCTATTCCATCAGGATTATAGTCGGACTCCATTTTATAATTTCTGCGGTCAATGATGATCAAATGAAATATATATTGAGAAAGAGCTGATATTGCATCAACTTCGGAATAACTTAATTTATAATTGATTTCTAATTGAGCACAAATTTGTTCAATATTTTGAGCTTCAAAACTGTTTTCGACTGTCACAAAAAGTATCTAATTGATTGATGAGAAAATTAATTAACTAATAAATAAAAAGTTAATAAATTTAATTAAAAATTTTAGTTTTTTATTCGATAGCAATAGATATAGCAAAACAATATTTAAAAATACGAATAATTAATTAATTATAATTTAATTATAATAATAATGGTATAACAAAAGATATTATAACAATACATTTTATTATATTATAAAACATATGTTTAACATATTTTCACAGTCACACTGTCATTATAGAAATTCTGAATTTTAAATGTTTATAAATTGATGTGATCAGTCGCGTTAATGTTTTCGTTTTGCACTAATCGCGTTCCTGGATTTGTTCAGAGGGTTGACAATTATGGGTTTGACATGTTCGAAGAACTACTTTATTGATGTCATTTGTTTTTTGTTATTGTTCATTTTGTTGATGTTGTGTTTATAATAAAAAATAGAGGGCACCATAAATATATATTGCCTAGGGCTCAACTATGTAGTAACGCATCACTGGGTGGAATATTAAATTGAGGGAATGTGGATTGATGGTGTTGCTTTCAAATGCACTAAATGGCAAAATTGGCACAATAAATAACTAAGTTTTAAAAATAATAAAGTAAAAAAAATGAGTAAAGTTAAAATTATTTAAATTGGTATTTAAATTTTAATAATAATTTGTTCAATAAATTCATAATAACCATAGTTTTAGGTTTTCTACACGATGACGACAGTGAGACTGCCGAAATATATTGTAAAACGACCGGTAAAGTTATAATAATAATAATAATAATAATAATAATAATAATAATAATAATAATAATAATAATAATAATAATAATAATAATAATAATAATAATAATAATAATAATAATAATAATAATAATAATAAAAAAAAAAAAAAAAAAAAAAAAAAAAAAAAAAAAAAAAAAAAAAAAAAAAAAAAAAAAAAAAAAAAAAAAAAAAAAAAAAAATAATAATAATAATAATAATAATAATAATAATAATAATAATAATAATAATAATAATAATAATAATATAATAATAATAATAATAATAATAATAATAATAATAATAATAATAAAAAAAAAAAAAAAAAAAAAAAAAAAAAAAAAAAAAAAAAAAAATAATAATAATAATAATAATAATAATAATAATAATAATAATAATAATAATAATAAATAATAATAATAATAATAATAATAATAATAATAATAATAATAATAATAATAATAATAATAATAATAATAATAATAATAATAATAATAATAATAATAATAATAATAATAATAATAATAATAATAATAATAATAATAATAATAATAATAATAAAAAAAAAAAAAAAAAAAAAAAAAAAAAAAAAAAAATAATAATAATAATAATAATAATAATAATAATAATAATAATAATAATAATAATAATAATAATAATAATAATAATAATAATAATAATAATAATAGAAGAATAAAAACAAGAACAATACTATTTCTTTACTATAGAATAATCCTTTTCAACCTGTTTCAGAAAGTACTTGGGATGTTGAATTAATAACCTTGATATTTTTAATTGTATTATTTGCCTTTTGATTGGATTTTAATTTGATTGCTAAATGTAAATTTTTTGTATTTGCCATTCAAAATTTTTTTAAATATTTTTAATTAATGTTATTTGATTTTGTTGAGAACCACATTTTACATGATCTTTATTAAATTAAACTTTTAGCAACATATAAATAATACTTATTAATTTTTATTTCTATAAATTTTAAATAAATCAATGATTACACAAATATTAGATTCACACCGAAAGTATTCTTGATATGGATGAAATAAAATTAATTTAACATTTATTGACTATAAATAATGAGTGTTGATAATAGCTTCCTGTGCAATTCGGAGAAACTCACAGAAGAGAAACAGATTAAATTGGTCTATTTGATTAGGATATAGTATTGATAATAGATGAATGAGATAATTTTGTCCTCGCTAAATAAAAGAGTGACATTGTATGATCATAAAATAAGAGATTAGTTCAAAATGTAATAAAAACACTCTTGGGAAGAAACCATAAAATAGTATGGTTATGAAATTAACGGTTATAATTTGTCGTTGTTCTAAATTCTCAGAATCGAAAAATTTCACGATTTTTTTAACGGAATCTGAGCATATTTGCCGGCTTTATTTACTAACTAATATCTTAAACTGAGTGTTTTTTGAGCATATTCATTAATTTTAATTATTTAATTTAAATCTGATTTAAACATTTCCTATTTATATGTTTTTTAGATGCCTAACCAATCCCTTAGTTAAAAACCCTTAATATAAATAATGTTTCACATTAAAACAGGAAAATCTTCGCATTATAATTTTTATAAAATATATTCAAGGTTTGTATTTTATTTGAAATGTCTGGATTAATTTTTAAAATCAGCTAAAAAAATAATTGAAATAAATGATATTTACAATTTCAAAAAAAAATAAGTAATTAAGCAATTGCTAGAAAATTTCATTTATTTTCTTTTAGTGTTCGATTGTGATCAGTGTTAAATTTCAGTGTTATATTTACTAAAAAGTTTATATATTAAAAAAAAATTATTTATTTTTACACTTAGATTTAATTCTTTAAGAAAAAAAATTTTGCTTTTCAAATAACTGACAAAAAACATGGAACGTTGATCTTAAATCTTTAAAAAAAAAGACAATGTTTTTATAAAACTTATAAGTTTATTTATCGATAAACGTTTGAAACAGTTTTAGAAAGGCTTTGGATGCAAAGGTAGCTCATAACATTGAAATGATGTAGATTTTCATTTTCATATATTTTTGACGAGTTCAGCCACTCAAAACAACTTACTGGTTTCAATGGGGCATGTTTAGCTTATTCTAGCAAATTACACTGTTAAAGAACCATGACATTATTTATTTATTTAATAAAAATCTGCCTGTCTGATGACATTTAATTCAAGCTTATTTAAAACAACAACCGATATCCATGTCCTAATCTAGCTTTCTACAAGTTGTTCTATTATGATGAGATAAAACCCATGTCCTTAGAATTGAAAAACTCTCAATACCCGGATTCTATTTGAACTTCATTCAAAGTATGAAATTCACCAAACGATTAACATATGATTTAATTTATTATTAACACTGTTAAAAATTTCATTTACTGCGAGTTATAATGAAAATATAGTTAAACGTGCTAAAAGTTGATTTTACCAAAAGTTTTTAATGGATGAAATAATAAAAAAAAACATGTAAATCATATATTGATAAAATAAATTTCGACTAAATTCATCCCATCCTCCTGATGATACTTATTTAACTTCATTTAATTATGTAAATATAAAGATAGCAATTGTAGATAACTTATTGAAAAATTTGAATATGGGAAAACTATTAAAACTAGATTTTAATTTTATATTTTTATAGAAGTACATCATTGTCACAAAATAAGAATTTTCCGAGTCGCTTATAATTATAGAAATATCTATCTTTTTGGAAATAACAAATGATACTTACAGTGGCGTTCCTGCGTTGCTGGCCGCTCAGGTGTAAAAACAATATTGCCGCCCCTATTAATTTAATTTTTTAATTAGAATTGCCAGGCAATGTTTTAATTTTTTAATGGCAAATTTTTAATCTCAAATTTTTAATAGCAAAATTTAAAGTTTTGTCATGGAATTAAAAAAAAATACAAGTAAATTGGAAAATATATAAAAAAAAAGATATGTTTTATGAAAACTTGTCTTCTACTCAATCGACTAAGTTTAATTTTTTTTACAGTTTAGTACTTCAAATTAAAATCAATTTTTTTAAAATCTAATAACAGTTGGTCGACGGCCGACATTCGACATGGCCATTCACAAGCGTGGGCACCTTCTGCACCTCGGCCGGGAATGGGCCTGGATATTTACATACAGACTTATCTGAGTAAGTCATTGATAATAGTGATTTAAGCATAATTATTATATTTTACAGCAGGGGTCGGCAACCTATGGCACGCGGTGGAGTTGTCAATGGCACTCTATACACCACTATAAAGTGGTCTGGGTAATAGCGACTCTTATACTGCTAAAGGTGTTTTCACATATATTCTCTAATATTATCAGATAAAAATATATATTTGTATTGGTATTGAAATGGTATTTTTTTGCTTTATTAAACAAAATAGACTTACTATAATTTCTTCTTATTATCATTATTCTTCTTATTTATTATTATTATTATTGCATGTTTAAAATAGTTTCAAAATTCCTAACATTGTGAAGTATGGCATAAAAATTCAAAGTTTGTACAAATTGGCATTTTAAGGGTGCAATGGATGCATTGTATAGACTTCCAGTCAATTCTGCACATGAACATAGTCGATTGGAAGATTTGAGTAATGTTGAAACAAATGTAAATAACTTCAAAATTATGTAGTGTAGCCGTTGTAATAAATTAAGAATAGTAATTGATAAATTTCATAATTTTTGCTGTGGCTTTTCTATTTTGATAATATGACAATCAAACTGCAATCATGATGTCAAAATCCAATTGACGTAATTCATTGAAAAAATTAAACATGAAAACTTTAGGTGTTTTTATATTTAAATGTTTTAAATAAAATTTTAAAAGTATTTTAATTTATTTTAATTGTTTTATTTTTTTAAACATTTTTTAATAAAAAATCTTACACAACAGGCAACTCTATATGAATTTGACATACGAAAAAAGTCAGTGTTTAGCAACTGTCTTTGTTAAATGGCATCTGAAACATATGACAACTTTGTCAAAAGAAATGTAAGTCGATGCAATGAAATTAATTTATTTGAAGTAGCTGACCAAATTACACCAAACTTGAATTTAATAAAAAACTCACTGTTGACTATTTGGTCAACATCGACTGAAAAAGAGCGTAATTTTTCAACCGGGAGCTATAGTGTCCAAACAAAGAATATCAAAAATATAAAAAAGTATATACTAAATCTTCATTTTCAAATGAATTAATCATCATAACTGTTGGAGCAGTGGCGGAACTTCAGAATATGGGCCCCCACAAAAGAACAGTTGGAGCAGCAAAACTATAAACTTATAACTTAGAGCAGGGGTGAGCAACCTTTGTAACCCACGAGCCAACTTAAATTTTAAAATTTTGTGATGAGCCACACTCATTAAAAATTTACAAAGTTTTCTAAATACTAATAAACATTATAATATTAAAATATAAAAAAAATGCTTGGCGGGCCGCAAAAAAAATTTTCGCGGGCCGGGGTTGATCATCCCTGGCTTAGAGAGTACATAAAACTGTTAAAAAATAAGTATATAAATTTGAAATCTTTTATATTACTTCTAAACATAAGTAATAAAAATTATTATAATCGAGATTTACTTGCACAGGCAAACAAAAAACTTTGTTTCTAATAATTCTAAGTAAGTTTCTGTTTATTTTAAACATTCTGTTTATTTTTAACATTTTTAACTGTCATCAACCATTTGACGATTAATTCCGTAACAATTCAAGCTAATTTTTAAATTTAACTCAAGTCAATAGAGACGAAAAGTTTCATTGCAACGCCAGAGATGGTGGTGTAAAAAATCAAATTTAAGTATAAGATTAAAAATGCCGCTAAACAATGGCGCCTAGTTCATAATTAATTAGGTCGAAACCAGAAAACAGTAGGATCATTTACTTTATCAGAAAGAATACACAATAAAAACAAAAATATTAATTCCAATAATTCGATTTTCAAGGTTTATGACGTTTTTTACAGATTTCCGTTGATATTTTTACTGCATATATGCAGAACAATCTCTGTGTGCTCATATATGATCCAATTCTTGTGACTATCGCAGCTTGATTGCCATATTATTATATTAGAATTTATTTATTACTATTTTTACATACAAGGTTTTTCTAAGTGTTTCATCCTCTTTGCCAAAATAGATATTCACTAAATTTACTATTTTTAAAATAACAAAATGATTCGAACAAATAACAATATCGGCTTTTAAACATCATGGTACGAGTCATACTATCTTTTATGCACTTTTACAAAAAAACAAATATTAAATCAAGAATGCTTAAGTCATAATGCAGCTTTTTATGTGCGTTACCGGACCCGTTGCTCATGAACTTAAAGGGCTTTCTCTTTGTAGATTGGTAAGATTGTGATAATTTTTTAATGATAAGCTTTTTTGGAACATTGATATTTTGAAAATAATTATAAATTTGAAAACAAATAATAAACATAAAAACAATAGTATTATTAATGTATTATGGATGATTAAACTTTTTGACAAAATGACTAAAAACCCTATATATTAAAATATTAAACAATAATAATATAAATCTACTACACATCTATTAAATCACAGTTGATTTCCGTATAAAATAATTGGCACTGATAAAGATGACAGATTGATTATGAGGACTATTTCCTTGAAATATATTTTGACTAGCCAGTAACCCGTCATAAATAACGGAAGTAAAAGATATTTTTTCATTCTATTATGCTTTTTATTTCGAATTAAAAAAAGGCAGATATATTACGAAAGTAATAATATAATATAATATAATTTATTTGCTGAAATTGAACGCAATTCAAATAATATAAACCTAATACACAAAGAAATATTTTAAAGAATTTTACAAAATGCGGTTAAAATTTTTAAAGGTTTTACTAAAGTAAAAATCCATTTAAGCATAATATTGATAAGCACAAATCATTATTTTAATAATCTAAAAGATGTATTAATTCAAGCGTTTAAAACATTAAAATTTACTCTTGGGGTTTAAAATAGGTTTACACCAACTTTCACTCCGAAACTTAACTGTAATAGCCAAGTGGTGTTTGTCTGTTTATGTGTAAGGATATAATAATATATTATATAGGAGGTACTTAGAGGTCCAGGTCTGGTATTAAATGTGGCCTAGTCCACTAAAAAATAAAAAAAATTGTACCATTTTGCTGAATAAAAAATTTAATTCAAAATATGATAAAACAAAAACAAAATTTAATAATGAAATAAAAAAAGTGCTTTTCAAGCCTTGAGATGCAAAAGAACTTCGGAATAATCTTAAGTCTCTACAATATCCCAATCGATCTTGAGGGTGGCCAGAACATTTGCGCGATTCTGGACCATTGTTCATCACGGCGCCAGCCATAACTATAAGATTTTATTACCGGTAATTTTTTTGTTATCCTAAAATGTAGGGACTACATAAATGCGCGAAGTAAATTTTTTGATCTTTTTTTATAGTTTCTAAGTGTTGCTAGCTATATTATGGAAGCCCTACGAATTCGGAGACCCATGTAAAATGACCCTCCTGACATTCACTCACTATAGTAAATAGAATAAATATATATTAAAAGATAACGAGAATAAAAAACTATTCGTACGATATATATATCAACAACATAACTGTTATCTTCAGGTACAAAAAAACCAACTACAAATATTATGAATTAACTTATAATCTATTTAAAATTAATCCAATATTTGCTAGTTTTTTATCAATGGAAGTTCTCCTTATGTTCTCTGATTCTAACATTCTTCTTAACGTTCTTCTATGTATTAATTTACGAAGGGTTTTTTTTTGGTGTTATCTTTTAATTAAATCTTTGCAAAATTTATTTAACTATTTATTTATAAATCATGTTGCAGCTATTCCAATATTTAAAAGATTTATGAAGGTTTATAACTCCCTCAAAAGAAAGGAACTAGACATTAGTTTTCTTGCGACTTGTTTAGAAAAAAAGATGATTTCTTCTTTCATTTTTAAAATGAAACTAAGTGATTTTCTTTCCAGTAAAGATGTTCAATTAATACATAGAAGAACGTTAAGAAGAATGTTGGAATCATAGAAAATAAGAAGAACTTCCATTGATAAAAAACTAACAAAGATTAATGTTAAATAAATTATAATTTAATTCATAATATTTTTAGCTGGATTTTTGTACCTGACGATGACAGTTATGCTGTCATAAATATATCGTACGAAGAGTTTTTTATTGGCGTTATCTTTTAATATATATATATATATATATATTTTTATATATATATATATATATATATATTCTATTTATTATAGTCAATGGATGTTTTAACGTTACATACAGATAAACTCCACATCGCGATTATATATGTGATTACCTGGTGTTTTGGTTTATACATAATTTGTAATAATTATTACGTTACTTATGCTAACCATAGAAAATAAATAAATAAAATTACTTTCATTGGAGAAATAAACGTTTCTTGACCACTACTATACCAAGCTTTGACCTGTAAATTAAAACAATGAACAAACTGCAAAATATATTGCAAGTGTTACAAAAAATAAAATTAAAAAATTCTTAAATTATCAATTGCTCAAAATTCTCTATTTTTATATTAGCAACCAAAGAATAATTTATTGTGAATAATCTCTGTCATTTTTGTATTTGTGTTTTTATTGTTCACCTCGACCGGCCACTCGGCATCGAAAATCGTATTGTTGGAGTTCATCATTGCTTGATCGTTTTTAGCACATCCACTCAATCGTCATGCATCTGTTGTGAAGTTTCCTCGATCATTAGAAATAATTTCAGCTTGAACGATGTCATTAAAATACATTGTTTCAATAATTGAGAAAAAAATCAAGACAAGAACTTTAAAGGCTGAATTCATATTGTGATATGAAACATTCAAAATCCGTTGGAGTGAAGGTTTTGCATTAAAGTAATTTTATCCGTTCAATTGTCACTTCAAGATTGCACTCGGGATTAGTCAATGAAAATGACGATAGGTAAACACAAGAACCAATTCCAAAAAGAATTTACATTTATTTCCTAATCATGCATTGGCACATGACCAATTATAGTAGAAGTTCTCAAAGTGTGGGTCTCAGAGTAGGTGAGTAGCGAAATATTTTTAAAATTTATACTTCAAGAAAAGAAAAATGAAGGATTTTAAATATTTCCACATAAACTGCTATTTTTATTCGATTACTTTCAGTCTGTTTTCATAGTTCTGTAATTCTAAATTAAATAAATCAAAGTCGATATTTTCATCCCAACTACTAGTTGCGAAAAGTTTTTAATTTTAAAACTGGATACGGTAACCGAAATTTTAAGAAACCCTGAATTATACACTGCAATTTCCAGGGCAGTGTCATAACTGGAGCGAAAATTATGATCTGAGACAGAGGTAATTCACAAAAAAGCCATCCGAAAAAGTAATAAAGTAATCACTATTAATTTCGTCTGTACTTCAAATACAAAATTAACTTCATAATTTATATGTGGCATATAACCCGAATCGATAGAGTATTTGTGAGTATTTATCAGTATTAATTCCTTCATTTAGTTATTATATTAATTTTGTGGATTCATTTCAGATTAATCAAGAATTAACCATTCACACTTGATGCAGGCCTGTTCTCAACATAACGGTATTCTCTTGCAGAACTTATCTATCTCAAACGTTAAAATACAAAATTTGATGTTTTATCTATTATTGTGGCAGAAAAATTTTATATTTCTCGATTTTTATTTGATTAATTTTATATTTTATAATTATCCATAAAATCTTTACTATTTTTAATAGTTAATTCATTTATTTTCAGATTATAAATCAATATATTGTTTTATATTTCAATTGATTTAATAGTTTATGAAATAAAATAGATCAATAAATATTAATATGAATTGAAGGTTCTGAATAAATTACGAATACTAAAGCATTTTATACATTTTTGACTCCTGAACCAATAGGATAGAAAGTGATTACTTGAGGAGTATTTATAAGCATTACCCGACTCAAAACACCAAATTATCCTCTAATGTTTTATATAATGCAAATACAAAGTAAAATTAGTAAATAACTGATTAAAGCCGATTTTCTTTATCATTTCCTTTTCTCTAATATTTTTTCTTTTCCTTATATATTCTTCCTTTTCTCCATTATTTCTTTGATATTTCCATTTTTATCCTTAGTTTTTATCTCCATAATTTCCTATTATTTCTATTTTTATGGTTTTCTGTGATCTGTTTTCTTTTTTGGTGATATTTTACATTTATATTCATTCTGACAAAAGATCAAAAATTTAGTTTTATACAACACAAATTGTTGAATCCGCATTTATCAAGTATTATTTATAGATTTTTATTACATTTTTGTCAAAATGAAAATTATATCTTCCTTCTTTTCTCTATTTCTCTATAATCTCAATCTTCTTTCCCTGATTTCCATCTTTTTTCCTCATTTTTATCTCCATTCCATTTTCATTCGTCTCTCTCTCCCAAAAGTGGTATCAAATCAGGTACTCATACTGCATCCTTATACACATACAGCTTTCTACGGCGCGGCGTTCTCATCAATATGGCTCATTTCTCAGTGAAATATATGCAAGAAGCAAAATTATCAACCAGCCGAGTTGTAAAGCTTATTATAGTAAAATTATCGAATTGCCAGTTGCGTAGCAACTATTTAATCTATTAAACAAGGCCACTACTCCTCGAATTTGCTCATTCAATTATTCAATAGATAAATAATGAAAAAGAAATAATCAATTAGCTTTTGTTTCTGCTATGGACAATTAAATAATAAATAAATTTATGAAATATTTCAATTAACCAATATTATTAAAGTTTATGCTTAAAATGACGATTTTAAATAGATCTTTTCTCAAATATCTTACCAGTTTTAAATTCACTCCATCAGGTCTAACGATTTGCGTTTCGAGTTCATGATTGGTCGGCTGATAGTACCCGTTATCATTACTCTCTTTGCTGTTCATTATTTTTGGAATTTTAAAATTTTTAACTAATCTTCTATACATGAGCATTAATCTATATAAAAAAAACAATAGTCAGATTTGACTTTGATGACAACAAATCAAAAATTAAAAAACTCTAACAGAATAACAGAATATCAAAATATAGATAACCAATTAATTAAATGACATTTATCGTAATTACTGTTGTGTAAAAGATTGAAATCTGTAACATCTTCAATTTTAATTATAATTCATTAATAAACAAAATATCAGTGCAGTAATTAATACATACTAACAATTTTCTGATTTCGTTTACCAGAATAAAAAGATATTTTATTATAATCAGTCAAATCAACAAATTCTGAGGTGTTAATGACACATATATAACAAAGCATAAGACATTCATCTGTACACTTAATAATTTACAAACAAAAGAATAAATAAGCGGCATCGTGATGCATATGGTGCAAATAAACTACAAGCACATCAGTATCTTATTTAAATATATAAATTCTTACCAAAATATTCAACTGTAAATGAAAAAGTAAATTTAATAGATCCAGAGATTATGAGAAAATTTTATTGAAATCAAATACAATGTTAAGAAAGAAATAACTTAATTTTACTAAATAATTTTATACCTGCTAAAGAATGTCACCATTTAGCGCTATTACAACTTTAAGAATATATTAATTATACTTTATCTTAAATCAAAAATATAACATATTAACTAACTCATTTTTCAAATTTGAAATTAATTGTTAAAAGTTTTAATTATCTTTTACTTTAAATAAACAAAGTGTCATATTTTTTATAAATTAGGTTTTAAAGAAATCTCAAATAATTTACAAATAACAATAATTCGTCTTTTCATATCATTTGAATTTCCATATTCTATATTTACAGACAAATGATGAATTTTTTTCACCGAATTAGGGGAAAACATCTAAACTTCAGTATTATTTTTCCTAATTCTTTAAATAATTAAAATGTAAATATTAAAATATATTTAAAATTACACCAAACTCAAGATATTAATACAATTATTGTTATCAATCTTATAAAATCCTTCTTTTTAATCTAGAAATTTTTTACATTTCAAGTTTCTGGTAAAGTGAACTAGACTCCTTACAGTATTTAGTAGACTTTCCCAATTTTTGTTACTTTTAATCACAAGTGTTGGGCCAGAACATAAACGGCCTTGTAAATGTTTAAATGAATCGGTAACACACATGCAAACACAACATGCAGATTTAAATCAAACCTATTAAAACACCAATTAACCCTATCAAAATATGAGAAAGAAGACAATTACACATAAAATAATAAACATAAAATAAATTAAAATAATAACAAAAAGCAACAAGATCGGCACGATATAAATATAAACATAACACGAAAACCTAACAAATTTGACCGAAATTTGATAATTTTAACAAAAAATGTGAAATTTCATGAAAATGAAATAAAAATCAAAGAATTTGAATTAAAAATAATTCAATAAAAATTTCAAAAGAAAAATTATCAAATAAAATCGCAAAATAATAAAAATTAAGATTAGAATACACTAGAAAATTCCAAGGTCGAATTTTGTTTTACTCAATCAAAAAGAACACGCAAGGTTAGGGCCAAAAAATAGGTATATATACCGATTCATTTTTACACAATTTTAATCGTTAAATCAGTTTTTTGAAACTCAAAAATCGTTTTTACTCTTTAAAAATCTATGTATGTGAGAGTGTTATTTGAAGGCTCTCCCCACGTCGCATCCTCGCAACCTCGATAGAGCTCTGCTTGGGTGTCGGCGTGGGGAGAGTGATGTTTTTATGATATTTTATATATGTATTGGGCCACAACGTAAACGGCCTTGAGAAATGTTTAAATGGATCAGAAACACACACGCAAAAATAACATGCAATTTAAATAAACCTGGAAACACCAATTAAACCCTATAAAATACGAGAAAAAAAGGAGAATTAAATATAAAATAATAAACATAAAAATAAATTAAAATAATAACAAAATGCACCAAGATTCGCACGATACCTACACAAATATAACAAGAAAACACAACAAATTCGACGAAATTGAGAAAATTAATAAAAGTTCATTAAAATGAAATTTAAATCGAAAAATTTGAATTAGTAATAATTCAATAAAAATCTTAAATAAAAAATTATAAAAATAAATCAAAAAATAATAAAATTAAAGAATAGAATTTACTAGAAAATAACAAGGTCGAATTTTGTTTTACTGCATCAAATTTCACACGCGAGAAAAATAGGTATAAATACTGATCCATTTTCACATTTAACTTAACCATTTTTCAAACCATTTTTGAAAATTGTTTAAACCATTTTCGAAGCAAACTACTTTGTAATTTACCTTTCAATCGTTTTGAAAATTATTTTAACTATCTCCAAGTCAATTTCGATTTTTTAGGTGAGAATTATTTATGGTGGAACCCTCTTTCCACGTCACGTCCATAGCATCTCTGTAGAGCTCTGCTTGGCGATGACGTGGGGAGAGAGGTATTTTGTTTTATGCTATGATATGTTATCTTATGATATTTTATGGATTGTCAACGATGGGTAATTATGTTATTTTGTTCATAATTAATAAATATTATTTATATACATAAATTGTTTTATATGTTTTCATAAATTAAATTAAAATGTCGAAATTTTTCCGGCCCACAGCCAATACATAACGCAAGAAAGTAAAATCAACATAGTACAGATGCATGTAAGTGCGTGGAAAATCGCCAATGATATGTACCCGTGAAGACTCAGCGTGCGCAACGCAGCGGTCGTAACGTCAATATTTATCCCTATAGCTGAAGCGAGAAATAAGGAAGAAGTCTCTGGCTCCTTCCTCGTTTCTCAATTCTGTAAAATCGACCTAAATTGATATTGCATACGGCTTAAAATCATCACACCGAGTAGTCCAGTGGGCACTCAGTAAATATAATGTAAACACAATATGCGCTTAAGGCCTATTAAAGGGAAAGGGTATTTGGATTAAATTAACTGAAATCGTTGTTATAACTATTTTGGATTAACATTTTGAACTAGATAAAATTTATTGGGAATCATTGAATTCGATTAAATTGCGATTATTGATAAAAATTAAAGTAACCATTGATTGTAAAAGTAAAGTGTTTTATGGCTTAAAATGGAAGTAAAGATTGGGTAAAGATAATTCATAATTTAAATGATCGTAAACTATCGATTAAAATTAGGGCAATGGCGAATAATTTCATCAATTAAACTATTATAATTCGCTTCGATAAAATTAATCTAATCCTTGGTAGGGACGAGTAACGTATTGAAACCACCGAGAAAACTGTAAGCAATTACGAATCGAATTCATTGATTTCAAATAATGAAACGTATCGATTAAAAGTAAAGTAACTTTCGAATAATAGTAGAGGATCCCTTAGTTAACTTGTTGACTAAAATTAGTGTAACGACACGTAATTCACTGATTAAATTGAAGAGGTGATTGAGAAAATCAGGCGTTTAGATTAAATCATTGATTAAAATTAAAATGAACAAAAATAAAATATCGTTGATTAAATTGAATCAAGTTATTGGTAACAATAAAAATGATTAAATTAGTTCGAATAGCTATTGAATAAAACCAAGATAACCTAGTTTTTTGGTAAAGTAAAGTAGTGAATAGGAATAAATAAACTAAGTCCCTTAACGAGCTATGATTAGTGGATTAAAGTAATTCATAGATTAAAATTAGAGATGAATTGAATAACCGTAAGACAGCTTTTTGGTAGAAATCAAGTAATTTACGATGTAAATTAAAGTACAACTGAATTCACGGATTTAATTAATATTAAAATAACTTCGCGGATTAAAGAAATAGTCGATCCAGCTATCCTCAGGGAAACTATTAGCAATATGAATAATGGACAACAGAATACATTACCAATAACACGACCCCTTAGTTAGGACTAAAATAAATTCACAGATTTGACAAAGGTTATCTTTAATTATTATAAATTCGGTATTACAGCAAACTGATTAAAGATAAAGTGAACGAATTATTAGTAAGGTAAATTAATAGAATTGGAAAAACCCAATTTAAGATAAGAGTGAATTTGTATTAATATCACATTATTGAACAAATGAAATTCCACATAGCGAAATTATTCCAACAGAAGGGTATCGTATCTACTTGGAAACCTCGGTAAGCGTAGAAGTTTTCCTAAAATTTGCTAGTAAAGTACATTCAACTAATCAACGCATTAACTTACCGGAATTGAGATAATCGAGTGTAGGCGAAACAGTTGACCAGTAATTCTGAAAATACGACATGAATAATACAAACATCGGATGTAAACAATGTAAATCACCTTTAGTCAACTGCTTAGGTTGTAATGGTAAGATCCGCCGGAAATCGTTCGCCCACCAGGATACACCCACGTACAGCTAAGTTATCTCGGATCAACATCCGGTCTAGATCTTAAAGTTCGAATTGACCGTACATGGAACGATTATCCGCCTACTATCTAACATGTAATATACTAAAGTTAATATGTATATATTAAATAAATTAAACATCAGGTTATCTCACCCATATGATTAATCATATTATTATATACTTCCCTTATAAAGAAGTGCACCTTAAAGAACCAGACCCGCAAATTAACCCAACCTGCTTATAAATGTCCCATCGCGTAAAGGAAGGCAATGGTCACGTGTATGACACCCTTACTAGTAACATAGACACAATTTGCTTGCTAATAACTTAGAATGGTGAATCAATCGAACCTAATAACAGTGATGTTTAGACATGTCGCCCAAACAAATTACCCGTCGAGAGACCGCCAGACAGGAACAGGCAGGAGTTCCGCCGACCATGAAATACCTGACCAATTGCAACGACCATGTCTCTCGGGACGGCAGTACCCAGCTGCGGAGACCTACCGGCACGCACAGGACCTCCTCACCCAATTGGAAAGGGTGCAGGAGCAGGTAGATTTACAGGTGGTTAAGGCAAAAATGTATCTTGCGAACGTGGTGGAAGACATCCTTGCCAAGCGGATTGCAGTCGCCTATCCACCTCGCCCAGTTCGGGACACCAGACGACCCTATACTGTGGAGGCTCTCAAACGAAGCCTGAAGAGATATTGCCCTGACGAATGAACTAACAATGATAGACTTTATGTAGTAACTGATTTAAAGTATTAGAAATTTACGTGTTATTTCTTCTTATAGCTAGAATTATTCGTGATTTTGTTTAATGAGATAAATGATTATCTGACTTAATCAATAGTAAATTAAAATAATCTATTTGATTGTAGTAATGTCTTCCTTACAAATCTTACAATCGGAACTGGACCATGCAAGACAGTCAAACGCGGAATTACTCGCCCAGATTCTTCAATTAACCCGCGAAATGCAACAGATTAAAGCAACCTGGAAGGAGCCGGGAAAGGTGAAAGTATTGTACCACCGCCTGACCGCAGCACAGAAAGGCTGGACAGAGGAGCGGCAGCTCAACCAGAGCCTGCGCACGCAAATTCGGGGACTCGAAGTCGCCCTAGCAGTCTGCCGGGAGGGGGAAGCGGTAACATATCCGCTCGTCTTCGCCCCAACCCAGATGTCGCAGAAGGACACCCAACCAGTGAAGCAATCCACCCTTCCAGCAAACAATCGGCCGGGACGTAAGGAACGGGCCCGACGTCGAGCAATCCAGCTTCAGAATCATTAACCTGTAAACATTGCGCGCGTGACTAAATAAATAGAGTAGTCGTGTTCTTAATTTAATTTGTTCCGTTGATATATTCGTATGCCAAACATTCGCATCATGTTACTCGACCTTAATTTCATCTCTCCGCAGGCAAATAAGAACCTAATCTTGAATGATCATGAGGGACAGAGCAAAGCGAGCATAGGTCTTCTATCGACAGCTCGTGAACCCGAGGGTTGTCCGAGCAACTATAGTACTAGCACATGGTACTCAATTTTTGCGGGCAATCCACCACTTGAACACATTACCAACGTTGCCTAGCAACGGGTGCCAAGTGGCGATTAGCATCATTTTGTATGGCGTTACCAGGGCTACCATGAGGATAAGCAAGTAACGAAACCCTGTAACCCACCATATGTTTGGATCGGTAATTTTTATCTTATTTTAATAAATTATTCATAATGCATAAATTGTTTTCTTATTGTCGAAAATTTTCCGGCCCACAGCCAAAGACACATCACAAGTTATTAAAATCAAATATATTATTCGAATTCGTGTAAGTGCGTGGAATATCGCCAATGATTCGTGCCCGTGAAGACTCCGGCGTGCGGAACGCAGGGGTTGGAACGTCAATATTATTCCGTATAGAAGAAGGGAGGGATAAGGAAGTAATCTTTTGGCTATCTCCTCGTCTCTCGATTTCTTTAAACTCGACCTAAACTGAATTTACATACGGCTCAAAATCATCACACGAGTAGTCCAGTGGGCACTCATTAAATATAATATAAACACAAATGCGCCAAAGGCTAAATGAAGGGGAAGGTGACGGGAAAATTAAAATAAAATCGTTGCTATGATCAAAATATGTCGAAGTACGAGCAATAAATTTATTAAGTAAACGCTAAACCTAATATGAGGAATTTAATGAAAACCCATTATTAAGGAAATGACGTGTAGTGGTAGGTATTAAATTACTGAGGAACCCGCTAATGCTCTCCCAATAAAATTTAGAACTTTATACCGATAGAATTAATTCCACCAAACTTATAAACAGTAGTGAATTATTTAATACTCGAAATGCCAAAATCTCCAGATATAAAATGACTCGTCTATAGAGTTTTGAAAATAATAATTAAATAAAGTAAAATTCAAGATATCAAATCAGATAAGGCAAAATTTATTAAAATCAACAGTCGATTCGAATAGGCAAACTTACTACTAATCGAGATCCAACAGATAATACAAAGAGGGGAACAATATCGACGACCTATATGATGATACTAACCGAGTCCCCTTCGTTGATAGAATAATTCCCCACCCTCTCAAACAGTTTTTTTTTGTTGTGCCCTTCGTTCATAACCCAGTCTATAAAGCACGAGACCATCAAATCGAAAATTCGAGCTCGGAGAATCTAATAGAAAAGCTAGTCAACAAATAAATAACTGAGAAAACTTTACTTAAAACTAAAGTATTTTCCATTCCCACAAATAACCCAATCCTTCACATTGACCTTACGAGGAAACCATATAGTTGCTAGAATTTCTTCCCCATGATAATTAAATGAATAACCAGAGTCCCCGTCTAAGGATCGGATCAACATTAACCAATTACCAAATTTGAATATAAAACCTGATCAAATCCTTCAGTGAATAAATAACAAAGTTTCGTCCAGAATTTAGCTAATAATATTACAAAATTAATATATAAAACCTGATCAAATCCCTCAGCGAATAAATAACAAAGATTCCGTCCAGAATTTAGTTAATAATATTATAAAATTTAAATTTAAAAAACCTGATTAAAATTTTCCCAATAGAAGCCAACGAGTAAACAACTAAAATCCCGTCAAAAAATTTGACTAAAAATACCGAATGGTTAGACCCAAAGTTCTGATGAAATTTGTACTCAATAGAATTAGTAGGTAAATCGTCAAATATCCCTAAAATTTAGATTGATATTAATTGATTAATCATATAATGTAGCTTACCAGGTAAGATATTTGATTTCCAGAATTGATCGACCATCTGATTAATAGAAATATTTCCACGAAACTAGAAATTTAGGAATCAAAGGTCATTGGCACATTCACACAAAACAGTGAAAACTAGAAATTTCCATGAAACATCCAAACGATATCCAGTGCGTCACCGCTAGGAGTGAATTGAAAATCTTTTCTGAGTGTGTGTGACTACAAATTCCCATTTCCGCCTGCACACACTCCACGAATGAATACGCCATGAACCGCTAATCTAATAAATCAATAAAATAATATTATACAGATAGAAATACATACCGGATGCCACGTAAATCAATATAACCACACGTGACTGATGACGTAATATCAAGGGATAGAATTCGGGATGAATTTAATAGAATGTAAAATTCAATTCATACTTATGATTGGCATAATCTAACTGGATGAATGAGCACCAAACGGTGAGCAAGCCCGAATCTACAAGGAAAAGTAAATCAGATAACATCAGTACAAAACGGAAAACTTACTACAGATGAATCAACAGGCACCATCACTTACCCCCGGTAACCCGCCCCAACGTAATAAGCATGCACACATTGAATGTCACGCATATAGAATCCCTCATACGCGGTGATTCCAACGGCAGTAAAAATAATCGATACGGCACATATATGTTACGAGGGCATGCCTGCAACACATGTCTACTGTATCAGTAGAGCCTCTCTGGTAAGAGAACTACACACACACGCGTTTTTTTGTTTTTTTGTTTCTCGATTGACACCCAGGTTACTTAAGGACGATATCAGGGCGAGAATAATAAGATGCCCGATGACGACATGGATCTAAATCCGGAAGCTCATAATCCAGATTTATCCAGATTTATCGGGTACCTACCCAAGTCGTCGATCAGTGGCGACAGGACTGGCGACGAGTATGGCGGATCAAGTACCTCGAGATGCCCCACCAAGCGAGTCCCGCTGGACCGCCTCACAATCAGTGGAGAATGATGCCCCTCGTTCCCCATGGACGGACGAGCTTATGGCCGGGGCCCGCCCAGGAAATCCGGGATTATGCCCGATACCTCCTCAGACGCCTCGAGGACCACCAGAGGCAGGTGGGCCTTCATATGGTCAGAGCCAGACAGTACCTGGAAAACGTAGAAGACGACATTGCGGCCGGTAGGATTGCAGACTCCTACGATTGTATGCCGCCACCCCGCTCCAAACCAACCAGGAATACGAAACGGCCGGTATTCGTTTTTCGGGAACACTTGGATGCTCCATGGACCTCAGGAGGACCCCAATAGACTAACTTTGATAATTGCACTATAACTGCATGTTAAATAAATGATTTACTGCCAGTCAGAATTGTTTTCTTTTTCCTTTTTTTTCTTTTAAATTTTATTATTTCACAGAATAATTGTTTATTTGACGAAATCTAACAATTTTAAGAGACGGCGGCCACGGATCCAAAGGTTACTCCAAAGGCAAACAGCTATCGACCTGGACGAAAAGAGCGGGCTAAACGTCTAGCCACTCGATTATTAAATAATTAACTTATAAAATGTGTTTACTTTATAAAATATATATCTCTTGTTAGTTAAACGATATTTTTTCAAGGATTTGATAAGTGTCAACCCACAGAGGTAGTATGAGGACATTATACCGCCTGAAGGAGAAGCTCACGCGAGAATCATGAGTATAAACGATGGCATTTACAATATAAGGGGACCAAAAATCAAAAGCGAGCACAAGTCTTCTATCGACAGCTCGCTGGGCCCGGAAATCGTTCGGTCAGTTACAGCAATGGTAATGACGCTCACTTTTTGCGGACAATCTACTCACTTGAACACAGTTCCAACGTTGCTCAGCAACGGGTGCCGAGTGGTAGCAAAGAAATATTTATATGACGTTACCTGGGTAACCACAGTAAGATTAAAACAAACAATAGCACCCAGTAACCCACCACAAGTATTGTTTCATTGACATTAGATTGATCACTTAACATCATTAACTATGTCTGTACCCATATAATGTTAAGGTGCGTTATATGTACGAGCCCATCAAAAAATGACTTTGTATAATATTACTAGATCAATTATTTTGTGTGACTTAAATGTTTAACACATAATGACATCTTTTGGAAAATCTCGGTCTTACGGATGAATTGCTGATAATTTCAAAAGTACTTTTTCCATAGCATTTACCTTAACTTTTACGAATTTTTATTTCGGTGCAACGCCATGTAGTATCTTCAACACGTAGTATTTCAATTTCCATGGCTACTCCAATTTTGAAGCTGCTTGAATCAAACCATCCACTTCAGAAATCGGTTTACACTACGATATACTTTTCTCCCACTGGATCTTGTTTCTGTAATTTGTCTGCTATTTCTCTCATTACAAGGAGTGCAAATGTATCTACCACTTACTTTCATTCTTTAGCACCAGGAAGTCGTTTCATAAACTGAAAAAAAATTTGTCTTAAACTACGATGTGGGATACATTAAAAATAGCAATCGGTGATCTAGATAATCAAATGCTAACTCCAATTTTGATTATTGATAGTTTATCAATTTATAGTGTCGACAGTGTAATTTATGATCATTTATAGTTTTTTCATATTTCATCACCACAAGAAAGTAAAATCAAACAAAGCGGAAACAAGACGTGTGAGAGTAGTTCAACTACAAAGATAGTTATAGGTAAGGTCTCACTAAAATAAGAAAGGTGAAGTAGTCATTCGACCAAAGGTTCGTGAGTGCTAATGATTTCTATTGGATTCGGAGTTCACATTACTATCTACTGACATCAATCGATGATTCCTAAGATCTCGGAAATCTACGCATTTAAAATCTCGTTAGTTTTTTTACCTTCTAGTACTTAGCTAATATTGAGTAGTTGAATAAAAAATAAATTTTACGTTTTTCGAACCAAATAATTCTTATTATTATTAAAATTATTAAACTTCCCAATTATTTACTTATCGATTATTACGGATGCTGGTAAAATGCTGCCTCCATAATATAAAGTTTATTTATTTAGAAAATAAATTTATTTATTCATTACGTTATTGATTACTTCATAAATACCAAATATGGTTTAGATAATTTAATATATATTTTTTTGAAAATGAAAAAAGAATAATTGAATGCCATCACAAGACGTTGAGGCAGACCCTCGAACTGGTTGCGCAATCATCTTTGATAGATTGATGATTTCAAAATTTAATGAAAAATCTCTCAGATCTTTGTCAGCATTACGGTCGGAAGAAGATTATATTGAAATACACGATGTGACTGCACTTCGAGGACGATGGAATACACGATTTGAATTTTTACTTTCTTGCATTGGATTCGCCGTTGGACTTGGAAATGTATGGAGGTTTCCTATTAAGGTTTATGAAAATGGCGGTGGCGCATTTCTCATTACATATACCATCATATGTATAATCCTTGGTGTGCCACTATTAATGCTAGAGTTAGGGTTAGGGCAATTTACTGGAAGAGGTCCAACAAAAGCTTTCAAAGTGGTGCCAATAATGTATGGGATCGGGTGGTCAATGGTCATGATTTCACTTATAATTGAAATATATTATGCACCTATCATTGCTATAAGCTATTTCTACCTTTTTGGATCTTTAAATAAAGTCATGCCCTGGACTGTTTGCAATCACGAATTCAATAGTAAAAAATGTTTGGGGTCTTTTCAAGAAAATATGGATCTTAACATTTCTGATTATGTATCATCATCATCTGAATATTGGGATTATTATGTAACTGGATTCGTAAAATATCCCGAACGAACTATATATACTCTGAATGAGTTTCCTGGTCCACCACAGTGGCACCTGACTCTTTGTTTACTCTTTACATGGATAACTGGCGGGTTTGCTTTGATGAATGGGATTAAAGTAAGTGGGAAAATAATGTACTTTTCGGTTTTGTATCCTTATTTTGCACTAATTTCAATTTTTTGTGTTGCAAGTTCACTTCCTGGTGCAATGAACGGAATTAAATTCTATTTAACTCCAAATTGGAAAAAGTTATACGACCCCACTGTCTTGCGTGTTGCAATTGAACAACTTTTCTTCTCGTGCAGTATAGCTATGGGAGGAATGATAACATATGCGAGTTATAATGATTTCAGGGACAATTTCTACCGAGATGCAATTATTATTATTATCATAGATTATTTTACAAGTGTCTTGGCTGGATTAGCGATATTTCCTGTCTTGGGCTACTTGTCCCAGAGAACTGGAGCAAAAATTGAAAAAGTGATAAGTTCAGGATCAAGTTTATTTTTTATTACATTGACAGAAGCTTTAGCAACAATTCCTGGATCTCAGCTTTGGACAATACTTCTCATGGTTATGGCCATATCTTTGGGATTAGATAGTCAAATAGCTATGTTTGAGACAGTTTCTACTGGTATAATGGACGCTATTCCTATCTTGCAAACTAAAAAAGAATATAAATTTATGATGGTCTGGGCATTGTGTTCTTTGTTCTTTTTATGTGGGTTATTACTGATAACTCCAGGAGGAAAATATTGGTTTGATATTTTAGATAAAAGAGTTTCTTCTTTTGGGCTGCCAATATTGGCAATATTGGAAACAATTTGTCTTGGACTTATTTATGGATTTAAACAATTAAGATATGATTACAGAATGATGACAGGGTTTTCCCTATCATGGTATTGGTTTATAGTTATCGCCTTTGTTGGGCCGTTGGCGATTTTTGTCATATTCCTGACGAGTTTGATAAACGTAGACTACATTTATGTCAACGGAATTCCTATTCCCATGTGGGGGGAAGTGATAGCATTAACATTTTTATTTATTGTACTTTTTCCTATTTTCTATGGAATCATTTACACGATCGTGACTTATTTTAAAAAATATCCTGAAATAAAAGGTAAAGCCTTTTTGAAAAAATTAATTGAACCCCCGATATATTGGGGACCACATTACAAGAAATATTGGATATCATCAAGCAAATATCGCAAGAAGTTATTACAATATAAAGATGATCCATTATTTTTAAAATATGTTTCTGAAGTTGAAGACATAAATATTATTGTCTCAATCGTAGAAAAGGAAAACTCGCCATAATGCATAATGAAAGTTAAATAAGATTTTGTATATTTTATTTATAAAAATAAAATATTGTCTTGATTTTATTTTAATAAAATTAATAATTTAAAAAAATAATATTTATTTTACAGTAATGTAATATTGTAAAAATTATTCAAAATTAAAAGCTTTTGTTTTAATGAGACAATAGGGTAGTAAAATTCTTAAAGCTAGCTCACAATCGAATTATTTGATATATAATTGGATTATTTTCAAGTATAAAATCATACATTTTGCACTTCACAACTTGTTTAACCTCGGAGTTAATTGAAAAATTATTTCTAAAGTTTTGTTGAGACGGACACAGAAAATACACTGATTTAATCACAACGGCTACAGTTGTTAAGTAACCAATCATCATGAACATACTTTTAAAACTTCAACAGGTTATCCCTGATTTTCCTAGCATGAAACCATGTTGGAAAAAGGATTTTGTACCTAGGAAATTATTGGCCACAAATAATCCAGGTTCAATCGTTTCGACAGAGTGCTCTAAATATTTCGTAGACTACCACAATCTGCTCATTTCCTAACTCATCTTTTTTATACCTTTGCTGGATTATTAATTTTACAATTTTGGATTCATCTGACTCCTCGTGCCCTTTTTTAATTTAATAAGCAAATCCAACACAGAATAATTTTATTCACAATGTATCACAAATACAACTCAATTGATTTATTTCAATCTTTGTCACAATTGCTACTTGATAATTTATTTGCACCTTTCTATCGCACTTCTCATCAAACTTTTTAATTTCATTCTGACTATAATTAGGATTCGATTTCTTTACTCAACTAATCGTTGATTTGGAAGTTAGTCTTGATGAAAATAATATTCCTAAAGAGGGAGAAGAACCAATAAATCGAGTTGATGAAGCAGCTTTAAAACATGATATTACATACCATCAAGAAGATATTCGTTCAAAGCAAAGAGCAAATATCGACTTAATTCAAAATTTAAATGAAATTGCAAATCCATTTTTAGCGAAAAGTTTTCAAGAGGTATTGCCAAAACAGCAATGAAAGCTAAAATAGCCTTAGGTGGAAGACAAAATCCAATTGCATTAGCTGGAGAAATACCAAGAACCCCAGAAAATACCGCGTTACCAAATGAACTAAATAAAGAATATCAAAATAATAAAAAGTATTTAAAATAAAAGTCTTTGATAAAAACGAAATTTGGTCTGCAGATCTAATTAAAACTGTAAATCCAAAAATTAATAAAACCTTTAGATATATGTTGACTATCATCGATTTATACACTAGATATGTTTGGGCTATTCCATTACTAAATAAAAAAAGCGAAACAATTAAAAACGCTTTTGAAAATTTATTTGAATCAAATAGAATCCCTAATTTATTTTTACAAGAAAACGATTTTATCATATATTCAACATTCAATCAACCAGATGAAAGAACGCAATGACCATCACACAATCCAATTATAGAAAGATTCAACAGAACGCTTAAAAACTTAATGCATAAAAAATTTACAGAACGAGGAATTTGGATTGATGTTCTCGATGATCTAATTTATTTTTATAACAATAAAATCCATCGAACAATAAGAACAACTCCAACAGAAGCAAGCAACAATCCAGAATTGATTTGTGAAATTACAAATGAGAATAAATTTGAAAAAGGAAGAATTTGAAATTCATGAAGTAAACAAACATTTGTAATTAAAAATATTAAAAATACTAAACCTATTACTTGTAAACTATATGATTTAAAAGGAGAAGAAATATTACGAAGAATGTATCAAAGAGAACTACAAAAAACTAGTTTTTAGGTATTTCCTCAGGTTTTGCATTTTTGACTTTAAGAAAATTAGTTCTATCGCTTTCTGTTTTTTTTGTTTTTTGATGCATCAATCCCTCTCCATAGTATTCACTATCATATTTTTCATAATCTCCTCCTTCATATGTATTCAAAAAAATCACATTTCTAACAAAGTTCGTTTTATTTTCTAATTTGAATTCAATAACTATTTACAAAAAATAAAAATGACTTCTGAGGAAGAGGGTGAAACAAGTAATAGTGATATGTATCACACCTGGCCCACTTTTGGTACCCCCTCCTATACTACTTATAAAGATTAATATTATGTATTTAGTTTATGGACTTATTTATTATTGTTTTATTAATTAATTTATTTTTATTTATTTATTTTTAATTTAATTAATTTATTTTTTATTTTAATATTTTTAATTTAATTTATTATTATTTTATTATTATTAATTTTATTCATTTATTTATTTAATTACTTATAATTATTATTTTTTACTTATTTTTATTTTTTATTATTATTATTATTATTATTATTATTATTTTTATTATTAGTATTATTATTTTTATTTATTTTACACTTACTTTATATATGTTGGCGAATAGGGTTGGTTTTTATTTATTTTTTCTAGGGTATTTGAGGTTAGGGTATCTACCCCCTAAACGCCATCAAGATTATTATTCTATCCCTCCTATGTACCCATGGTGATTGCCATGTTGGTAATGTACATAAGGGTTGAAAATTCATGAGCAGGTGAGCTCCATTACTAGAACTACTCCCCATGATATTTTCACTTTCGGGTTCTGGACTGCCGATGGAAGGTCCTACGTCTTTCTTTTTCTATATCCTGGTCTTTGCTCGTCTATTCATACAATTTCCATACTTATTTGTCATCTTTACGCGTTATTTATAAAAATATCCTTCAAAAATTTGGGCACCGTTCCTCCCTTATTTTTTGGTAAATTTCCTATTTCATTTGTTTAATCGCGGTATCGACTACATTTGTCCTAGTTTACCTTTATCTTTCCCTATATTAAGAATTTGATTACCAGTTCTTCAACTCCCGGTACATTTCCCATGATTACCAACCCTCTGCGGTCACTTTAAGAAACACTTCTCTCTTCTGTCAGATTATATCATTCAACTTTTGGAAAAGATACTTTCAAATTTACATTCCTATACTATCCTATCCTTCCCTACTTGATTTTTCATTAATTTTCCGTAAATATTTTAGATTTTCCCTAAAAAACTTTAATCCCACTTAACTATAGTCGCACTTCCCGAATTTTATTTTCTACTCGCTCCGGCCACTTTTCAGCAGCCGCCTCGAGTTATACAACGGCGCCCTGCGTAGCGGTCCTGTGCATATTGCCAGACCCGACTGCGGACTGCCGAGGGGTTCACGAGGCATGACCCACGAGCTCAACTAAGGGTTTTCACCCACTAGCCGGCACGAGATCCGTCCCGTGAACCGTCTATTGAAATACTTATTATAAATAAGATTTTAGGGGGACTTGTCAGTGGTATCAAAAGATTCCGCGACCATCCAGAATAAAATCAAAGTAACAAGACTTCGAAATATATATTTATACAAAAAATAACAGTACTTACAATCCACAGTCATGCAACCAGATTTGAAAAATTGGCATAAATTGGCATACAAAATTTGGTGTAAGAATGATTCACTGCTAGTCTAAAAATGTCTAAAAATTTTTCTAGTAGTCACCTGACTAAAAAAATGTCTGAAAATTATGAAAATGACTGCCGTATATGTAGTATTTTTGTGCCTGTGTGCGACCAATGGGCGATTTTTCGCCATTTTTAGGGTTTTTTAATTACTTTATTAATTTCAAAATATTTTTGTAATTTTTTATATATTTTTCCTTATTTTTTGATATATTAATATTACAATGTTGAATTTTATTTTTATTATTATTTTATTACAATATTATTTTTTAATCCCAATATTTTGTTTTCTGATCGCCTCTTCTGCCTGTGTTTTTTCTAAACCTTATTTTGCAAGGTTTTGGCAGTTTATTTTATTTTTCGTATGTTTCTTTTTGCATCTGTAGGCATTTTTCCGAATTTTAATTAATTATTTGTTTTATTTAATTTTTGTTATATTTTTAATTTGTTTTAATTAATATGTTTTATTTTATTTTTGATTTCTTCTTGCGGTGAGTGCTTATGTTACAGCAGCCATATTGACAATTTCCAAACGACATTAATTATTTTGTTTTAACTTATACAATTTTCACCTTTTTGTTTAAATTGGTTTTGTAATTTTGTTTTAATTTTGGCTCTGAGCCCAACATATACAAAATTTTTATTACGAATATAACAATAATCAACATCAACCAATCAATCGAAACCAATATACATTTATTAAATAGATACAACAATGCTAATCACAAATATGCCAAGGAAAAGTTTGATAAATATGAGAAATTTGATGAACAGTTTGATGCTCCTTTTGATTGGTAGCTTGATGATCGAATTGAAGAGCAGACCATGTACAGTTTGAATATATTCTGTAAACTGGTTGATATTTTCTATCATGTAATGACCATAAGCCAGACTTTCATTCTTTACAACTCAAACCATTTTATCGTCATTATTGTAAATGTGACTTTATTTGTTTTGAAACTATACAACTGATGGTTGCTGGTATCTATTCGAAAATAAGACACCTTAGGGATTTTTATTCCATTATAACCATAGAGATAAGACTGGTGTTTTATGTCGGTATCTTTCAATGTTACCCCCTTTGTTTATGTTGTACAAGTATTACCTAACTTTGGTCTGAGAAATATCCACTCTTTGTATCCTATACCCTTACTCTCGTCTTTAAATTTTCAAATGACAGAGTCTAACTTTTTACTATACAATGGGTGATTTATATCGTAATTAGACGTATCTAGTAGATTATCTGATATCATTGCAGGTAAAAGTTTATCTAATTTGCAATTTTTAATTTCTAAAAAGAATGAATCTGTATCTTCAGCAACAATGTTGATACTGCAATTGAACTGATTTTGATATCTTGCTAATTCTACACATTGAAGCTCATACATTCGAAGTTTTGATAAATATTTTGACATAATTTCAAAACCAATCAATGTAAATTTTCTTCAAAGAATACCATGTTGTGTAGATATTTTAGGAGGACATACATTTTCATGGAAACCAACAATGTTAAATACTCAACCGAGATTTATTTTGATTGGAGTTAAAGATTCAACAATTAATTATACAACTAATAATTCAAAGTTTATTCAATCAAGCGGTAATGATAAGCAATTAAAATCTTTAAGTGTTCAATTAAATTCAAGTTATTATCTTGGAAAACCAATTGCATTTGATAAAGCAAAAAATTTTTTTTTGTGTTGATGTTAGTGAACAGGATGGTTTTAAATAAAAATGTTTTTGTTGTGTTTTAGTTGAAAAAGAATTAAATATTGAAAGAGGTAGTGGAAAGATGATAAATATAAAATAAATATAAAATAATATAAATTATCATGTTTAAAATAGTTATGGATAAACTGAAATCAAATTTAAATTTCTGGAGATCTCTACTCAGCCATTTCTGGATGAAAACCAACCGGTATTGAATGATAAAGTTCAAGAGATTTCAAATGAAAAAGTTCAAGGGATAGCAAATGATGCTGATTTAGTATATACTCCTGAAGAATTGTTGGAATTATCAAAAACCAAAAACAATATTTTTGATTCCTGGAACTCCTGAGTATGAAGAAATAATAAATTTATATAAAAAAGCTTTTCAAAAATCAAGTGGTGATGAAAAGAAGGTTGAGGTTTTGTAATTATTTCACCAAATTAATTTTTTTCTTCAGTTCTTCAACCTAAATTTTTTCTTATAAAATGGAGAAAAGTTTAGAAAAAATGATTAATCTTTTATCTACAAAATATTCAACAGATTTAAGTTTTGATTTTAAAGAATCAGAATTTTCTACTAATTTGCCAATTCCTTTAGAATTAAATCAAGATTATAATTATGAAGTTGGATTATCATGGTTTACAACATTTAATACAATTTTTAATATTAAAAAAGATAATAATGAATTTGGTATTAGAAAACCAAATACTATGGGTGTTGTTAATGGATATGGTTTGATGACAATTCCACTTGGTGCATATGAATTAGATGTTTTATTTAAATTAATAATTGAATTGATTAAAAAGAGATATGATGAAGAAAATATTGTTACTTTTTCATTAAATATTTCAACAGCAAAAATACACATGTTTATTAAAAAAGGATATAGTATTTCATTTCTAGACAAAAAATTTAATGAATTTTTAGGATTTACAAATAAAATTTATGAAAAAAATATAACTGATGAATTAATTATTAGTGAAAAGATTGTAGATATTTCAAATATAACCTCTATAAGTTTATTATGTGATTTGATTGAAGGAACATATCACAATGGAAGAAGTTAAATATGTTTGAATGATAAATCTGATTTAATTTACACTGACGCAACCTCATTGTATTCAGGAATAATGACACAATATTTACCATTTGAAAAGTGGGAGGTTCCATCTGAAGAATTAATAAATGAAATATTATCAACACCAAAAGATTCAAAGATTGGATATTTTTTAGAAGTTGATTTGAAATATCCACAGGAAATTCATGACAAGACAATTTATTTTCAATTTGCGCCAGTAAAAACAATTATAAAATATGAATATTTATCACCATAGCAAAAACAAAGACATTTGGGAAAGAAAAAATCCTCAACTAAATTATTATGTAACCAAAATGATAAAGAAGAATATCTCTGTCATTATAGAAATTTACAATTTTATCTTCGTCATGGAATGAAATTGAAACAAGTTCATAGTATAATTTCTTTCAATCAAAAACCATTCATGTCAAGTTTTATTGAAGATAATATTAAAAATAGAAAAGAAGCAACATCAAACTAGGATGAATTTGGTAAGATGTTGTACAAATTATTAAATAATTCAGTCTTTAGTAAAACTATGGAAAATATAGATAAATATGTAAATATAACTTTGTTAACAAATAGTCCTCAAGATTTAATAAACTATTCTAAAATGCTTGCAAGACCAAAATTTAAAGATTGTGAAAATTTTTCTAATGAACTGGTTACTATTGATATGGGAAATTATACAAAAACTTATAATAAACCAATCTATGTTGGATTCAGTATTCTTGAACTGTCAAAATTACAAATGTATGAAATCTATTATGATGTTTTACAACCACATTTTGTAACCAGGATTTCTTTACATTTAATGGATACAGATTCAATGTTTTTAGAAATTAAAAGAGACGAAGATTATGAATATTTATTTGATGAAATTAAGAAAAATGAAAAAATTTAATAAATGAATCTGGTGAATTATTTACTTATGGTGGGTTACTGGGTGTTGATGTTTGTTTAAATCTTCTTATGGTTACTCCAGTAACGCCATATAAATATTTTCTAGCTACCATTCGGCACCCGTTGATAGGCAACGTTGGAAATATGTTCGAGTGGGTGGATTGTCCGCAAAAAGTGAGCGCAATTACTAATGCTGTAATTGCTCGGACAACCCCTGGGTCCAACGAGCTGTCGTTAGAAGACTTGTGCTCGCTTTAGGTCGTTCGGTCCCTTTGGTATCGTAAATTTTATCGTTTATCGTACTATCAGAAGGGGTTTGACAGCGTTATTTTAGAACTAACCCAACCATTGTGTTGTAATGGAATAATTTTCCTGTGTTGGTTGCTGTGTCATAGGCACTTATTTAATTTTGAAGGTACTATTTCAATTAACCGGGACTATATAAATACGAAATGTGCATATAGAATTTATAAACTCAATAACACTTTATTCATCAATTAAATACATTTACTATGTTTATCAAATCTTGTTCAATAATCGAGCGGCTCGGCGTTTAGCCCGCTCCTTCCGTTCCGGTCGATGACAATTGGTTGTTGTGGTGGTTGGAGCTGTGGTTGTTGTTGGAGTTGCCGCCGGTTCGCGATATGCTAATTGAACCGGGGCAAACACGAGGGGATAGGTTACCGCCGCCCCTTCTTGACAGGCGGACAGGGCAACCTCCAGCCCCTTTATTTGAATCTTTAAGCTCTGAATCAATTGTCTTTCTTCTGCCCATCCCTTTTGGGCCGCTGTAAGTCTCTGATGTAAGGTTTTGACCTTCATGGGCTCTACCCAAGTGGCTTTAACTTGTTGGATCTCCCGAGTTAGTTGGATAATTTGGTCGAAATTTTTATTGGCTCGTCTGGCGTGGGCCAGATCCGTTTGCAATGGTTGTGAGGGTTCCATTACTGTAATAAGGTACATTAAAACTTTTACTAATTTATTCAGAATTCTTAAATATACGATTAATTAAACACATGTTGTAAGTGACACATTTTCAGAGATCAAGTATGTAATTAAAAAACAAATCGTCCAAAGTAAAATTAAATGGTTTAATTCCCAGAATCAGTACGGTCTAGGGTCTTGGGTAACTTCTTTAATCCTTCCTCCGAGGAGTAGTTCGGGATCGCAAACACGGGCCGCTTTGTATTACGGGCCGGTCTTGGGGGGGGCGGATAGGTGTCCGCGAGTCGCCCGTCTGCTAAGTCGTCTTCCACGTTGGCCAAATATTTCCTGGCCTGATTCACTGAGGAGTTGACGAGGCACTGGTGGTCCAGGAGGTGGTGCAGAAGCGCCCGGGCCCGCACATGAATATCATGGGCCGGACTGTCCTTTTCTTTTGAATTTATTCATTGTAGTCTCCACCAGGAGATTATCCTCCTGCCGATTTTCTCCGGTTTGGGACAGATCGGGATATCGCTCTCGACTGAAGCTACGCCACGCTTGTCTCCACTGCTCTGCTATGCGTGGGTGCACGTAGATGAAGGGTCCTGATTTTTCTAAACGGTAGGACAATTAATTGAGCTTATAACACACCGGACGGGCTCCCCTACACGAGGTTTAAGTTAGGGCCCTAATCCCAACCCTACCTGAGGGAAGTTAATTTTATTTGTATGTGTGTTAACTGAAATCAACTATTAATTGCTGTGACTATTTATCATATTTCAAACGTACCTTCATTCCGGTAAAATATTATTTATAAAATCTCCTTGACTATTAAAATATACTTTTCAACATACTCTCATTATAATAGTATAGTACTTATAAAATTTTATTAATTGTTAAGTATACTTTTAAACCTACTTCTATTCCAATAAAACATTATTCATAAAGCTTCATTGGTTGTTAAATGTACTTTTAATATACTTCTATTCAGATAAAATATTATTTAAAAAATGTTTATTAACTGTTAAATATACCTTTATTATACTTCTTGACTCGTCGGCGGTCACTCGGAGTTCTCCCTCCTCTTCCCACTCACGTCGTCGGGACTAGCCCAGGATTACTAGAGTCATTGGGTCCATTAAATAAAAAAAATGCTCCTTTAACCAGGATTTCCAACTGGTTCAAACAACAATTGGAACTAGCTGCCATACCGTGAAATCTGAGGTAATTATTGGTAAGTGGATGATGTGCGTTGGTACGATAAATAATTTCTAGATATAGTATTACGGTTGTCCATGGTTAATTTAGCTGTCAACTGACGTTATTTGCCTATCTTTTGGTATTAATGTTAGTGGTATATTTATAAATTATAATATGTGCTCCTGTCACTATCGATAAGTCCTCGGGTTAAATCATTTCATCGAATGTTGATGCGAGTATACTCTTGCATTTCCATAGTTGAGATTTTGGCCGAGTAAAATTATCTGCTCCTAATTGGGAATAATTTCTAGTATGTCGTTATATTATCGTTGACTTTCCTATTCCTTGCGGGTTACTTTATAACTGTATGCAAATGGACTTATTCCCTACGAGGAATCAACACATTTGTATATTACTGGACTTTTATTACAATATTACTTGTTCCTTAAAGGTTTACTTATCGGAAAAACTTCTGTGATATCCGTGGAATTGGATCCTGAGAGTCCCTTGTGGCTACTTGGTGATTGATTATCCTGCATGATTTTTCGCTAAATTAAAAATGAAAAATTCCTCACCGTCGGTAAGTAATATATTAGGGGGTGTGCGTGTAGGTGTGTGACATGTCACGTCTCATTCTACTTTCATCGTGTACGAATGACGATCTCCGTGGGAATAGATGAAAGCAAAAGGTCAATCGCGGTACTGTAGCATCGATGTGTGTGATTATATCTATCGATTGATCGGCGGTAAATGTCAGGCCGACTGTTTTAATGGAAGCTACAGTTCTCTTTTCGGATTATTATTTATCTGTAATTCGGCATTAATCTCTCATAATTTAACGCGCTACCTGGTAAGATTATTCCGTCAATTTTCTCCACAACGAGTCTTGATTTAGGCGATTTCGGAGTGTTCAATTTCTACGAGACGATCGGGATGAAAGGAGGAATGGCTCTATAGTGTTTCCGACATTGTCTCGTTAACGCACATTTTCAACGGGTATAGATTTAAGAAAAATTTATATTATGAATCTGAACTTTTATTTAGGCATTGCTTCACCATGTTCCGTGAGAGAACAGAAAGAAAAGGGAAGAACTCCTCTCTTGATACTTTCATTGGGATATAATGTCTGGTCCCTTGCCTATTCCTATACCTCCATTTATTGTATGGCATTCCAAATCGGATGGATTATTATATTGTGGAATGTCAATTGTTTACTGGTATTTAATAAAATGATTTAAAGGGTTATTCTTTGTTAACTTCGAGTGGTAGATTGTATCTGATGAACCTAACTTGGGTAAGTTGTCGATTACCTCCAATCGTTTACCTCTATTTATTTTTAAAAGATGATGTTAGAGCGTTGCCAAATATTAGGGACTTCTTATTCAGGGATTATCAATTTTACGCTAATCAATTTCTCTCGTGGTTGTTTTTATCGAAGATAGACCGTACCGATCTTAGTGATGGATTGTAGAGATTAGTCTATCCTATCTGTTGTTTGCATTAGGTTTCTGGACACGGGGTTTGGGTATGGCAATAGTTATATTTGGATTTTTGGGTGGAATTAATAAGATTACTCTTCCGTGGCCTACATTATCATAGTAACTCTGGTGGTAATCGTGAGTATTTGAGTTAATGTATCTTTATTTGGCATCAGGGTCGATATTTATTGTGGGATGTATGACGTTGGATTATTATTATCATTTTGCATCTCCTTAAATGAGTTTTTAATTAATTAGGCTTAGTTATAGGGATGGGAATTTATAGTGATTACTCTATGGGGCTTGCAAATTAGTAATCTTAGTTCAAGATCAATTTAAATTACTATTGAGCCTACGATTTCATTTGAATTTATGCCTTTACTTGAAGTTGGTACATTCATAATGACTACTTGATGTTTCTAATTGCCTAAAGTTCCTATTCTCCGTTTAAAATTGATGATTAAATTAAATTCATAATAATAGTTGAATCAAATTAATAGCAGCGATCTCATTCCATATTTTAACTCCCATCACCTTTTCCCTAGTTGACCTTAGGCGCGTTGTGTTCATTTTATAGTTAGTGAGTGCCTACTGGGCTACTCGATGTGGTGATTTTGAGCCGTGTGTGGAATAATTTAGGTCGAATTTAAAGAAACTGAGGGACGAGGAAGTAGCCAAAAGACCATTTCCTTATCTCTCCTTTCTTCTATACGGGTTGATATTGACGTTCAGAACCCTGCGTTCCGCACGCCGGGTCTTCACGGGCACAGATCATTGGCGATATTCCGCACACTTACACGTTTCTGAATAATATGTCTGATTTTACTAACTTGTGATGTGTCTTTGGCTGTGGGCCGGAAAAATTTCGACATGAAATAAAATGATTATAGAGAAAATAATTTTAGATATTATAAATAATTTATTAATATTAACAAAACAACATAATAAGTACTTGATCCAACGACAAATCATACAAATACTACTCTCCCCACGCCGATATCCAAGCAGAGCTCCATCGAAATTGCGAGGACGCGACGTGGAGAGAGAGTTCCAAAATAAAACTCACCCTAAAATAGATTTTTAAAAACGAGTTCAAGTTTGCAAAACTGATTAAAATTGTGTAAAAATGAATCGGTATATATACCTATTTTTTGTCCCTAACCTTGCGTGTTCTTTTTGATTTAGTAAAACAAAATTCGACCTTGGGATTTTCTAGTGTGTTCTAATCTTAATTTTTATTATTTTTTAATTTCATTTGATAATTTTTTATTTGAAATATTTATTGAATTATTTCTAATTCAAATTCTTTGATTTTAATTTCATTTTCATGAAATTTTCATTTTTGTTAAATTATCAAATTTCGGTCGAATTTGTTGGGTTTTCGTGTTATGTTTATATTTATATCGTGCGGATCTTGTTGCTTTTTGTTATTATTTTAATTTATTTTTATGTTTATTATTTTATATGTCATTGTCTTTTTCTCATATTTTGATAGGGTTAATTGGTGTTTTCATAGGTTTTGAATTTAAAGCTGCATGTTATATTTGTATGTGTGTTACCGATTCATTTAAACATTCACAAGGCCGTTTGTGTTCTGGCCCAACACTTATAAAGATGAAAAACCTGGAAATCCAATATTAAATTCTGTTGCCATCAGATCAAAACAATATGCATTAAAAATAATTTAAGGTGAAGAAAATAAAAATAAAAGTGTTAAAAAATCTGTGAGTAAAAAAATAAAATTTAGTGATTTTGAAAATTGTATCGAGAATAAATCTGAAAAGCAAGTTGAAATAATTCATAATATTAGATCTAGTAAACATGAAGTTTATCTGGAAAAATCTTTAAAAACAACATTGAATAATTATGATGACAAGAGATGGATTTTCGGTGACGGAATCTCAACTTGACCATTTGAATATAATAAAATTTCTACAAGTGATGGTGCTTAAGAATTGTGAAGGTGTGAGGTGTGAGACATTTTTTGGTGGATTTTAGTTCTTTCATGTTTGGTTTTGTGTGCTTTTGAAATTTCCTTGTTGCAAAATTTACAAAGATATTTTTCTCGAATCATCATATTTTTAAAAATATAAATTTTTGAATTTACTAATTTTTATAATTTTGAAATTTATTAATTTTGAAATTTATAAAATTTATAAAATTTATAAAATATATAAAATTTATAAATTTTTTCTTCAAGTAGTGTGTATTTAATCATTTTCAGCACAGTTTACAATGTTACAAATTTAAATTTTGCAGTTTGAAATTTTTGCAGTTAGAGACCTCCACCTTCAGTAGTCGCTTGAAAATTTAAAGTAAAAATGCAAGTAGTGTGGTTTTAAGATTTCCCAGCACAAAGGCTACTTACTAATTTTGCAATTCACAAAGTGAGATTTTTTTTCTCCACTAGTAGGGCTCTGGAGTAGTCGGGTAGCCTTTGTGCTGGGAAATTTTAAAACCACACTACTAGTGCGCATTTTAGTGACATTTTTAGAGCGCTGACTCCTCGCGTCCTTTGGATAATAAATAAACAAACCCAACACAGAAAGACTTTATTTCACTTTATCACAAATACAATTTGTCACTCAATTTGCACTTTTCGATCACTAGTAATTACTGATTATCGTTAGGTATATTCTACCAAAGAAGCAAATACCTTTCTGATACGATAATTATATTTAACTGCTTTAATAATTTTCTAATTCAACAACACTTCATCACTATTACTCGTTTGCACAATACTTTCTTCGACCAACTGGCCACTCGTCTCATTTGCGCTATCCTTTTATACTGAGAATAATTATCTATAATTATACAATTATAGTTTCAAATCTTTAGGGATTAGTGAAACAATACAACTTACTCAGAATGATTGGGGCAACACCAATTATTCAAGATTATAATAAATTGCTTGGGATAATTGCCTTTTTGTTTATTTCCTTATCTTCTGGGTAAGTTAATTTTAAAATTTTAATCCATGGGAATTCGCTCGTTCTGAGTTTTCCTCATCGCTCGGGTTTCCCATTTGCTCGGGTTTTCTATTAGCTCCGGCTTTCCATTAGCCAATTAATTAACTTTAATTAATTTTTATTTTCGGTATAACTTTTCCTAGGAACCCTTCAATAAATCTTTATTATTATTACTGGATTTATCTTATGTTTTGGCATTCAACCATACTCATTTCCCCCAATCAATATTATTTTCTAAATTTTCTAAATTTTTAATTAATTTTGCACTTTAATGATTTTTGATGTTTTTTCTTCAACTTAGATTTTTTGAGTGCAATCATTTTATTTTTATAATTTATTATAACAACCTCAACATTATTTTAATTATTTTATTATTTTTATTTTTATCTTCTCCAATGTTTGGTCAATAATATTTTTGACGTAGTCTTGCTTCTGTCTTTTTTGCGGAAATGTATCCCCATAGTTTCCCGTCATGATATTGCATTAGCACTTCTTTCCGTCTGCTTTCAGGTAGGCACATGAGTTATTTTTCGCGATCAATTAGTAATAACCATATCTTTTCCATGGTGTATCTATGTCTATGTTTTTACATATGTTCTTTTAATCTATTATTATTGTCAAAGATTTTCATATCGTAATTCTTCATAAATTTGATTATTATCTGCCCGTTTCTTAGCTTCGTGAAATCGATGTCTTCTGCGATTATCATACAGATTAATCTTACATCTTGGTCCATTAATTCTTCAAACATAAATCTTGACATGCAATCTGCGTTAGCGTTGGCTTTTCCTGACTTGAATTTGATGCACGGTGAATATATCTCATTAATCGACTAGAGGCTTCCTTATGTTGACCTAATCATACCAGTGGCTGATGGTCCGTTGTAATATATATCTCGTGACCCCATAATAAGTATTTGTATGTGTGGTTATGGGTATCTAACGTTGACCCCTTTGCATACAATACTTTCTACCCTACAATGGTTATCCGTTGCTAGGCAACGTTGGAACTGTAACCACTGGTTATGAGACCGCCAAAGGTGAGCTCTACTGGAGAACTGCTAAGGCCCGGCCTCGTGGTGGGTCCAACGCAATACCGATAGAAGGTCTGTGTGCGATTTCTTGTTTTGGTCCTTTCCGTATGTATTCGACACTTTCCAGAAGAAATTATTGCAGGAACTCCATTTCATAATTTCAGTTAAACGGATTTAATTTGCCAAATCAATTAATTAACTAAAACAAAACAAACTAAATTAAAGAAACAGCAATAATAATTTATTTATCAGCACATCGATAAATCAATGTTAATCTTTGACTTGCTGTGCACGGCATTTAGCACGTTCCGCCTTCCTTGGGCGCTGCTGAAAAAGTCTCGCCACCGCCGGCTTGGCCTCCCTGTATGCTAGCTGGACCGGCGCCAATACTAATGGATACGTTACGGTGTTGCCTTCTTGGCAAACCGATAGAGCCACTTCCAAGCTGCGTATTTATGTTTTTGCGCTTGACCGAGTTGCTTTTCCTCCGCCCATCCCCGCTGTGCGGCTGTCAATCGTTGGTAAATCGTTTTCGCCTTTGCAGGTTCTATCCAGATGCCCGAATTTTCTGGATTTCTCGAGTCATTTGGAGCAACTGGGGGTGAAGCTCCGCATTCTCCTTGTGTGATTTCACTAACTCTCTACTTAGAGTCTTGAATGGATCCATATCTACAATTAAAAAATTCATTAACCAAGGTTACAACTTTAACTATGGTATTCTCGTTATTTATCATTGCGTCAGGTTATTATTATTTGCCTAAAGTTAATTAACCAAAGAAAAATCTACTGGGTATCTGTCTACATGCGCTATCTAAATTGTCTTAGTTCATTATTATTATTACACCAGTTAATAATTAAAGAGTTAAGATTTCTCAATTCAACCATTTATTTTTTAAAACATTTTATTTTCGCATTGAATTCTGGTGACACGAGTTTAGATTGAATCGAGGACGCTCCCGAGCATATAAATGTTCTTGCAGTCCTACAGGACTTCTGTCAGCATCCCGCATGTCCTTTGGTAGCAATTTCCGAGCGATCACTACATCCATGGGTCTGGTAAGCTCTGTCAACGTAGGGTCGTCCAATTCATATGGTATTCCATAGGATGTCGGTGCTAGGGATTTTCCCAGCAGCAATATCTGCATTTACTCTGACCAGGTGCCGTCTAGCCATTGCTAGCTTCCAGTTACTTTTTCGTGGAAAGTGAATTCCGCACGTTTTCGGATTTCGCGGGCCGGATTACAGCCTGGTTCCCTCTTGATTGCCACGTACGGAAGATCTGCCTCCTCATAGTCGCCGAGACGACCTTCTCTGGATTCTCTCACAGGGAAATCGAAAACCCCGCGTCCCACATTGCTTGCCTGCCTCTGGCGGCTGATCGTGCTGGAAACCACACCGTGATCCGGGACGCATCAATCCAAGATTCGTCTATAAAATAAATCTTAGTAACAGGATTCTCGTCATGATTCTCAATTATTATTATTGTGGCTTTCAGGTAAAACCTTATCAAACCTTTCGGTTTGTCTAGTAATTGTCATAACGTTGGAGATAATTAGGTTGCGTTCGGTGGTAATATCGCATCAAGGGATCCTAGCGAATAGGTCTCATTCACTGTCATCCAGTTTGATTTTCATGAGGTTGAGCATTAATAAACCATTGCATTAATTCGTTTCTCTAAAAACAATATATTAAGCATTGAAAATTAGATGTACAAAGTCATTCCTCGGTTAATGTTATTAGTAAACAATTGTGTTAATTCATACCTCGGTAAGTATTAGGTTGAGCATTTATAAGCCATTGTATTTAATTTATTTCTCCGAAAAGGTCATGTCGGTATTACTAAACGGTTATTCGAATAAGAAGAACATCGTCTATAAGAAGAACATCGTCTTATAAATATCCAATTAATTCGCTTTATTAACCAATATATTGGACATTAAATTAACAAATCTTTGTACAGGAAAGCATCATCTTATAAGGTCCAGCTAACTCGTTTTTAGCTCGTGGGTTACGATAGCCGTAATTCATTCGGTATGGTGAAATTCTCGCATAACTGTTCCTCGTTTTTTGCATCATTAATTTCCATGTATGCGTGTCTTGGGTAGATCCTTTGGAGTTTGTTCGGTTCCGGCTCTTCTTTCTGCTAGTTCCTCCCTTGGTTCCTTTTCTCGTTGTTGAGTGCAGCGATCCTTCTTCCTTGTCGGAGTTGCGAATAATTGTTTTCCTTATGGGTACATTTCTCGGTTGGTTCTTGTTGAAATAATAACTAACTAAATCTGAATGTATTTAGCTATTTGTATGTCCCTGCATGCTAATATGCTCATCGATTGAAGTGGTTTTCTGCCCTCGGTGACGTGGCATGTCTAATTTCTTCTTTATTGTGATCGATTTGCAGAGACGTGGCATATTATTCGTTGTCGGTTTAATTGCTGAGAATTGATTTTTTTTCACCCCATGCAACGTTTATTATTTGAAGACGTGTCCGATGCATGGTTGTTTGTGAAATACATGAAATTACATTTATTCATTTCTCGTGGAGTTTTTCATTTTTTCAATTAATCATTTCCATTTTCCCGATCTCTCTATTCCAGGACAATTTGGGAAAGTATCTTTTAATATTTATTCAGTACATGATGTTTGTCAGTTCTTCAATCAGTTTTCTGCCATGATACTCTACATTTTCATACTCAATGTGACGTCTCCACGCTCGAGTTTTCCGAATTTTATCGATGGCCACAATTATCAGATGTCTGCTGGTGATATGATAGATGGGAGCATTGGAGTATCTGAGATACAACCGTTGGTATATATGAAGCGTGGTGCCTCGGATTATTTGGTTCCTCGATCTTCGTGACTTGTGATACTTGGTGTCTTTATAGATCGTTGTTCGATTTTATTTTAATCATTATTATTATGATTGTTATTATACGGTACGGTATTGTTTTTTCTTATTTCTTATTGACGAATTTTGATATTATTTATTTTTCATTTTAACTTTAAATTAATTACACTTGAACGTTATTTGATTAGGTTCCCTTATAAATTATCTATGTCAGGGCTTGATTATTTGGTTAATTTATAATATCCTAACAGCACTTATTGAGTAGTTCGTTATCTAAACTTGTTTATCGTCGTTATGGTTTTACTTTGATTGAATATTTTGGTTTTACTACGGTTAATTCTAATCGTTGTATCTAATTGCTTTATTTTATTTCAATATTATTATTTCGAAGGGTTTCAATCCCAATTATCATCTAATTATCTTACGAATTTTTAGCTTTAGTATTATTGGTATCAAGATTCATAATTTAATGCCTCATATTTACTCATTGATTTTAATGATTTCTCATGAATAATGTCTATATTGAGTTTCTCAATTTAGAGTTCTAATTTGTTAAATTTATTTATTTTAGAATTTATCTTTACCATGAATTTTATCGATGTTAGTGTTACAATTTTAAAACTAGTTATTTTTATGATTTATTTTTCGACGTAGCAACGATTTTCGACTCTTTCCCACACTCAACTTCCTTATTTGATCTTAGGACTAGACATCTTGATGTTATGATATCACGAGTGGACTACTCGGTGTAGATAATTTTGAGCCGATGAGTACGTGATTTTAGGTCGAGTTTTCGGGAACTGGATGACGAAGGAGCAGCCAAAAAACTACCCCATTCTCTTCCAACTTCCCCTATAAACGGCATGTAGTGACACCGGAACCTTCACTGTCTCGAGATATTGGCGGATGGACCGCACTTACACATCTCGGTAGTTATGTTGAATTTTAATAACTTGCGGTGATGTTTCGGCTGTGGGCCCAAAAAATTTCGACATAACATATTTTCTCGAATCATATATTTCATCATATTTGTACAGCATGGTTGACTGTCAGCATACATAACAATATTTCCCCATACATGCGCTCAAGTAGAGATTACTTAAGATTACTTGAACGCTGTATGGAAAACTTGTCGAAAATTGTATACTTGCAAGTTGCACACGCTTGGTATAAGCTTTGGGTATATTAGCATAAAATTCTGTGAAAATGAATTGGTATATATACCTGTTCTGTGGCCCTAACCTTGCGTGTTAAATTTACTGCGATAAAACAAAATTTGACCTTGAAATTATTTGTATAATCTAACTCTAATTTTTATTATTTCCCTGGTTTAGTTTGACAATTCGTTTCTTTAATTTTTAATTGAATTATTTCATTCTAAAATCATTTAATTTTACTTCCACTTTTCATTAATTCTTGCTTTTTAAAAAAAATTGTCAATTTTCGGTCAAATCTTTATGTAGTTTGTTATTTTTATGTTTATTTCGTGCTGATCTTGGTGCATCTTGTTATTATTTTAATTTATTTTTATGTTTTTGATTTTATATTTTAATTATATCTTTCTCGCATTTTAAGGTTGTTGAATTGATGTTTATGGGTTTGATTTTAAATCTGCCTGTTATATTTGCGTGCTATTTCCAATTCATTTAAACAAAACTCAGTGCTGGCCCGTCACATCTCTACATTTTGAAAGTTTGCATGCATTATTTACTATGTATTATGTGTTTATGTTTAAAAAAACATTTCTTCAATTTCCTTCCTTCCTATAATATAAGTTTTTATTCAGTTGAACAAATTACATGCAGACACGGGTAAGTATGTATGTCCCTATATTATAACATTATTGACTTTTTCATTTTATTATAGGAGTTTATAATGAACTGAAACAGGTTTATTAGTGTTATAAAATTTTCTATATTAGAATTAAAGTTTGAAAATATAATTTAAATTACTATTAGAGTTATTAAAATTTTCTATTTTAAAATTAGTTCTTAAATTACTGTTAAAATTTTTAAGTTACGGTTGTTAAAATTTTCTAATTTAGAATTACTAAAAGAATTTTTTGGGTTGAAATTTATATTAACAGGATTAGAGTTTGATTTAGCATTAGTATAATTATATGAAGTATTGAAACCATAATTAATTTTATGGTTTATATCAATAGAGGGTGGAACATTGATAGACACTTTTTCTAAGACAAAAGTGCCCTTTAGCCACTGGACAGTTGATTGTTTACAACATTCTTATCACGATTATTCATTGTTTTGTTGCAATCAAATTTAGAGTATTGAGAGCTATTTAAGGCCTCGGAATAAGATTTACTTTTACCATCATCATGATCAGTATTAAATACATAAAGTAGGAGTGCAAGCTTAGCATTGAAATTAGAATTAAAGTACCCGGTTTTGGGAGCAGTGTCTGCCACCTTGTTGTTAGAGGTCCTTGTGTCCTCAGATTTGTAGTGGTTGTTATAATAATAGTTTGATTATGACATAAGGCATCTTAGTTGTAGCTTTCAGGGAGCACCGATCGAGATAGAATAGTTGTCTTTCCACTGTAGATTCTATTGACTGGGTTAAGTGGATGAAAATTTTAAAATTAATAAAATAATAAGTGGATAATAAGTGTTGCCAGTCTGAGCATCAGTATCATTAATAATTCCATCTTGTTTATTAGAGATGGAAAGTTCGATGTTGAGTAGTATATTGAGGGTACGCTCGTGTTGATCAGCGTTGAAGTCGTCGGGGTTAGTGTATGGAATTAATTTATCGATATATTGCATGATTTGGAATCAGCCCACCAAGAAAGTGGGCGAATTCTCTTACAACATTTTAGTAATTTGTCCTGATCTAAGGGACATTCTCCGAGATGTAAGAAATTTTTAAGCATTCGGATATTTATTAAAAGTAATTCGGTTTTTTTTCGGAGTCCCATCTCATCAAATTCGCTGTCCCCTGAGCATTAGGCTCATTATTGTGGGTGCCGCAAATCAATAGCTCATTCATGTAATCGATTAGATGATTCTGAAGGAGACTAGGCTGCATCCATTTTTGGTATGAGTTAGATCGAATCCTATTAGAGACTGATAATTTTCGTTAAAAGAAAGTAAGCATAGTATTAATAGTATACATGAGCATTTCTGCCCGTGCTATTCGAATGTCAATTTTTTCGTCGTTAATTTAGTTTTAAATTTTTAATTCATGAGTTGTTATGTCATGTGTCGAAATGTCTGTCGTTTTGGTTTGTGTCGATCTGTCTGGTTACCCAATATAAATATATATATATAAATTCTTTATTGATTTCTTTATATTTATTGTTTCGTGTTTCTACGCGCCAATTAAGATTTAAAACTAATTACTGCAACCTTTAACATATAAAAATAAGAGTTTGTTACAATCTCACCCTTAAAATTATTAATTGTTTGTTGGGGTATTACGAAAAAGCACAGTGAAATCAATAAAGCACTTAAATGATAAAAGTGCAACATTAATTTAAAAATTTACAAAAATTCGAAAGTAGTATTGATCGGGAGAAATTTGTATGGTTGAACGCCAAATTGAGAGACAAGTCCAGAAATAATAATAAAAATTTAGTGAGGGGCCTCTAGAAAATAATATAAGACAAAAAAAGAAATTAATTAAAAAAATTAAGTCAATGGGAAGTCCGAATCAATGGAAACCCGAGAGAGGAAGAAAACCCGGCGTGTAGACGAAATAATATAAAAGGGTAAATTGACTTAAACAATAATAAATGGGTGCAACTGATCTATAGAGAGGTAATTATTTCCTAATTTGTAATTTAGTAATGTAATAAACGTTATTGACAAATGTCGGCGAAGGTGGTCTGTGTGAAGTAATTATTTTTAATAATTTTGTATGGCAGCAAATGTTGTTGACAATTGTCTGAAAACAGTCTGAGCAGGAGTATAAAAAGAAAAGGGAAAAACACGAAATGGCGAGTGGTCGAAGCAAACGATTAGTCTAGTAATGGTCAGTAAAAGAGTCTAAACCCGAGTAAAGTCAAAAGTTATCTACCAGAAAGGGTGATTATCCATTGGATAACCTACCTTAAAATAATAAAATTTATTCGGTGGTTGAAGGGTGCAAATAAATCGCAAATTGTAATTGCAAAACATAGAAATAAATTGGATTGAGTTGTAACTGTGATAAAGTGCAAATAAAATTGTTCTGTGTTGGGTTCTTATTTGATTTGAAAAGGACACGAGAAGTCAGAGGGAACCGACTTTCAATAACCCAACAGTCTTTAGTTTATACAGGTAAGAGAAAATTATTTTTATATAGATCTTTTCGTTATCTATGGAAGATCTAGTGTCATTCTAAAAAGTTCTTTATCTAATACAGAATCTGAAAAACTACTGTTGAATTCCAATTTTGCGCTTTCAATTTTTAAATTCTGTCTAAAACATTCAAGAAAAACTTAATTAAATGTCAAAATTTTTCGTAAACCTTTTTATAAACAAAACTAAACAATCAAATCATTTTAAATGTTCTTGCATTGGTTAAACAAAATTGTGTGCATAAATTTGACGATTATATTTTCATATATCCTAATCGATGAAAGACATAAATATGAATTCTGTGAAGAGCTCGTTAAGCACAAGTATGATGGAGAGTATAGATAAAGAAAAAATTGAAATATTATTATGGATTTTAAAAATCTTAGCCAAGAAGAATATTAATATTTGTATGTTTGATAAAGGAAATGTGTTAGTTATTGTTGAGAAGTTGAATGATATGTTAGGTACTAAGTTTGTGAAATTAAAAAGAGGTCAGAAGAATGGAAAATTGTCTTCTCCAAAGATGAAGAGTTTCTACAAAAATACTGAATAGTTAAATAGAGAATAAACGTATTAATGAATATTTAGGTTAATCTATTCACCCAATAGGGTCATAACAGGCAAAAATGTATGAGCTTCCAAAAATCCACAATGTTGTGAATGGTTGGTACTGGTTGGTATAAAATTGCAAAGTTTTTCGATGTATTATTAAAACTGTTTATGTGATCAGAGTTTGTAATGTAAGGATAGCTTTGACTTTGTTTCTTGTACTGCACAGTCAAAAAAACAAAGTTAAAATAAGGTTATGGTTTCGTTTGATGTTGAAAGTTGTTGATACAATTGACTTTTGCTGCGCATTGTGAAATAAAAATATTTCTGAATTTTATGAAATAAGTCCCTAAAATACTTTAAATTTATGTTATGTGTGAGAAATCATTAGAGTCCAATTGAGTCTTCAGTAAAAATATGAAGCGGAACAGCCAGGGTGCCTGTTGTGTGGTCTTTGTCGTTGAATTAAAGTTGAAAATGTAAAATTAAAATATTAGTAATCGGCAATTTTATTCGAATAACAAACACAATAAAAAACCACATATAAATTACCAATGTTTATGTCAAGAATTTTTAATTTCCACGTTTAGAGAAATTTGTTTTTTATAACTTTTCAAATTTCTTATTTTGTCATTGATTTTTGATTTTTCCCACAGTAAGTTGTTTAGAAATTTACATTGATAAATTGTTTATGTTTACTGTAATGTATTAATAATAATAGTAATGTATTAATAATAATAATAATAATAATATAATAATAATAATAATAATAATAATAATAATATTACAAATAAAAATGCGATATAGATAATACAGCGGGGGAAACCGATTGATACATAAAAAACAAATATATGATCCTGAACATCACATTTTGGATAGAAGGACATTTCGTAAACTTCTGAAATTTGATACTTAAAATGTAAATTTTCTTTTCAATAATGAATGTTATCAACAAATATATAAAGTCGCTATGGGTTCTCCTTTAGCTCCAACGATGGCATCATTATTTTTGGTTTGTTAAGAAAAGGAGATTTCTTCTTTCCAATTTGAGAAACCCATTGTAGTTGTTCTCAGATGGATACTAATGTTGGGCCAGAACACAAATTTGGCCTTGGAAAATGTTTAAATGGATCGGTAACATACATGCAAACATAACAAGCGAATTTAAAATAAACCTATTAAAACATCAATTAAACCCTACCAAATATGAGAAAAAAGAGAATTAAAAATAAAATAATAAACATAAAAATAAATTAAAATAATAACAAAATGCAACAAGATCCGCACGATACAAATACAAATATAACATGAAAACCCAACAAATTCGACCGAGAATTAATAAATCAATAAAAGTTCATGAAAATGAAACTTAAATCAAAAAATTTGAATTAGAAATAATTCAATAAAAATTCTAAATGAAAAATAATTAAAATAAATTGAAAAATAATAAAATAAAGATTAAAATACACTAGAAAATAACAAGGTCGAATTTTGTTTTACTACATCAAATTTAACACGCGAGGTTAGGGACAGAAAATAGGTATAAATACCGATTCAGTTTCACATTAAATTTAACCATTTTCAATCAATTTTGAATCTTAGTTATTTTAAACCTATTTTCAAATCAATTCTTTAGATATTTAGGTGAGAGATAGTATATTTTGGAACTCTCTCTCCACGTCACCTCCTCGCAACCTCGATAGAGCTCTGCTTGGACGTCGGCGTGGGGGGAGAGGTATTTTATTTTTATTATGAAAATTTTTATTTATGGAATGGACTGTATGGTAACTTTATGTTTTACTTGTTATATGCATTAATAAATATTTATAATATTCATAAATTGTTTTTATACAATTAAATAAAATTATTTTGTCGAAATTTTTCCGCCTACAGCCAACACATATCGCAAGTTAGTAAAATATATACAGTGCAGATTCGTGTAAGCGCGTGGAAAATCGCCAATGATATGTACCCGTGAAGACCCAGCGTGCGGAACGCAGGGGTCGTAACGTCAATATTATTCCATATAGAAGAACGAGAAATAAGGAAGAAGTCTTTTGGCTGCTTCCTCGTTTCTCATTTCTGTAAAATCGACCTAAATTATTTTACACACGGCTCAAAATCCTCACACCGAGTAGTCCAGTGGGCACTCATTAACTATAATATAAACATAAAATGCGTCTAAGGCTTATTATAGGGAAAAGGTACGGGGATAAATTAACTTGAAATCTTTGATATAAATAAATTGAGTTATTATCATGAAATAAAATTAAAAGTTGTGGCTTCCGTACATTTAATAAATTTAACTTGACTATAATATTTAATTGAAAATCGTTATAATCCAAATGACTCGAGAAGTGCAACAAATCAAGGCAACCTGGTCAGACCCGACAAAAACGAAAACTCTTTATCACAGGCTCACAGCAGCACAAAAGGGTTGGGCGGAAGAGCGACAGCTTAATCAGAGCTTACGCACCCAAATCAGGGGATTGGAGGTCGCCCTAGCAGTCTGTCGAGAGAGGGAGGCGGTAACATACCCGCTTGTCTTCGCCCCGTCCCAGATGCCGCATAAAGGTCCTCAATCTACGAACCAGTCCGCCACTCCATCAAATAATCGTCAGCCGGGACGCAAGGAGCGTGCCCGACGCCGAGCAGCACAACTCCCAAGTCCGTCACATTAGCTCACGAACGCTATGTATTTTTGCTGATTCGAAATAAATAGGTCGCATTCACTGTTAATTTATCTCCAAGATACACTTTGCATACAATCAGCATCATGAATACTCATATCACGTTTTCAAACCATCGTTCCATCTCCAACAGTCAACATAAATCTGATCTTGGACTTTTTACACAAGGGACAGAGCAAAGCGAGCATAGGTCTTCTATCGACAGCTCGTGAACCCGAGGGTTGTCCGAGCAATTACAGTATTAGTAATGATGCTCACTTTTTGCGGACAATCCACCCACTCGAACACATTTCCAACGTTGCCTAGCAACGGGTGCCGAGTGGTAACTAGAAGCATTTTGTATGGCGTTACTGGGGCAACCACAGGACAATTTAAACAAATCACGAAACCCTGTAACCCACCACTAACTTGATTTAAGAGTAGCTGATAGAAAACGGTCAAATTGAACACCAGCTCAAAACAATAAGAGATTCTATATAGATATAATTTAAACATAATAAATATCGAGATTGGGTCGAACAATTACCAGAAATAGAATTTATGCTAAATAGCACATATTAGAAAACAATTAAGACATCTCCAGTCGAGATTATATTTGGCAAAGCTTTAAGTTTAGAATGGATTGATGACAAAGATACAGAAATAGCAGCAATCAGTGTTAGAAAATTCGTGATTGGTGATGTAGTTTTGATAAGGAAAAATAATATAAATAAATCAGAGAACAGATATGAAGGTCCTGATACAATTGTGGGAAAGAACCGAAAAGAACCACGAAAGAAGTTAAAAAACAAAGTTAATTAATGGCTCTATTTTAGTTAGAAATATAGAGTGCCTCAAACATTTTAAAGGAGAGGAATATAAGGATAAATATTAAAAATAAATTCTAAAAATAATTAATTTTAATTAATCTAATAATAATACAGAATTCTCAAAATAAAATTGTTTAAATATCCTCATAACGGAAGAAATTTAAATTTGTCTTATTAATAATGTTGGGTTATTATTATTGAAAGTCGGTTCCATCTGACTCCTCGTGTCTTTTTCTAATCAAATAAGCAAACCAAACACATAATAATTTTATTTGCACTTTATCGCAGTTACAACTCAATCCGATTTATTTCAATGTTTTGTAATCACAATTTCACTGATTTATTTGCACCATTCAACCACCGTATAAATTTGATTATCTTAAGGTAGGTTATCCAATGGATAATCACCCTTTCTGATAGATAACTTTTGACTTTACTCAGGTTCTCTCAATTTTGCGTTCAACCATACCAATTTCTCCCGATCAATACTAATTTCGAATTTTTGTAAATTTTTTAAAATTAATGTTGCACTTTTATCATTTTGGTGTTTTATTGACTTTACTGTGCTTTTTTCGTAATACCCAACAATAAATATTTTCCAATAATGGATGTTTTAACTCGATCTAATACTATGCATGGCGTCTTATCATATGTTTTCGACCGTTTATCACTCGCCTTTAGGCTAGAGTATTACTAACAATATGAATTCAAACTATTATAAATAAAATGGGGATCTTAATAACAAGGAAATAAATAAGGAAAACAATAAAGATAATTAAGTAAAGTAGTAATGATGATCATTGTAATTAGGAAAATATAAACTGTAATAACAATTATGCTTGTATTCATTATGATAATTATAATAATAGTAACGTCAGTGATTATAGGGAAGATGCGGATTTTAAAAATAATAGTCGTTGTTCGACGATAAACAATAATTACGGGATTCAACGAAAGTGGATCTGTACTCTTTCTTTAATGAGCCGATCTTAAGATAAGTCGTGGCACAAAGAATTTAGAGCATGGCAAAAGGACGAATTTTCTTTCGAGTAAGATAGAAGAAGAATATTACATTGAAACCAAAAGCGAGCACAAACTTCCTATCGGCAGCTCATTAGATCCACAAACTCGGATACAGTCCCAACGTTGCTTTGAAAATATTTGTATGCGGTTGTCTGGGTAACAACTATATTATTTCAAAACAAATTCAACACCCAAAAATCCAACGTTGACATTGAGCTGGAATCTCACTGATTTATGGGCTTGCCAAAAAATTATTTAATTAATTAATTTGTTTTTTAGGTACCTGACCTTTCTTTAAACCTCTAATCAGTGTACAATCATTTTATTTGTCTTCATATCTCATTTGCCACCGGTTACCACTTTTTTCCACCGAAAAATAATGATTTTTCGAATTTTTAATTGATTTCGATAATTTGTAATTTTTATATTTTATTTCATGTATTTCTATAACGCTAACAATTGTCACTTGGTCTAGATTCATTTTAAAATAATTCACCAATACTTCTAAAGTAATAACATGCATTTATTGAAAAACAATTGATTAAAATTCTTTTAATATATTATAGTTTAATGGAACATTATCTTTGTAAAGAAAACTTGATTCAGATAAATAACAACCAGAAGTCATCAATGACGCCGGAAATAACTTTGAATACTGAATCGGAGTCAGATGCCAATTGTTCGACTTGCTGCGATATTATGTTAAAGAATAAGTTTGCGGATCCCTCTGGGGATACAGAATGGGATATGATGCTACGGGAAAGAGATCTGTATTCTAAAATAAGAGGTCGGTGGAATAATAGAATAGAGTTTCTGATGTCATGTGTGGGATTTGTTGTTGGAATTGGGAATGTTTGGAGATTTCCAGCACGAGTCTATGAAAATGGTGGAGGCACATTTTTGATAGTTTACACCATAATGTGCATCATTTTTGGAGCACCATTGTTAATAATGGAACTCGGTTTGGGTCAATTTTCTGGATTTAGTCCACCGAAACTGTTTAAATTAGTTCCAGTTATGTCTGGACTAGGGTGGTCTATGATCGTAATGTCCATGTTTATTGATATATATTATGCGGCCATAGTTTCTTATGGATACTTTTATTTTTTTGGCTCCTTTAGACGAGTTATGCCATGGACCGTATGTTCGCACGAATTTAATAGCAATAGATGTTTGGGTACTTCAGATGATAAAGCAAGTTTCAATATCACCGAATTTGTGTCTTCAACTTCAGAATACTGGGATTACTATGTAACGGGTTTCATAAAATATCCTAGCAGGCAACCATATAAGTTGAATGAATTTCCAGGATCACCTATTTGGCATCTGACAATTTGCCTTGTCATTGCGTGGTTTACCACTGGTTTCATTGTGATGCGTGGCATCAGAGTAAGTGGAAAAATTGTGTACTTCACAGTCATCTATCCTTATTTTGCATTAGCAGCTATTTTCTTTCTTGGATGTACACTTCCTGGAGCTATGGACGGAATATCATTTTATGTAGTACCGGATTTTAAGTTCTTTGCTCGCCCGGCTTTGTATAGAAATGCATTGGAACAAATATTTTATTCAATTGGTATTGCCATGGGTGGGTTAATCTGTTTTGCCAGCTACAATAATTTCCGAGACAATTTCTTTCGAGATAGTATCCTATTGATATTAGTTGACTACTTGACGAGTATTTTTGCCGGGTTTGCAATCTTTCCCATTCTGGGTTATATGTCTCAGAGAGTTGGTGTTAGAATAGATAAATTATTGACTTCTGGAGTGGGATTATTTTTCATAACGCTTACCGAAGCATTAGCAACTCTTCCTGCTGCACAATTTTGGACATTAATGCTAATGCTAATGCTAATATCTTTGGGACTGGATTCCCAATTCGGGATCTTTGAATGCATTGCAACTAGCATCATGGACATAAATCCTGTTTTGCATGAAACCAAAGTGTTTAAAGCAGTAATTGTTTGGATACTTTGCTTTATATTTTTTTTAAGTGGATTGCTGTTTGTAACACCTGGCGGCAGATATTGGTTTGAGATTTTAGATAAAAGAGTTACATCCTTTGGTCTTCCTATATTAGCTTTGATTGAGACAACCTTGATTGGTTTTGTATATGGATATAAACAACTAAGATATGATTTTAAAGTAATCACGGGAACTCTTTTGAATTGGTCTCCATTTATTTTCTTATCATACGTATGTCCGATTGGGATGGTCATGATTATCGGAGCTAGTTTCTATAAATTTGAAAGAGTTAAAGTTAACAATGAACCGATTCCTATCTGGGGTGAAATAATTGCATTGATCGTTCTTATAACTGTATTTACCCCAATTATTATTTCAGCCATAATAACAATTTATAACTACAATCATAGATATAAAGACATTCATGGTTGGAGCTTCGTCAAGAAATTATTTGAACCTCCAGTGTATTGGGGACCTTATTATAAAAAAGATTGGATACACTCAAGGTTTTATAGGAATAAGTTATTGGCTAATAAAGATGATAAAAGATTCCTTCTTTACCTTTCTCCGTATGAAGATATTAACGATATCGTTGCGTCGTGCACTCAAAATGGTAACCGATGAATTTTTAAACCAATCAAAAAAAGGAAATTAAATAAATGTAAATTTTAATAGAAGATTAAATAAAATAATGATTTTTTATTTTTCTTGAGTAATTTTCTAAATTGGTTAGAATTATAAAGTAATTATTTTATAACTCCCAAATGAGTTAGTTTTGCTTATTAAATAATTCATCAAAATGTACACCTGAGAATTATTAAATCAGAATTTCTTTACGCTGTCCTAATGCCAGGTGCAGTTTTTAAGACTACCATATGATACGAACCTCTTTTCATTTAAAACAAAAGATATTTTTAAACAAACTGCTAAAATCTATCTACTGTCACTAGGTCCCACAATTTGATAAACATCATCATTTTTCAATTTCGTTTTCAAATTAAAAATATTGATATTGTAATGAAGGATAATTAAAGAATATTTCATAATTAATTAAATTAACACTATGTCAAAATTGTATTTTGAAGATCAGAGGTTGGTTATGATTGATGATTGTGTTTGAACATTGGTATACTTATGTATTGTGTATCAAAAAGAAGGACACATTAGAGTTGAATATCCGAATGGGAAATTCAACCAGTGTTCAAGAAATGGCCATTTCAAATATAAATGCTAAGATTTTAGTGGAAAGGTGAACAATGAAGATAGATATTATAACAGAAACAACAACTTCGAGATTAGAAAAAATTCGAAAACAGGCGGCAATATCAACATCAATGCAATTGATGGGTTACTGGGTTTTGATATTTGTTTGAATCTTCCTATGGTTACCCCGGTAACGCCATATAAATAATTCCTAGCTACCACTCGGCACCCGTTGCTAGGCAACGTTGGAAATGTGTTCGAGTGGGCGGATTGTCCGCAAAAAGTGAGCGCTATTACTAATGCTGTAATTGCTCGGACAACCTTCGGGTTCAACGAGCTGTCGATGGAAGACCTATACTCGCTTTGTAATGTCCCCTGTGTGAGAAGTTTCGAGATCAGACTCATGTTGATGGGTAGAGATGGAATGACGTTTATCTGACGAAGCGTGAATACTCATGACTTTTCTGTAGTATTTTTAATATTTTTCGCATTTTAAAATATCACTTTTTGAATATTGAACAATGTTTATAATTTAATTCAATTCATGAACAACACAAGATAATTTAGTTGAGTTTATTTGCCAGGCAGGCGGCTCTGCGTCTGGCGCGTTCCTTGCGCCCCGGCCTGTACCCGCTTGAGGGTGTAGTCGATGGAGTCGCCAATGGCATTGGATTGTTGATTGAATCTCGATACGCCAATTGAGATGAGGCGAAGACAAGAGGGTAGGTCACTGCCTCTCCCGCCCGACTGGCGGACAAGGCAACTTCCAACCCCCTTATCTGCGTCCGGAGGTTCTGATTCAATTGCCGTTCATCGGCCCAACTCTTCTGAGCAGCAGTGAGTCGGTGATAGAGGGCTTAAGTTTCACTGGATCCACCCAGGTGGACTTTACTTGTTGGATCTCTGCTGTGAGTTGTATGATCTGCTCGTATAGGGCTTTGTTGGATTGTTGGGCACGAGACAATTCTTTCTGTAAAAGTTGGATAGACTCCATTTCTAATAATATAAATAATTAGGAGCGTGATATTGCAGAGGGGTTGTATTATTACGAGTTATGTTTAAACAAATAAAGAGATGATTATAGTTAATAAAATTAAAACGGTTATTAAGATAACACTCAATTTATTTATAAAGAAAAACATTCATTAAAATTCAGGTCTTGATAGTTGATGACATGTAGGTGGATTAGGGAAATCCCTTTTCTACCCATTCTTCCGGTGAATATCTGGAGATAGTCATTATCGGCCGCCGGACATCTCGAATCCGGGCCGTTGCTGGTCGGGAGGCTCGTGCGGTAGTACCTTGCCAAGGGTGCCAGTAGTTGTTGGCGATCCGACCCGCCAGTAGGTCCTCCTCGACATTCGCCAGATACTGGCGAGCCCAGACCACTTGCACGTCCACCTGTCGTTGGTGGGCCTCCAGTTGCTCGAAGAGATACTGAGCTTGCCGGTGGATTTCCTCGGCCGGGCTCCACTCTTCGGCCAGCCATTGGTCACGGACGTCTTCTGATGTGTTGGTCAATTGAAATCTCGACGTGGGAAACTCTGGGCATCTCTCCTGCCGGAAGCGTCCCCACGCCCATCTCCACTCCTCGAACTAATTTTTTCTGAATGCAAAAATCATTAACCGCGTGTATATATTTTTATCAAAAGAAATGAATAAATGAATAATTACAAAATTTGGATTTACTCCTATGTGAAACCATACTGGGAATTCAAAACTGTCCAAACCCTTTTGTCAAATCGAGGGAAAAAATATTACAGTTCAGTGGGTATTTTACTCTAGTAGTTTACATTAAATTATTTCCATTTTCTTTACTGTGGTATATTTTTCGGCAATATATATATATATTATATATATATATATATATATTTTTAATTGATTTTCCAAATATCTTATAGTGAATACAATTGATTAATTGCAAATAATTTGTTTTATTTATTACCCACCATTATATATATATATATATATATATATATATATATATATATATAATTATTATACTTTTCATATTTGCTATTAAAAATAATTTTCCTTTATTTAAAACGTAGAGTAAATAATTGTCCAACTCGACTGGAGAAATATTACTAAAATTTGTCTGTAGAAATATTTTGTAACAAAATCATCTCTTATTTCTCGAATAGAAATTAACATTTTATTGAAAAGAAACACGACTAAATTTTCATTATGTCTAATTCATTGTATGAATTTCAAACAAAAATAAACGATAACAAATTAACTAGTTACATATTTTCATTGGATAAGCTCTTTGTCTGATAAGAATTGATTCAAAATTATTTTTAATTAAAATATTGCATTTTGGGATTTAATTAATAATTTTGTGAGAAACTCCTGGCAAATTTTCTATGATTAAAAAATCATAAACATATAGTATATTGACAAGCGACATGTGAGTAGGTTTGATGGTAATAATGGTGATTAAGAGGTGAAAAAACTGATATTAATATAGTGAGGTGAATAAATTCTATTGGGGGTCGTGATGTCCAAAATTTAATGGTTTAGATCAACTAGATTCGTGGTCGAATTGGTAGTATTATTTGCAGAGATATGGGTGAATAATTAATTAATTTTTATAATCAATGATGTTACTAAAGGAAAAAAAATCAGTGGTGACAAGAATATCATTGAAATATTATGAACCTTATCGGAATTAATGTTACTTATCGTTAATCAAATATATTTTATGAAATTCTTACCCTCCGTTGTCATATCCAGATTTGTCACGGCCTCTTCGTTGAGTATGTTAGGCGACGACTCTCCATTATCCAAAATTTGTCGGGAATTCATGTTAAAAATCCAAAATTTCTGTTAAATGGTAGTTGTGATTACACTTTTATTGAATCGATAGAGTGGGTGTCTCTTATACGTACTTCCTGTTGAAATTATTTACACACTGAGTCAGATGGTGATTGATAAAATTCAGTTTATTTGTTTGGTGAATAATCGACGTTCGGATGGATTGGATTATAATCGCATAAACAATCGCGACATCCACTCGAACTTTATAATTGTATTTAGCAAGATATTAATTGTTGATATGCCTTAGCTACTTCTTTAATTTTTGGGATGGCCATTGAAATTCGGCGTTGGAGATCGGTAAGTTTTTTCTTCTTTGGATACTAACGGCGGAAAACTCGCACGATGTCATCGTCAAATTCACGATTTCACGGCGAGTGTTCACACGTTATTTCCAATTCTCGACAATCTATTTGATTTTTTATTTTATTAATATTTAATCCATGCATTTATTTGAAATTTCGTGAGTTTACCGTTACAGAAAAATCATGAGCATCTTCTCATCTACAAATGTTGGATTGTAATTACCGGTTTATATTCCTATTCACTGGATCTTTACAGTATTGAGTTTATCACATTCAATTATCATTCAATTTTTAGGAAACGTCGAACCGTTATGTTTTATACAATTATTGGTTTAATATTCAATACTGGAACAATGGTGGTAATTTAAACTTCTGGCGATCGTGGTTTGGTTTGTGATGGTGATCGAGAATTGGGGAATCATTCCTAATCCAAGAGCTTGTTGAACATTCTTTTAATCAAAATTAAACATTTATATTTTAGAAGAATGAGTATCAACTGTGGATGGCCTATGTCGTAGATTTATTCGTTAATGCTGCAGTGATATAAAGGCAGAAAAACAGATGCGTCGGTTTAGTTAGCTGTTCAAGAGGAGTTATGTAATCTTCTTTACAAAAAGTTTTCCCCTATTCTATCGGCGTTTATACTTTTGATTTAATTATTTTAGGCTAATTTATTTTTATGCGGGGCCAATTTCGATTTATAGTTGGCTTTTTTTACAAAAAGGGTGCCTCTATTAGCTATACTGATGGATATATTCTGGATTAGGACCTGATTAAATTCACTACTTTACTGGAAGTCTAGGGTGATTTGTTTAATAATAAGTAAAATTACTATTTAAGTTGTATTTAAGTTAAATTCATACGATTAATTTATTTCATTTCATAGCAGTGATTTCATATTAATTCTATTCCCCGTCACCTTTCCTTTAATAAGCCTTAAACGCATTTTATGTTCATATTATATTTAATGAGTGCCCACTGGACTACTCGGTGTGGTGATTTTGAGCCGTGTGTAGAATAATTTAGGTCGAATTTAAAGAAAACTAGAAACGAGAAGTAGCCAAAAGACGTCATCCTTACTTCTCCTTTCTTCTATACGGAATAATATTGACGTTCCAATCCCTGCGTTCCGCACGCCGGGTCTTCACGGGCAAGATCATCGGCGATATTCCACGCACTTACACGAATCTGAATAGTATGTTGATTTTAATATCTTGCGGTGTGTCTTTGGCTGTGGGCCGGAAAGATTTCGACAAATTTAAGAAAACAAAACTATAATTCATATATCATAAATGATTTATTAAAATAATAAAAACAAGTTACCAATCCATAATTCATAAACTATAAAATATTACTCTCCCCACGCCGACATCCAAGCAGAGCTCTATCGAGATTGCGAGGATGCGACGTGGAGAGAGCTTCCAATAAAACTCTCGCTCACCTAATAGATTTTAAAAAACTGGTTGAAAATTTTCAAAAACGATTCTAACGATTTCAAAAATGGTTTTTTGGTTAAATTTTATGTGAAAATGCATCGGTATATATACCTATTTTCTGTCCCTAACCTCGCGTGTTCTTTTTGATTTAGTAAACAAAATTCGACCTTGATATTTTCTAGTGTATTCTAATCTTTATTTTTATTATTTTCTAATTTATTTTGGTAATTTTTTTTTGAAATTTTTATTGAATTATTTCTAATTCAAATTCTTTGATTTAAATTTCATTTTCATGCAATTTTCATTTTTGTTAAATTATCAAATTTCGGTCGAATTTGTTGGGTTTTCATGTTATGTTTGTATTTGTATAGTGCGGATCTTGTTGCATTTTGTTATTATTTTAATTTATTTTTATGTTTATTATTTTATATGTAATTATCTTTTTCTCATATTTGATAGGGTTTAGTTGATGTTTTAATAGGTTTGAGTTTAAATTTGCATGTTATATTTGCATGTGTGTTACCGATTCATTTAAACATTTTACAAGGCCGTTTGTGTTCTGGCCCAACACAATATAATGTATGAGTGCTCAAATGAATACGATACATGGACTGAAAATGAAAGGCAAAATGATGCTTACTTTTAAAGGGGGGGACTCCAGTTTCAATAAAGGTGTTTGAAGCCATAAACTTGGTTAAAGTAAGTTTGATATAGAAGGTTTGAATTTATATAAATGTTATTTTAAAGTTAGTTTGATGAATGAATTTAAAGTAACTGATAATTTTAATATAATTGACTTGATTTGGCTTAGTTGATCTTAATAATAAAATGAATACAATTATGAATTTTGATATTTCTATGAATAAAGTAGTAATTAAAAGTAAAATAATCGGTAAAAGTGAATTGAGATGTATTCCGAACATTATTTACGAAAAGACGAATGGTAGATTTAGAGTAGGTATTTTGATTGAAAATAAAATTAATAGAGTGTTTGCCAGATACAGTAGCTAAAATAAATGCTATTAGTGAGAATATTATTGAAAGGTTGAGAATGTTAGATAAAATAAGGAAATCTACGATGAAAGTTACTTTCGTTTGCGAAAGTAACCTTGTAATTCGTGTGACAATATTGTTAAATGTACGACTATTAGGATTGGAAAAAAATTATTAGGTTATTTTTGGCGAATTGAACGAATTAAACCTAGTGTCATTGCGGGAGTAGAAATGATGTGAAATTTTATGAACCATGGATGGACAATGTTTATTTATTATGATAATGCGGATCAAAATGTTATTTATGGACAATAAATTATGATGCTGTGATGCCCCTTTATACAAATAAACGGTTTGATGCATTCGAGACTTTTACCCGATTGGTACGGTAATTTTTATTCAATTCTTTTTTGGTCCACAACCAAAACAGACAACAAGAAAGCAAAATCTACACAACAACTCAGGCTGTGTAGGAGCAGTTTACCTGCCAATAGTCTGTGCTCGTGAAGGTTCCAGTGTGAATAACGCAGAGCCTAAACGTCAATATTACCGTTATAGAGGAAACTGGAAGGAGGGAAGCAGTGTTTTAGCTGCTCCTCCGCCACTCATTTCCTGTAAATTCGACCTAAGATCTTTAACAACAATCGGCTAAAAATCACTAACACTGAGTAGTCCAGTGGGCACTCATCAAATATAAAATAAACATACATAGATCATAAGGACAAAGAGAGGGAAAGGGTAGCGGGGAAAAATTGCGAAATCGTTGCAACAGTTAAAATAAATAGCAATCGGAAAAAGATTAATTCGAACGACTAAAATCATGAAAAATAATGTTTTAAATAATATATAAGAATTAAATAAATTATGTTTAATTGAAACGGTAAATATGGGCAGAACGCTGCGCAAATTTTCGGAAATAATTGAAACTTTTATAAAACTGTAAAATAAAGGCGGAACGCTGCCCAAATTTTCCGAATTAATTAAAATACTTATCGAAAATAGTAAAGGAAAGGTGGAATTTTTTTCGGTTATTAGTATAATATTCTTATAAACCGTAAAATAAGGGCGGGTTGCTGCTCAAATTTTCGAATTAAAGGAAAAATGGAATGTTGTTCAGTCGTTTGTATAATATTCTTATAAAACTGTAAAATAAGGGCGAACGCTGCTCAAATTTTCCGAATCAATAAAAATACTTTGTTGGAAACTGTAGAATAAGGATGGAGTGAGGCTAAATTTTTATATAGGTAAAATATTTTCTTAAAGCTGAGGAATAAGGACGAATCCCTACACAAAAATTTGTTAATAATAAGAATAATAATAATAATAATAATAATAATAATAATAATAATAATAATAATAATAATAATAATAATAATAATAATAATAATAAAAATAATAATAAAAAAAAAAAAAAAAAAAAATAATAATAATAATAATAATAATAATAATAATAATAATAATAATAATAATAATAATAATAATAATAATAATAATAATAATAATAATAATAATAATAATAATAATAATAATAATAATAATAATAATAATAATAATAATAATAATAATAATAATAATAATGATAATCATGGTACTTATAATAATAATGATGTTGGACGTATGGGAAACTTATTTATAGCTTTAGTTCTCACCCTACCAGTGTGGCCATCACCTTTAGTTTCTAGGGACGCTTTCCCGATACGCCGCACGATTTGATTAACCATTGCGTACCCATGACCGAAATCATGTTGATACTGTACGCAATAGTCGAATGCCATTCGAGCAGGTGAGCGCTATTACTAGTGCTACTCCTCGAAGGACCTTCGTCTTCCCGGTTACTTGCTGCCGATGGGAGGACTTACGCATCTTACATACTATTCTACCTATGAACCCCTTCGTATTCATCTTAGCTGGGCAGAGAAAACCGTGGGAATTCGTTCTCACCGTTTGACTCCTTCGTCAAACATTATCCGATGAATTGCCGCCAACCGTTACCGTTGTTTCCCACTCTTTTAACCCAAGTATACCTAATTCTAACCAAAAGTAAAGATAAAAATGACATTACGATGACTACATAGACAACACAATGAACGCATGATGGTTTTTTCGAGTGAGGAAAAATTATAACATTCTCGCATTAGAGTCAATCTTCGTCGGCATCAATGTCTGTAGGGAGACACCTACGTTTTGCCGGCCGATACGGAGGGGGATTTGCATTGTAGACGCCATCAATATGATTAGAGGGTCCGGCTTCTTCGGATGGGAAAGAAATTCGGGGCACCTCGCCTGTGAGTATGGAGATTTCATTGAGGTCCAGAGCCTGGGCGACTTTCAGAGGTTCAGAATCTTAGTCCACCAAATTTATGTGGATCGACCGAGCTGGAAAAAAACTACAGAAAACTACAGAACGTGCATAGAGCACATCCGGATCGAGCCCCGGAGTCTCGAATTCCTGGTAGGGGGGCGGAAGATCGTCGATCCGGTACGGGGCGCTGAGTGGTTCCGTTACTCGGAGAAGGTCTGGTTCACTGCGACGGCGTTCACGACGGCGCCGATTCCGGTTGGGTCGTCGATGGGCCGATTTAGTATTAGGTTCTGCTACTGGAACTTGGGGTGGGTCAGTTAGTTGGGGAGTTGAGGTTGAGGCGTTGGATTGATTTCGGCTATTGGCAGGTGGTGTTCTGGTATGATGCCCAGGTGACGGGCCCAGACACTTCCCTGGATGCGGGCTCGAAGCTCGGCATCCGTGAATATTTGGCGGAGCGTCGTAGCCTGTTCTTTAATTAATACCCACTGGCTACGCGGCTCCGTGACTAACTCATCTCGAGCGCGAGATAATCTCACGATTTTCTGATGTAAGCCTTTGGCGGCTTCAGGAGAGGTCCAAGTGCCATTCACTCGTTCGTATTTGAATCTGAGGGTATTATATTTGCTTTCCAATTTTCGAACCTTTGCCAAAGTGCGACCACCGACTGAGAGAGTCGGGGAATCCGGGGAAGATCATTCAGAGTCGAACTGGAGTCGGAATTCATGTCTAGAATATGTACAGAGGAGGATTAGAAATTAGCAAGTTGTTAGAGTAGTGTGGGGGAAAATGCCCAGTCAACGAAAGAGTAGCAGAAGAATCAACGAGGGGGGGGGTCTGATCACAGCAGAGAACAAGGGGCGATTAGCGACATTTCTAATACCCCTATTGAATACTTATGGGACTCGGGTAGCTAGACGTTACTACTGTTTGTAATGATGCTCACAATTAACTAATATGGTTATTCAAAAGTGACAGTGGTAGTGGACTTCAATGTGACAACTTGGGAGATTGGGTTAGAGACAATAATAATATCATTCGGGAGTTGTTGATAATAATGACCCAACCAGGGTGATCGGTAGCATTAGTAGCGGTAGTAGTACAATTAGGTTAATGATAATTCTTTGGGCGACAATACCTTTCTAACAAGGGACGAGCAACATTAATAGTATTCGTGAGATTGATAGGATTAGGTATTTATGAAATTGATATGATCATTTATGTTATTTATGGAATTACAATTATATTAAGGATTATTTATGAAATCAACATTATTATTAATATCCATTCGTGAAACTAAACTTTTATTAATGAGTATTTATGGAATTACTAACATCGTTAATGATTATTTGTGAGATTAAAATTATTATTAATGATTAATTATGAAGTTAATATCATTATTAAAGCTACTCTATGAAACCAAAATTATTACTAAAGATTATTTATGAAATTGCCATTATGATTAATATTAACTACCTAGACGGTAATGTCAAAAATGAGAATTTTAATCCTGATACATTTATTATGATAACTATAAATAATTTAACAACTCCCTATCATTACGATTAAAACTATATTATTATTAAACTTACTAAAAGCCATGGTATTCCGGATATTGATAAATATAGGTTTAGTAATAATATTAAATTTATATTGAGAATGTTGTTTATGTGAATATTAATACACGAATTCAGGACATTATTGATTATATCTACGACATACTATTACATAATGTCTAGAGTAGCCAATACTAACGAAGGGGGAAACTACTCCTATTCGTTACGAAATATTATTAGCAGATCTACCGGCGATACTGGAAAGAAAATCTCTAGTGACATTCAACGCACACTAGTTAGTCTGGGGATTATCGATTTCCATATCTTTCGACAGTGTCATCATACTAGCTGATTGGCTCGTAGAATTTTTGTAACAACTGTGATGTCTAGGAGAGAAATACTGATTTTATATCATGAAGGAGGGTGTCCGTAGGAAAGAAATTTATCGATCTAGTTGCTCTAATGGGTAATGTCGTATAGTATGCAGTGGATTGGTCTCGTGTGGAAAGTAATGGAGATCCACGAATGGGGTGAGTTCCTATATTTTAGGTCAATTTATTCATCAATGCATCTTCGCATTTAGGAAACGTAGTGGAAAATGGTGCTATGGTCGATCCTCGCTTAAATGGATTTAAATCTCAGATTTCTCTATGCGACAATGTAGATTGAATCAAAATTGCAGATGCTTGGATGATAGTTCCTTTCGAATCATTCACACAGGCTCAATTGTATGGATTTAGGCGACGGTATTATGCTCCTCTCGGCTATGTTGGGATTTTCATCTCGTTCTCGTTGCGTAATTTGTGCCTATTCTCAATGGATTTAACTCAAAACTCGACCAATTCGAAGGAGTAGCCTCAATATGTGTATCGTGAATCACTGGACCTATATTCAATCATGAAAGTTTCAAAGGTTTTACTTATAGGCATTGTGTTTTATTACAGAGCGAATAAAATCCTACCGACACTTTTATTATTAACTTTTAACCGTCCATGTACTTATTCGTTTATTTAATCCTTTTATACTTACGCTTACCCCTGCTGCCCGCATTGGTTTATCATTTCATTCGAGATTTAAAAAAGGTTTCACCTAGATCATCCTGTGATCTTGCCTAATATCCCTTTATCTAAAGAACGCTCTTCCCGTGATTTTATATCCTACTCGCCCCGGCCACTTTTCAGCAGTCGCTACGAGTTATACAACGATGCCCTGCGTGGAGGTCCTGTGCAATTGCCAGACCCTACTGCGGACTACCGAGGTGTCAACGAGGCATGACCCACGAGCTCAACTAGGGAACTTAATCCACCAGCCCGCACGAGATCTGTCCCATTGACGACTATTACAATACGTACATATATAAGGTTAATGGACTGGAATGTATAAATAAACAGATAAGCATATAAGAGTTAAGTGTATAAAACGTATAATTAGCGACATTACAAACATCAAAATTTACAAACATTATGTTAACTTTCAAAAAAATTTAAAATTACAATCAAAATCCTCACTTCAATCAATTCGAATAGATTGAGTTAGTTTTCAAATAGTAAGTTGTAAAAGCATAAGTTAAAATAATGAAATTTGTCACCAATGAGCGATTTTTCGCGATTTTTAGGGCTTTTTAATTATTTTATTAATCTTAAATTATTTTTATTATTTTTTCTACATTTTTCTTGATTTTTTGATATATAATTACTTTATAGTTGAATTTTATTTTTTATTATTATTTTCTTATGATATTATTTTTAGCCCTTATTATTTGTTTTCTGGTCGCCACTTGTGCCTGTGTTTTTTCTAAACCTTATTTTGCAAGGTTTTGGCAGTTTATTTTATTTTTCATATGTCTCTCTCTGCAGCTGTAGGCTTTTCTAATGATTTTAATTAATTATTTGTTTTTTATTTAATTTTGATATATTTGAAATTTGTTTTAATTAATATGTTTTTATTGATTTTTAGTATCTTCTTGTGGTGCGTGCTTATGTACAGTGACTTATTTCATTACTTTTAGTTTTGTTTTAATTTTTATTACCATTTTTGTTTAAATTGTGGCTCTGAGCCCAACAAATCACTCCCTGGGCCATTTAAATTGCGCCCCGCAATTTCTAATTACACATTCACAAACTGAAATTTTACTATTATACATTTAACACTCAAATAGAAGGATGAAATGTCAATTTACAAGACGTAAGCAGACATCACTTAAGGTGATGGGATTTTATACATAAAGACGAGATTGTTATTGAGTTTTATTTATTTACACACGACAGGATAGTTGCTAAGTTATGTTAGATTCGATGTCCGTGGCTTGGACCTGTGATGTCGTTCAGCTGGATTGATTTGGATTGGGGTTCGATGATTCGAGTCTGATTGACTACTGCGGAGCTGTTTTGGTATTGAGGATTTTGGTTGTTGGGTTTTACAAAACGGATTGTTTGGTTGTTTTGTTGTCTTCTTCTTCGATGTCGATTGAGTTGGGTTTTTCGGTGCGATTTTGCGATCTGGGTGATTTGACAGATTGTTGCGGTGACGATGATGACGATTTGACTAATCCCAGGCAAAGGATTGTAATTTCGAATTTATTTGATTTTTGGTTTTCAGGGATCGGGTGAGGTGAGGATGTCATTGTTTGTAAGAGGATGTTTTCGAGTTGTGCGAGTTGATCGATTTTCTGGAGTAGGTGTACATCGAGATTCTGACATGAAGGGTTTTTACGAAAGTATTTTTGTATCCGGGTGAGCTCTGATTTGATAGTTTGAACTGCTTCGATGACTTCTTAGGTTCTCGTAAGATTTGGGTTTGATTTGTTGATGAAGACGACGATTAAGAGTGTACAGATTTGTGGGTATGGGTTCATTTTCTATTTACAGGATTTTCAATTTTTTGTTTATTTACATTTGCGCACATTTTCCGATTTCGCATTATTTTATTCGAGGTTTAGTTCGTCGTGATTACTCAGGGTTGGGCTGTTCATCAGCATCAGTTCTGCTCTCATTAATCTACCTCTCATTTCAGGAATTAGGGTAATCATTTTATCTCTTTCTTCTATGTCATTTATCTGGCTCTCATTCACCTCCTATAGTGTTCGTATTTGGTTTTTGTGTTGTTGTTCCTTTTCGTACTATTTTATCGCATATTCCTCAAGCTTCCTGTATGCTCGGTTTAATCTTTTTGTTTTTTGATATTTCCTCTGCATTTTCTTTGCTTTGGTTTTCCAATGGTCCTCTAATACGTGTCTTGACCATTTTGTTGCCAGCTCGGTTTTTAGTTCCTCTACTTTTTCTTCCCAACCCTTGTTTACTTCGATTTTCTGTTTTAACCACTCGTTTTCGGCTTCTACTTCTTCCCGTTGTCTCTTTACCAACTCACATTCTCTTTTTAACGCCTTTATTAAGTTTTGTGACTGAAACCATTGATTGGTTATGCAATCTATTTCTTGAATTTGCTGTTCCATTGCCATTTTTATATTTTTTATCATCTCTTCCTGCTCGCTACTTTCTACTTCCATTACTTTCTCGGTTTTACATACTATTGATAATGGGTACTCGTTCTCCACTTCGATCTTTATGGGTTTAATACCTTCGTTGACAGTGGTCTCGCCGGACTCTCCTTCAATAGTTGTTAATTCTCTCTGATTATCCATTTTCTACAAATTTTGTACATCAATTTTTTGTTATTTTGTGGTTTCTTTTCATACTTTTTTTTTATGATTTTATGCAATTTTATTCTTTTTATGAGTTTTTATCTGATTTTTTCCTTTTTTATTTTTATTTTATTTACATTGATATCTATTTACATATTTCCACACTTTTTACAACTTCTTTCTCTACTCATCCTATACCCATGTGCCCCAAACTTCCACAAATCCTTCATATATTACGGTTTCCTGTGGTTGTTCAGTTGGTTCGCCCATATTCGTGTTTGTGATTGGCATTGGCACCATAGGTATAAATGAAGTCCAAACCATGGGTGGGATATTTAACATTTCATTTATTCTTTCGCATAATTCTGTGAGGTGTTCATCTCCCCATCCAACATATATGACAGTTGGTTTACCTCCTCTGTGAGATCCTCTATCTCTCTTTCCAATATTGAGGTGTCTCTTTGGGCTTCCAACCTTTCTATTTCAGCCCGCATTTCTCTAACTTTTGTGTCGAAGACTTCTTTTTCGCATCCTCTGAGCGCCGTTTGTCGATGAATTGCGAGGTCCTTTGTTCCCACATTTTCTTGTATTTATCCACCTCTTGTTCCGCACATTCTAATCTGTTCCTTACAATTTCTACTTGCAGGTCGCTCTGCTCTTTATCTTAAACGAGTTTTCGTAATTTACTCTGTGTCTTTGTCAGTTGGTTCACTTTCACCGTAGTGAATTTTCTGAGATTTTCTTCTCTTCTTTCTTGTAGTTTTAACCGAGCTTGTAGATTTTCAATTTCTACTCTTTGTTCCTCTACCTGTTCCCACATCTGCAGGTTGTCGAAGGTTACACATCTTTCGGGTAATTCCTTCAGTTTCTTTTCTACCATTTGGTGTTTTTGTTTCCAAGCTTTGGCTTGTTTTATTACCCCGATTGTATTCTTCTCACTTGTACTTATTACTTTTGTCCATTCGGTCACCTGTAATGTCTGTTCTTTTTTGTTGCGCTCTAATTCTTATCTCACTCTGATTTGTACTCTTCAGATTTTTTTGATTTTGGCTTCGATTTATTTATTCCTTCTTCCGGCCCCTTCGGTTCTGCATTGATAAAATGTTGTCCTTGCCAGCTGACTTAAGTATTTTGCACGCGTTTTTTCTAATTTGTCCATTTTCTTTAGCAGTCCTTCATTTAGTTCTTCCACTTCTTCTTCTAGTCGGCTGCCTCTTTGGTTGGCTAGTTCTAACATTACTTTACCGAAAATTATCTTCGTTTTTGATTCCTTGTGTTTGGTTTAGAGTTCTTTCTTCTCTTGGACTGACCTGTCTACTAGGCTTTGTTGGTACGCTGCATTGATGACTTCTTTATAATATTCCAATTTCACTTCGTTCGCTTTCTCTTTTAGCTCTGTTATATTTTTGTTTAACAGCTCCAACATGACTTTTCCATGCTTCATTCTTGTTTCTTGTTCTTCGACTTGTTTTTGTAGTTTTTCCACTTCGGCCTTTTGGTTTTCCGTCATCTGTTGTGATGCGTATTTTCTCTTTTCCTCTCTTATATCTTGTTCTATCTTTCTCTTTATCAGTCTCTCGAACTCTTCTATGCCTTCCTCATATATCTCTTTGACTCTACTCATTAAGTTATTACACTGTTTCATGGTTAAGTCGTTTTCGTGGCTTTCTTGCACTTGCTGCCACATTCTCTCGCACTTCTCTGTTTCCGATTTTATCTTATTCATCATTCATATATCCTCACTTTTTATTAGTACTGCTCTTTGATTCTCGTCATCCATGATCTGCATCATTTTCATTATTGGGAGGTGGTTTATTATCTCGATTGTTACTTCTTGGTTATTCATTTTCTACAAGTAATATTTACAATTAAGTTTGTTATTCACGGTGTTTATCACTTTTCTTAATTTTACGCATAAATATTTTTTGGTTTTGTGGTACTACTTTTACCTTATATATACATATATATATATATTTATACTTATATACACTTTACACATCCTTCTCTTCTAATCGGTCCTTCCTGTTCCTTCCCTTTCGACCGATAACTTTACGAACAACGTATATCCTTCTAAATATTCCCACATTTTATTTTGCCTCATTATCCTTGGTGCTCCCGTTGCTAGACCTACGACTGCTGTTGGTTTGCTGTAGCATGGTGCTCCGTCCGGTCTGAGCCTTTCCACGTGTACGTCTTTTGCTGATAATATTGTTAATGCTACTTTATTGCTGAACGGCCATGATTGCAGCTCATCCCATTCTCCTTTTACTAGTACGAAGAATACGGATATGTGGGTGCCTTTTACTGTTCCATCCCTGTTTGGGTATACCCTCATTCTCATTTTATATCCGTTTTTCCATGAATAAAATGGTGGACTAGTTATGGATACTTCCGTTCCATCTCTTGCTCTTTGCCATTTTCTCGTAAACTCCTCAATTCTCCATATATATATGGGGTGGCAGGTAAGTTTTCCCCAGTAGGTGTGTAGCTTCTTAGTTTCTGATATTGTTCTCTCAATCTTTTCATTTCGTTCTCTACTTTCCTTTCCGTTTCTGTCATTCATATTCGTGCTAACTCGAAGGCTTCTCTGGTATTGAATATTTCTGTCATTAATATTTTGTGCGATTCGATTTCGATTTTTATCTTTTCCATCATTTGGTCCATGTTATTCATAGTATTTACCCATATCTTCATGTGCTCCTCGGCCGTCTCTTGCAAGTGTTGTATCGTCTCCTCTCGTAGTATCTTTGTTTTACATCCCCATTTTGCCATTGGGCATTCCGTTCGTTTTCTGCTACATCTTTCCCAATGCTCTTTTAGTTCCACTTCTTCCTCGACTCCACATTTGTTTGGACATATTCCTCTGAATCTTGCACAGATCTTTTCTTCTTTCATATTCACGTCTTCTTGTTGTATCTGCTTCCATGTCTCGGTGATATAACAATGTCCGCATCTTGTTCGTCTTTCTTCGCATACGTTTTCATGTTGTTTCTCTTCACCTTCAATTACTGATTGTTGGCATTTCTCGCAGGGTTTTCTTTTGTAATTACATTGGTTTAAATGGTCGTTTGCATCTCTGATCTTCCCTTCCCATTCACATGGTTCGTTTGGGCATTTTATTTCCATATTCAATATCTCTCTGGTGGCTGCTCGGTCTTCTTGTGTTTCCCTTAGTGATGCGATCTCTGTCTCCCCACAATCGGGACATTGTTTTGGACCATTCAGTGTTAATTCTATTATGCATTCACTGCATAGTGTACAGCCACACTCAGTCTGTCTCGGCTCCTTTAATAATTTGGTACATAATTTTGTTCCATCTTCCTTAATTTACACTAATTACTAGTGTCTCACTTATTTTATACATTAATTTACAGGGTTTTATATATTATACATACCGCTTTATAATACTTATATATCTACGTTTTATACATTATATACACTCATACGCCCTTTACATATACCCTTTGTATTTTATGAGGAATTCCGACTTGTCGAAATCCCTCATTCCACCATCTTTGCTCTTTTAGTTTTAATCTGTCTTTGATTATTTCTATCTTTGGTTGTCTGATTTTATATCTGTCAATTGTTTTTGTTATACCTATTGCGATACCGATTGCTGTTTCACTTATTATTATGCTCGAAATCCATAATATTCGTATCCAGTTTTGAATTTCTATTGGGTTTTCAGTTATCGTGATGATATTTTCTTTCATATTTTGTTCTTTTGCAGTCGGCTGTTGGTTTTTCTCGATTAGTTCCATTATTCTTTCCATCTGGGCTTCTGAGATGTATTTGTCTTCCTCTTTGTTTCTGGTTTCATTTTCTCTTTTCGTGGTGTTTTCTTTTTCGTACTTGTACGTTACTGTGGTTGTTTCTGTCGTAGGGTTTTGATTCTTCTTTTGTTGAGGACATATCGGTATAACCAGATTTCTCCATACACATATTGAGTATCTTGTTTTCAATGTTATTTTGGTTGTTTCGTTTGGGTAAATTTTGTAGAATTTACATTGAAGTATCTCATTTTCTTCGTTCGTTATTTCCTTTGTGCACAACTTCCTCCTTATTATTTGTAAATCTTGTGTTATCATTAATTTTCTTCCTCCGATGATAGTTCCCTGTTGATCGAGGTTTAATGTTGTTATGGCACGACCCGTTATCCATTGGATTGTGACCTTCGTTGTTGCTTCCTTTCCCATTTTTTCTGTTGTGCATTCTAGGGACTTCGCTTCTGGTCTGGGTATACAGATTCTATATTCTGCTTGTAGATGTAGTCCTCGTATTATTAGCTGATCTCCTGGATTTAGTGTGATCTTTTGGCATCGCCCCATTCTTCGACCGTTAATTTCTGCTATGCATATTTTGTTTACTCTATGGGTATATACTTTCTCAATTTCTGCGTTATTTTTGGTGGTTTTGGTGTCGCTCGTTTCCCATTGAAGGTATTTCGTTTTATTGTTGTTGTATTCGGTTGTCGTCGTTTTCGTTTCTTTGTTGATCACACTTGTTGTGTTCGTTATTCCCTTGGTTGTTAGTTTTGTACTTTTTCCCCATCGTTTTCTTGGTGCTCTTTTGATTATACACCTTGGGTATTTTTTGTTTCTGTATACGCATATTTGGTATCTTCGTCGAGCTTTTATCCCTTTTATATATATCGGGTCTTTTAGATTTGTTATATCCTTTTTGCATATCCTGTCTCCCATCCAGTTCCGTTGGATTCTGGTTATGCATACTTGAATTATTGTTTGTCCACTGATATTTGTTATTTTTATGTGATTGAATTTTATTATGACGCTCTCTTTGTCCCTTCGATTGTCGCCTAATATGCAATGAACTACTGATAGTTTCCATGTTGTTATAACAATTGATAATGTTAGAATGTTATTTTTCCAATATAATTCCATCTCATGTAGACATACGGTTCGTTTTCCATAATTCGATTTTTTGTTTTCGTTTCTATTATTTTTGTCGTTTTTCTTGTTTTCGTGGTCGTTATGCCTGTCGTTCCTTTGTTCTGTTTTATCTCTTTGGTTTCTTTTTCCGTTTTCATCGTTTCGTTCGTCTTCTCCGTTTTTATCGGTATCTTCCCCGGTCTTCGCTAAAATGTCGTCCTCGACATTGAGTTTTCTAATTAGTGCTTTATAGGCTGTTATTGCTTTATTTCTTGCTTTGATTATTTCATCTAATGACGTCCGTTCTTTTCGAACCCTTGTTTTGGTAACTTTCCAGTTTTCTACCAGGTTAACAAGTTCTGTTTTTACGTTTCCGGTTCTCATTTGTTCTTTGACGTTATCGGTGAATCTCAACTCTGGTCGTTGTAGTACCATCATTATTATTTTGGGGTTTCCTCCTTTTATCATCAACTTTTTAAGTAGTGTGTTTTCTCCATCTTCATATCTTTCATTTATATCTATCGCGTATTCGTCGGAATTTGGTATTTTCAGATTTAGTAAGATTTTTATCGCCTCTTTATTTCGATAAATGGTTCTCCACGATAACTGTTGGGTATCAGCACAAAGTTCTTCTATTTCTCTTCTCTTTGCGTTTTCTGTTATGAATTTTATAATTGACATATTTGGTTCGTTTGTTGCTAAATCGAGTATACTGCTCCAATCGTCTGATCTCTCTGTTAATTCTGATCCGGTTCTTTTAGTTCTTGTATTACTGGCGTTTTTACTCCGGATAACGCAGCGTACATTAAATCTGTTTTGCCATTTTTTCCTCTTCTATTCGATTTTTCTCCTCATTTTTCTAACAATTTTATGATTTTTAAGCTACGATTGTCTTGTCTTTGATGTATGGCGGTATGCAACGGTATCATTCCTGATGGCATTGTTAAGGTAAAGGCTCTTGGTAATTTTCGCATTATCAGTTCCGTATCCGGATCGACTTCATCTCCGATTGCGTATGATTCCGCTATTATTCCCAATCTTGTGAGTATTTGTGTTCTATGTTGCAATCCGAATCTTGCGGGCATTATTTGTCTTGCTGCGTGTACTATCTCGTTCAATTGGTCTCTTTGCGTTATCCGAAATTGGTTAAAGACTTCCCGTTTTGTTTCTTCGCTTGCTAACGTCTGGCGAATATTTCGATTTGCTTGTAGATTGTATATGATTTTCTGGTAGACTCGTTGAATATAACTGAATTGACTCATTAGGTTAGAACACTGGTGTAATTCCCATGCTTTATACTGTTCTTTATGTCGGAACTCTCTTATCAGTTTGAACAATTGTTGTTTCTCTCTCACTATCTGTCGTTCGGTCCCGCTGAAGTTGGTTATCAACAGATCTCCTCTTTTAATTAATTCGTATATTGCTACCAACGTATTGTACTGGAATAATGCTAGTTTTATGAACTTGTTTTCTCCTTGCTCATACATTTGGTTGGTACTTATTGTCCATTTACCGTTATCAGGTCGTTTCCATTTGATTAATTTTATTGCCATCTCTTGCTTATTGCATTCCAATGCAACGTGTAACAGATCGGGTAGATCTTCTAAGTTATCGATATTCTCCTTTGTAACGTTTTCTAACATTACTCCCAAATTTTTAGGCATGTTTGTTAGAATTACGCGTTTCATCGCTGTATCTCCGTCGTTATCCGTTGCTGTAACTTCTGCTCCTGCTTTTAATAAGGCTTTGATTATCCATGTTGGGATGTCTCTACTTGCTGTGAACATTAGTGCGGTTTCTCCGTCTTCGTTTTTTATATCGACTGGTTTCTTTAACCTTTCCCATACGTTAATTATCTCTTGCATTCTTTCGTCATTATTCGTCTGCATGATTGTGTGAAGCGGGGTATTGCTTTCCTTGTCACCGATGGTAAATAGAATTGGCCAATTTGTTATTATTGTGGTTATATGCTCGATATTTGGGTCGTCCCTTTTGTAATTGTCAATTATCCTCATTAATCCACCCAATATCTCGATATCTCTTTTCCCTTTTGACCATTCTGGCAAAAGGGTTTTAACCTCTTTCACGATGCATTCTGCTGTTTCTGGTTCTAATTTTCCCGTATGGTGGTCTTCCCATTCTTCATCATCATATTCTTGGTATTCGTCTTCATCGTATTCGTCTGGGTCTATATGAGGATAATCCTGGTCGGTACATCTTAGCATCGATATCATTGCAGTTTGAGACCGTGTCATTATACCTCTTTCTTTTGGTTGAGCTGTTATTGTTTTTGGTATTGCTTTGCATCTTGCCACATTCACATATATTGGTCTGGTGAATGGGTTGTTTACCAATTTCACCCTTACATTGGTTTCGCTTGCATATAGGATTTCATACGGTCCTTTTCCGTTCCTTTGCAATTTCTTGGTCGTACCTGGGATCAGTTTTGGTGTTTCGATGATTACCCAGTCTCCTACATTGAAGGTGTATGGTTTCACGTTTCTCTTTTGGTCATATAGGTCTTTATAGCTTTCTGTACCATATGACCTTGAGAAAATATGATGATTCATGGTCTTTGTTTAAATGACCTTGAGAAAATTTTGATGAGTCATTGTCTTTGTTCTACAAAAATTTGTACTTTTAAACTTAGAAAACAATTTTACCGGGGGGTTTATATGTCTTTGTCCTAGCGGGCCGGTGGGGTAGCGGGCCTGTATCCCACTACTTGGGTTAATAAATTAAACGAAAAAATCAAAAAATATATGCATTTAGGCAATGGGTGGCTAGTTATAAATTTATTAGAAATACATTTCATTCTTACTAAATTTGCTCCGATTAGTCGATTATCAGGACATAGTTATATTCATTCTTGATATCTAACAGAGCCATTATAAATGTTTAAAATAGAAAAAATAACAAATTGGTAACAACTCTCAAAGAGTTGCAGAATATACAAATCTTTTAAGCGAGTTAAAATATGATGAATTCAAGGATTGCCCAATGAAATTGTGTAATACCCATAAATTCGAAATGATATTTGATGCAGATGAGGTTCCTGACAATTATGTTTTCTATCATCCTCATTTAAGCCTTAAACATCGATCAAAGGTTACTGACGGTAATCTTATTTATTTATTGCTGTTTGAAAATAAGGATAAATTTTATTACACTGCAGTGACCAGTAACGAACTTCCATCAAAACAATGATTGTGTTACTCAAATAAAATGTCAATATATCAATAATTGTATTAATGGTTTCCGATTAGACAAGACATAATAATCACAATAAACAACATTTAAACAATAAAATCACAGTTATTAATCATAATAATGGAAATAAATTTCCTTGTAGGCAAAATAATATTTATAAATTTGGTTTATCTCAATGTTTTCTAAGAAAATTATTTTTGTCTTTCAACATATTTTTATTTATTTTCTTTCATTTTAGCCCTTTTGTAGTATTTAATAGATAAAATCTAATTTTATTTTCTTATTTACATAATAAAAATATGCCGTAACAGCTGAGTGAACTCAATCCTTTCACTGACACCAACCGGATACCATAAACCGAGTAAATGTTACGCCCCAACGATTTCATTTCTTTCAATTTTAATTAAAAATCAAGATATGCAATTAGAATTTAGCATAATGGAAAATGTCTGAAAATCAGTATTTACAATCAGAATAAATGATGCGTAAAACTTCTATGAGAATTCTGTGGCACTGACAGAAATTTGGTGCTGTCCAAGAATTTTTGTCGAAGCAGAACTTTTTTAGGCCAATTATGAAAATAAATAATTTTTTTAGATCTATTTATAGATGAATTTTTATAGCCTTGCCGTTCTCCATATTTCTTGCATCCTTTCTTTGAACTTTGTGACATAATCGTCTTCCTCCATATACTGCGATATTGGTGGCTGATATTCTAGGTCCATCGGCACTCTCTGCCATAAATTAGTTTAAATGGGCTCATCTTAGTTGCTGCATGTATGGACATTCTATATGCCATTAAGCATAGATTGATATATTCGTCCCAATCTCTTTGGTATCGATCTACATAATTTAACAGCATTTGTTTCAATGTCCCATTAAATCTCTCTGTTAATCTGTTGCATTGTGGATGATACGGCGATGTTCTCAATTTTGCTATCTTGAAGTAGTTGGTCACTTCTTTCATTATTTCACTCATAAAATTCGTTCCCTGATCTGTTAATATTTGCTTTGGAGTTCCGTATCTACAACAGATTTCCTCCACCAGTTTTTGTGCTATCGTTTTGGCCTTTTGATCTTTCATTGCAAATGCCTCTGGGAATTTCGTCAGTCTGTGACAACTAGTATATATATGTTTCCGTTCAATGTTTCTGGTAATGGTCCTAATACGTCCATCGATATCATTGTCATTGGTTCTGCTGGTACTGGCATGGGTTTCAATGGTGTTTTTCATTTTGACCCGGTGTTTTTCCTTGTTGCGCAAATGAGACAATTTCTTATCCAATCTTTCACGGATTCTGACATATTTGGCCAAAAATATTTCTGTTTTATCCTTGCGAGTGTTTTCTTTACTGACATATGTCCGCCCAGTTTTCCATCATGGTATTGAGTTAGTAATTCTTTTTGTCTATTTTCTGGTATTACCATTAATCTTTGTTCGCAGTCTGCTAATAGTAGCCACTTTTTCTCGATTACGTATCGGTGTCGGTGTTTGTCCATATGTTCTTTTAATTGTGGATCGCTTTCGTAGACTTCTGATTTACCAGTTTTTACGTATTCAATTATCAACTTTAATTCTGGATTTTCTTGTTGGTCGATCATCAATTTAGAGAAGTCGATATCCTCCGCAATTATTATACATATTCGTCTGACTTCTTCATCCATTAAATCTGGGAAGATGAATCTTGACATACAATCAGCATCGCCCATCTCATGAGTCGACTTGATGCTTCTTTGTGTTAACCAAGCCATACTAGCGGCTGGTGATCCGTTGTGATACATATTTCGTGACTCCACAATAGGTATTTGAAATGTTTGATCGCTTGTATGATTGCTAACGCTTCTCTTTCGGTGACTGAATAATTTTTCTCATGTTTCTTAAATGTTTTGATGTAGTAACCAATTACACGTTCGTTCCCTTCGTCATCAAATTGTCCCAATATTGCACCAGATGCGTATCCGCTTGCATCGGTTGCCAGTAAGAACGGTTTTTTGAAGTCAGGGTGGACTAGGATTGGTGCTTCGATTAGTTTATCTCTCAATGTTTCGAATGCTAGTTGTTGTTCGTTTCCCTACACGAATGATGTATCTTTTTTGACTAGGTCTTGTATTGGTTTTGCTATTTTTGATAAAGTTTCTGTAATACCCACATAGCCCTAAGAATTCTTGTATTTGAGTTAATGTTTTTGGTGTAGGACAATTCTTGATTTTCTCGATATTCCTGGGATCTGGTTCTTTCCCCTTTGCTGATACTATGTGGCCTAAGAATGTCACTCTCTCTTTAGCCCAATCGCACTTGGACGGTTTTAACTTTAACTTCCACTGTCTCAATCTAATAAATACTTTCCGTATGTCTTCTAAGTGTTGTTCGAAGGTACTTGAGTAGATTAGCAGATCATCGATATACACCATGCATTGTTTTATTCAGTGGGTGACGAAATTCATGCACCGTTGGAATGATGCGGGGCGTTTGTTAGTCCGAATGGCATTTTCTTAAACTGATATAAGTCTCTACCGATGGTGAATGCTTTTTTCTCTTTATCTTCGTCCTTCATTTTTATCTGCCAGTATCCGCTCTTTAGATCTAATGAGGTGAAATATGCTGCACCTTGTAATGTCAACAGCATCTTATTGATGTCAGGTAACGGGTATGTATCCTTTTTGGTTACCGCGTTTAACTTTCTATAATCGATGCAGAATCTTTGCGTTCCATCTTTCTTTTTCACCATAACAACTGGGAATTGCCATGGTGAGCAACTTGGTTCGATAACTTTCGCTTCCAGCATCTTTTGTACTTCTTTTTCTGCTACCGTCTTTTGAGCCTCTGCTAATTTGTATGGTCTTAGTGAAATTGGTGTTTCGTCAGATAGTGGTATTGCATGTAGTGTTACATCACAGATTCCCAAATCCAGATCTGATACTGCTAAGATATCTTTGTATTTCAACAATAGTTGTTGTAATTGAGCTTTCTCGTCTTCGTTTAGGAGTTCGCTATCTATTGTCCATAGTGGTTTGTTTTCCTATCCTTCTTCTTTTACTTTTAGCAACTCGATATCTATCATGGGCGTTAGCTTTCCTAATCTTTCGTTTTCATATATTATTTTATCTTCTTCATCGAAATTCGTGATATTTATTGGTAGTTCGCCATTATCGTTTATCTCTATTATTTCTCTTGCTAAGGGTAGCTCCCGTCGTTTTTCGAATTTCCTGCTTGGTTCGAATACCATTTCCCCTGTAATGCCTTTATCCACCTTGATATAACAGATCATTTGTGATTTGGCTGGTACGATTATTTTCTCTGAGCATCTTACTATTGTATTCATGGTGCAGATCCTACCTTCTTTATCTTTCAGACATAATGTTCCCAGGTCGATGACGATTTCTTTGAATAGTTCGGGCATTAAATCGGTTCCGATTATACAAGATACGCTTAATTGTGGTATTAGCGCTAAGTACATTTCTACTTCATTATTTTGGTGTTTTAATGTTGTCCACAATCGTCCCATTACGTTTACTGTTTCCTTGCTACAAGCGATTACATGAACTCCAGTTGGTTCGATATCCTTCCAGTGATGTCCTGGTATTTAACTCAAATGCACCGCTGATATATTTGCTCCAGTATCTAACATTGGTTCCGTTTCTTTCCCATTTATCTCAATAATTAGTGTTAACGCTGGTCCAGTTGGCGTGTATAATGCTACTATTGTTCTAACTTCTCCGTCCTGATCCACACTTCTTGATCGTCTTGCGGTTATTGGATTTGTTGCTTCCCAGTCTGGATTGTAGAGTGATGGGTAAATATTTGCTGTTGGTATCATTTTTGTCCCCATTGTTGCTACTTTTGTTCGTGGTAGTTTGACTGGTTCTTCGTATGGCATTCTCGACCTTGGTTCGCCTATCCATGCGCATGTCTTCTTTTCATCCCAATATACTAGTGCTTGAATCATTTTTGGTGCATTTCCTTTTCTATTATTGTCTTCATCGTCCGAGTCATCTTCGATACCGTTTTTTCTGTATTCTTTGATTCTTTCCCACATGCCTTTTCTGCTTCTCTTGAGTTCATCTCTGGCTCTTTCATCATATAGTGCTTTTCTGAATCGTCTGCCGATTTCGTCGTCTGTCCTTTTCATTGTTGTTAGGACTCGTAATAATCGTTTAATTTTATGGATGTCTTTTGAGTGACTATGTAACACCATTGTTTTTGCGAGAAAGGGTAGTACTCCGACTAATAGTTTCCAATTTACTTTCTTTTCTCGTTTATAGATGTTGAAACATACCAGCATTTGCGTTAATATTACCTTTACTATTTGGATGATTAATATTATACCCAATATTCCCGCCATCATCTGACCGAACACTAAAAATCTGCCCCACATTGCTTTCATCATACTGGATGTTGCTTGCTGAAAATGATCTGGTGACAATAGTAACTCGTAATTCGGTTTTTGTTCAAAATTCGTATCACCCGTTATAGTTACGATATTTGATAATATTGATTCTCTTCTTGCTGGGAATAATAAGTTCTGTCTTGCTGCTTCTAAACTTTCTTGTGAGTATATTCCGCTATTTACTACTTCTAATGGTCGAAACTCTTGTTCTGTAGTTAATTCTGTCAGCCCAAATCTTTTGGGTTCAGCGACCGGGATTCTCATTGGGAACATTATCCATTTACCGTCTGTTTGTTGGAACAACGGTCCGAAAGCGTTATTACAATCGTAATAGTTTGGTTTATCCGTTAGTAGTTTCATCATTCTCGTTACTGGTTGTACGTATCGGATTTGCTTTTTGTATACTACTTCTAGTTCGTTGGTACATTTTCCAGGTGGTGCTGTTGATTTTTCCGGTACCATCGCAAACGTTTTCTCACACTTAAATATGTACATCACTTCTCCTGCTATTCTTCCAAAATGCCCTTCTTGTAATGGTAATAGTGGCATTGCGCTATCCGGATTAGTTATTGCTACGGCTAATTTTGTTTTAATATTTCTTTATTTAATTGACAATCATTGCGTATTAAGTCGTAATATACTTTTTGCATTGATTCTTGTCCTTTATTATAGAGGAAGCCCATCTTGTTGTTCATGTACAGGTACAATTTCACTTCATCTTTTGCTATTGTTGCTATTGCTTGCTCTATCATCTGTCTTGCTGCGTATAGCCCTGGATAATTTGTAGCGTATACCATCTTTCCGCATTTCTGCGTTATTTTCCCTTTGATAAATCTCATTCCCATTTCTGCCTCCGTGGTTATTAATGCTGCTGGGGTTTATTTTGTTCTCAGCGGGTGTGACTTAGTTCTTGCCTTGATCTTTCCGGCTCTCGTTATTATTTTGTTCACATCATTTATTTGTAATTCTTCCGCGTTTTCTTCGAATACTTCTCCTCTTACTTCGTCGAATAATGCGGTTTTTAAGAATTGCATTCTACATTTGTGAATGTTTGCCTGGTATATTATAGTTGAGGTTCCGGTCTTGCATACCGTATCCGTTGCCTGACACATTTGATTCGATTTCATTACTTGTGTTGCTCCATCAAATTGTGCTTCGTATTCTTTTAATTCGACTGTGTAGGTTTCGATTACGACTACTCTCGTTACCAATTCTCCTTTTATGGTGTATTTTCCGCCTTGACAATCTCCGGTTGCTGAGTTTATTGTTCCTGAGACGAATATACTTTGTACTTGGATCATCCCACTCCTTCCTTTCAATACAACTCCTTCTTTCTGTCTCATTTCTCCTCCGCTAAATAGATCTTTGCACTGGTCTCCTGATATCTGTAGTATTTCCCTTTCCGTTCCTGGATTTATTATTGATACGTGGGAATGTGCTCCACAATGATATGCTAATGTTTTCCGTATAATCGCGCATTCCTTGGCTTTTGTTCTGATAAAATCTGATTCCTGATAGATGTGATACGTTATTGCTTTTTCTATGGTCGTCAGGTTATTCGGTATTGCCATCCTGCATTCTTCGATATCTTTTAACGAATATTTGTCTCCCAGTACTGCTTTATCGCAGTCGAATATTAAGAATCCGTTTGTTGCATCTGTAAACATTAACCACACCATCATTGTCATCAATAGTGAATGTATATTTGCGTTTCTGATTGCTGTGTCTTTTATTGGCAGTTCGTGTTCGAAATCGTTTAGTAATGCCTTTAATCTCACATGCATCGGTTTAACTTGCTCGTTTTTTCGCGGTTTATTAATTAATTGTTTCCATCCACCATTTTCTAGTATACCCGGTTCTATTTCTTGCTGTACGATCATTGCTGTTAGTTCCACATTATTCATGAACTGTTTGTTCGGAATTTTACTCGTTGATAAACTCATTAGATTGTATACTAAATATGATATCGCTACTAATCGATATTCGTCGTCGTCTGTATTGGTAAGTAATTGGGTGACTATTTGTCTCATTTCTTCCCATTCTAATTTCATAGTTTTGGTTTTTTCTTTGATCAACTTTGGGATTATACTAGACACAGTATACCATAACTGTTTGGCGTCTTCGCTTGCTTGGTTTCTTTGCCATAATCTTCTCAATAGTTGACTTGTGATTATTAGCATGTCGGCTAGTAATTCTCTTATCCATTCTGTCCCACTCTCTTCTCTGGAGTGAGTTTTTCTCATCTCATATGCTATCTTTTCTAGTTTATCCAGCCTCGTCATCCATTGTTGATGTTTGGATTGCTCCTTAGTTTTTGGTTCTCCGTTTTCGGCTGTCAATTTTGGTCTACCCCTTGGACGTTTTCCCATTGATGTACCTGTTTCTTTAGTTGTCTCCCTTTCATTATTTGTTATAGTTATCTTTTGACTTTCCTCGTTCTGTTTTCTTAGCCATTCATTCCAGTCTTGCGCTAGGTATATATCGTCCTTTGCTTCGTGGGTTTGCGTTATGAACTTTTTCATTGGTGTGAAATCTTTATCCTCGATATCCATTTCGATTATCATCTCCTCTATTTCATCTCCTTGTTGTTCATCGGTTTGCTGGTAGCTGGTTGATGGTTGTTTTTCTCGTATTTCTGGTAGTTTTATTGGCGGTTTTATTACTAACGGTGACAAATCATTTCCTCGTCTCCCTCGAACATTTTCGGGGTTTCATATTTGCTTTTATAGGTTTTGGTTTTATTTCCTTTCTTTTCAACGGTATTTACCTAAAAATTGAAATCGAGCACAGGCCTTCTATCGGCAGCTCGTTGGACCCATGGATCGTTCTGGCAATTATAGCATTAATATTAGCGCTCATTTTTTGCGGACGATCTACCAACTCGAACACAGTTCCAACGTTGCTTAGCAATGGGTGCCGAGTGGTAAGCGAAAGATAATTGTATGGGGTTGTCTGTGTAACAACCATATAGTTTCAAAATATCAACACCCAGAAACCCACCAGGAATATCTAAATTTTCGGGTATTAAATGCTACAACGTAAAGACCTCGGTTTATATTCCAAATATTGAAAAGATGATGGATAATCCAAGTGGGACTTGAGGAAAAATCGAAAGTAAAAACAGTTTTTTCTCCAAGAGAGGGACAAGATTGTTTCATTCGCAAGCCTTTTATAATCGGAGCTGCTCCAACTTCTTTTAAAAGATTAATGACAGAAATGTTGAGTAATCTTCTCTGAAAAGAAGCAGTAGTTTTCTCACATTCGCAATTGAAAAAGAAAACAAAAAGTAATTAAAAAGAGTTCTACAAAAGATAGAAGAAGCAGGATTAAAAATAGACTTAGAAAAATGTCATTTTAATAGTCAAGAGATAAAACTTTTAGGAAATATTATAAACAAAATGTTACAAAGACAGATAACATAAAAATAAATGCAGTGCATGAGTATGAAAAACCGAAGTCATTTTAGGACTAACAAATTATTATAGTAAGTTTTTCAAAGATTATTGTAAATATGCAAGACCACTCGAAAGTCTTTGGGTATCAAATAAAGATAAACTAATATTGACAGAAGAATGTGAAGCAAGTTTCAAAGCCGTAAAAAGTATAGTGATATCAATTCCAATACTGAGATTTTCGTATTTACGAAAGTACTTTAGACAATGATACTAGTTTTGACACAATTGGAAAAATACCTTGGCAGAAAAATGTCAAAGAACAAAAAAGGTGCTTGCATATGGATCAAAGGCCATGAACAAACATGAAATTCGATATTGCATTACCAGAAAATAATGGCTGGCAATTTATCACTTCAATCAGTACTTTAGACACTACTTATACGGAAAAAGATGTACGTTAAGAAATGACCATAAAGCAATAGCATTTATGATTTAGACAAAGAAACCTATTACTGCCAAATTCCAGGCATGAATAAATTATTTAAATAGGATTGGATATAAAGCTGGAATACCGAAAAGGGGATTTACATACAAAAGTAGATTCAGGAATAATTGTACCACATATAATCAGCGTCAGACAATTCAAGAAAACGTATAATCCGAAAAGAATAAAAAGAAGATGTTAACAATAGATGAGTCAAAAGAAAATGAAAAAAAAGTAAAAGTAAAGAATTGATAATCAGTAATGTGCATAGTGTTTGCCAGAACACAATTTTGTTTGAATGAATCGGTAATAGCACACAAACACAACACGCAGATTTAAAATCAGACCCATAAAACATCAATTAACCACGTTAAAATACGAGAAAGAAATAATTAAAATATAAAATCGAAAACATAAAAATAAATTAAAATAATAACGAGGTGCAACAAGATTCGCACGAAATAAACACAGAAATAACATGAGAACATGAAAATTTGACCAAAATTTGACAATGCACTTAAAAAGCGAGAGTTCATGAAAGTTAGAACTAAAATTAAATAATTTGAATTGGAAACAATTCAATTAAAAGTCAAAAAATAAAATTGTCAAATTAAATCATGAAAATAATAAAATTAGAATTAGAACATAAACAAAAATCACAAGGTCAAATTTTGTTTTACCACATCAAATTTAACACGCAAGGTTAGGGTCGCACAATAGGTATATATACCGGTTCAGTTTCACAGAATTCTAACCAGTTTTGAATTTAAAACTCGAAACACTCGTTTTTGACGTAACAAACATTTTGACTCGTTTTAACAAAAGGCTCAATCTACGATTTCACCGTCGCGCACATTACCTCAAGTGAGCTCTGTTTGGGCATCGGCGTGGGAAAAGGTTTGTAATGAAATTTGATAATGCTAATGTTGTAATGATGTGAATAATACTATGTCAACTATAATTGAAATAAACCTTTAAAACGAAAGCAAGTTATATCAAAATTTTTCCAGCCCACAGCCGACACAACACCGCAAGCCATTAAAATCCACACACCCCAATCGAACTGTGTAAGTGCGGTGTAAGTCCGCCAATAGTTCGTGCCCGTAAAGCCTGCCGCGTGAGAACGCAAGAGCTGAAACGTCAATTTTAACCTTTATTAGGGGAAGATGGGTTGAAGAGGGAAAACTCGATCTAACTTATAATGATACAAATCGGCTTAAACTTAAAACACTGAGTAGTCCAGTGGGCACTCATAATCTCTTAACATCAACACAATTAATTCCTAAGGTCAAATAAGGGAAGGTGACCGAAGAAAATGCCGTAAATCGTTGCTTACCAAACTTTATCTAATAAATTATCGTAATCAAAATATTTAAACGTCGTGTAGGTGACCTATCAGCGCGATAATAAGTACTCAAAGCGACAAAACCTACTAATGAAAAATGTTAAAGGATATTGTAGTGAATATATAATCAATACCTCCCATAAATAAAAATGTACCCGCGTATCATAATGTTACCTTGTCATAAGTGATCTAAAAACTCCAAATACCAACCGAAATCAACATATATCCGAATGATGAAGAGATCCACGGAAATACGAACCTCAATTAAAAGCATTGAAACTGCTATGAATATTATATAGTCATGATAATTACAAAACCTAAAAAGCAAATCCCATAATCTAACATTAATGTACATTACTTTACGTCCATAATGTCTGCGACGAATAGCAGGTCGGCATGTGTTACTTCTTGTTGTAATCAAATTTTAATAAATAAGTACTGACTTCTATTAGGTTAATAGTTATAATGGGAAGTGTAATTAAAAGAGATGAGCTAAAACCATGCAAATAGTGAATAAATTCATAAAAATTCTTCATAAAAATTAATAGAAATTGGCGGGGTACACACGATAGGGATTGCTACCAACGAGGACGATTCAACAGACATCAACACAATAATTAAAAGCTTAAATTGAATTAAGTACAACGAATAAAAAACCATACATTTCCGTCGGCAGATAGATCATAATAATAAATGTTCGAGCCTTGGAAAATAATATCACAAAAATTGGAATTTGGAATTCGCCCCATAGGGAGGTGACCATCATCGTACGTTTTGAGAGGACGATGAGGAAGAGGCGAACGTAACCGCGTCCATTTGCGGGGATAGATATCTAAAGTACAGTTGAGTCATGACGTGTAATCAAATAAAATACTTACTAGCTTTGTTAACCAAGGCGTAATCCTGAATAGAAGTGACAATCCATTGTTCGAAGTGATAACGGGAAGACAACTCTATCTATAAGCCCATAGGAAAATCGGAGATAGCGACCACTAAGAAAATAAAAATAACTAAATCGACTACAAAAAATTAGATTACTAAAGGAATACCTTAAAATCAACTTGACAAAAATTGGGAAATGAAGTCTTAATAACTAGATAAATAAATAACACCACCAATCCACTCATTGAATAAACGTCAGCTGACCTTTAAATGAAATGCTGGCATACAACCGAATACTCAATGGTAAATGTCAACTCGCCTGTACAAAATTAAATGGAAGAAATCAACATCGATCGGCAAGCGCGTCTGAATAAATTCTACATCGGACAGCAAGAATATAGAGAAAATCCAATTCAACATACCACCCACCACACGACGCAACATTACACCAGCACACCTATATAATTAGACGACCAACTTATCACTGTCATTTCTGCTTCAGTTAAACATGCCATTAAATTCTAGATACTCAACGAACGAAGCAACGGGCAATTTTCAAAAGGCCTACGACAATGGGATAGTGATGGCAGAAAAATCCATATCTCAAGAGGTAAGTTCATCTTCCATTTTATTACCTTTATTACCACAAATTTTGAGACCTAGACCACTCAACGTTATAGATTCCAGGCCTAAATCTCCTATTTTCGAACAAAATACGATCACCTCAAATCCAACCATAATGAACGCAGATGATAGAGGTGTCTTATGTCATGTTTTTTCTCGTAAATACAATGCTTCATTTCCCTCGATTTTCTCTAATTTCTTGTGATGTCGCCAACGAGCGAAACCGATAGGGCCATGAAACCTCACTTGAAAATTTCAAAAGGTTACAGCATAAAAGCAGATGTATTTTTCACCAACGATGTTCCCATCCCCGCGAATCAAAATAGAATAAATATAACAGACAAACGCGAATGAATCCATCGCACCCTTGAATTAAAATGCAGTAGACCTAATCGATAGAACAATTACAATGATGCTTATGAATGACACCATCTCCATTGAAAAGATTAACAATCACTACATTGAAACTGGCACCCATTAATAAAGTTTTTTTATTGTCAATTCGTGGAGATCGAATAGAGTAACTCGAAACCCTAAATTTAAACATCACCAGGACAAAGCCAACGAAAACAAGTTGTATCTCAGAATTCAATAATCTTCTACTGAAACATGAGAATAAATTGAAACACGAATTTTAAGGAAAACATCAAATTATGAAATCTGGAAACATTAAATTATTGATTAAGAATGAACTAAATTACGAAATTAGGAGGAAATAAATTATTAAATCAAGCAACCGAGATGACGAAGTAGACAAAATAAACCATTTTATAAAATGAAACGTTTACCATGGCGAGTTAGACGAATTCCAACATTATTTTCCTTATCAAACAAATGCATAACCAATTGTCCTGACGAGCCATGTCCGATAAGATTATTAAAACGAAGTTACTAATGAATAAATTGACCCTCTGAATTTTTTAGATAACTAGTGGATCGACGCGTCCCAAATCACCGTGCGATTCCCCGCACATTCGGCTGCCAGATGTAGGCAAGCGATGTGGGACGCGGGGTTTTTAATCTCCCTGGTAAGAGAAACCAAGTCAGGCGCTCAAAGAGATTCTGGAGAAGTCGAACTTCATTTCATAGCAATAAAGAGGGAGCTCCGCCATAACCCGGCACGTGAAATCCGCAGGCCGTTGAATACCTGTTGGCTCGCTTCAAGGAGCATCAGAGGGAAATCGCTCGGCAAGTGGAGAGGTCCAGACAACATCTGTTGGAGATAAATGCTGATATCGCGGCTGGCAAAATTCCCAGTACGGACGGATACGCCCCCCGATATAACGTATCCTACAAACTACACGACCAGAAGTTACGCGAGACGACCGCAGCCCTCAATGTGGTGGTTCCTTGAAAAGTTCTTCCTCGGGAACTGCGGGATGAGGAGAGATGCTCAAACAATCGTCGCGATCAGCCATACACTACTGAACGCCCAAGACAGAGTTTCAATCAAGGTTACTCCAGATCAGAACGTCGTTAATTGTAATATAATAAATACTTAGGCTTGAATTTTTGTTGGTTTTGTTGTTAATTTATAAAGTAATAAATATAAAAATTATAGTACGCCCAATAGTAAGCCGTGACTTAAAGTTATAAGCAATACGAGAAAATTGGTGATAAAACATAAACCTGATGATTATTTTTTTATTGTAGACATGGGACCATGCCGAATCTTACCATGGGAATTAGACCAGGCCCGTACAATAAATAAAGAGCTACATCAACAGCTCGTGCAACTAACCAAAGAAATCCAACAGGTCAAAGCAACCTGGATAGAACCGGGAGAAGTAAAAACGCTTTACCAGAAAATGACCGCCGCACAACGAGGGTGGGCTGAGGAGAAGCAGCACACAGACTCAGAAAGTTCAGATATACGGCCTAGAGGTAGCGTTATCGGCGTGCCAAGAGGGCAACGCGGTAACATATCCGTTGGTGTTTACGCCGGCACAACTGGCCTATCGAGAGGCGACTGTTGCCACGAAGCCCGCGTGCAGACGCATCAAACATCGCCCCGGAAAAGCAGAGCAAGCCAAACGATGGGCCGCAAAGATGAAAGAATAATACATAACTTAGAATTGTTGTTCAATAAATGTTTTCTCTTAAATTGAATTGATTGAACCAATAGATGTAATAATTGCAAGATTTAATTAAATCAAGTCTCGAGTAGTTCGGAAATAGTTCCAAGGAAACGTGGTATTGAACACATAAGCAGGGGACCAGAATAAGAAAAGCACACGTGAACCTCCTATCGGTAGTGTGTTGAACCCAGATTGAGATCGGGCCAGAGTAGTTCTTTCGTAGCGCTCACCTTTAACGATCTCAAAACAAATGGTTACATCACCAACGTTGCCTAGCGACGAGTAATCATTGGGGACAAAGAAAAGTTCTATTTAGGGTCAAGGTTACACAGACCATAAACCCCACAATATAAATTAGTGTCACGCCGGTAAAAATAAATTTTAATTTAAATATTCATGAAAAAGATGTCAAAAATGTTAACGAAAACTGTATAGAATGCCAAAAATGGAAGAACTAGAGAGGAATAACCAAGGAAATGGTTAAAAGGCAAAGCACCGATGAAGATTTTAAAGAGATATTCTACCTCTTATCATCATAACACAAATGAGATAGTAGAGAGACAATTTAGAACTATAAGAGATGCAATAGGCAATAGGCTGCGAATAGACTGAAAAAAAATCCAGATTCAGAAAGTATCGATATAGACAAAAGAAGAAAAGAAATTCGAGAAAAAATATAAATAAACAAAGTGAGGAAGCAAATAAAATATAAATAACATCAATAAATTTCAACATTGTAGATCAAGTACTAGTAAAGTGAGCAAATATGGATGAACGCTATCAAAGACCGAATGAAATTATAGAACAGATTCATGAAAGAAGGTATAAACTAAAAGATTTAAATGAAAAGAAATTATTTGAAAGGCGGAATAGTTAAAGGTTTTTAAAAAGGACGAACATGTAAGAAAATATAATTAAAGAATTTTTTACAATTAATTAAATTAATTCATTACGTAATACTGTTTCAGAACGTTAATTTTGTGGGGTTAGTGGGCTTCGTGACCTTAACCCCATGACATACAAAATATTTCATGCGCATTTTCTCTCACCTCTCGGTTCATCCTTTCACTTCCCCCCATCAAAATTTGTGGTAATCGCGTCAACAAATCTCCCAAAAGAGGTGATCAATCTCTCGATGGCTACTTATTAACATTTGCGACTTGGCCTACCCTTTCATTTCTCAGTCAGGTTGATCAGGGTTTTCCCTCGGGTGAGCGTACTATCGTTTTGATAGCTCATGTTATCACCTTTCACTCAGGTTTCACTTTTTTCCTCCTCCTATCTCCATATAATATAGATAAAACATAAAAAAAATATACACTAGGAAGCTTATCGGTTGTCGAAATATTTCTGTCCAAATATGCGGCCTATATTGATTCCGCTGCTTTTGTATCTCTGTGCATGTATTTAATTTTTCTCTGATTCGGCTTTCATATGTTACTTTAATTTTACTTGTCGTCATTTATTTACTTCTATTTAACAGTTAATCGTTCACAAACATTATACATTTATTACCGCCTATTACAACAACTCATTTATTACCAATTATTACAACAATTTTAAAATAAAACACTGTTATTCGTTCTTTTATTTTCCTCCGGCATAATACACAATGCGATTCTTTGGCACACCCTTGGCAAAAACTCAGGTGTCCACAAGGTATTACCATCACTCGTGCTTCCTCTGTTTGACATACATAACATTCCTGATAGGCTCTGGTTTGCTCTTTCATCATCTGCGTTATCTCATCCTCAATTGTTTCGACATTTTTCATCATCATACTCCACTCTTTGCCAAATTCGGCTATCTCCAATCTCATAAACAAAATTTCATATATCCTTTCGGTTGTTACTTCCTCATTGATGTTAATTAATTTTATCAGAATACATAATTCATCGGGTTAAAGGCTTGAAATCGATGCGACGTTTTCTTTAACTTTTCTCATTAATTTTTGTTTATTTATCAGTTTCTCTAGGTTATCATTTTTGATATTCAGTATTTCTCTCAGTTTCGTTACTATTTGTTTAGTTAGCTCCATCTATTACTCACGCTGGGTTTATTCGGTTTTCCCCGTTTAGATCTTATTTTATTCTATTTATTTTTACTTTCGTTCTCTTAACTTACCCCATTTTATTTTATCCCGATTTTTACCCTTTAATTAAGTGTTGTTTGTTTTATATGTATACGTTGTTTTATCGTTTTGCGTTACATCTTCCTGTAGTTGGTTTGATCGTTTTCTATAGTTTTATCTATTTTATCTTTGTACTTGGTGGGCTAGTCATTTGTTTCTTGGTCTATTTTCCTTGTTTTGTAGTTAGGTTACTTGTTTTTCATTATTTCTTCTGTTTTATCTGTATTCGCTGTTATTTCTAAACTTGATGATTCTGATCTTTCCAAATAATGAAGTGTTATACTGAGCCCCAAATTTGTACTTTGTAAGTGAGTCGTTACATCAATTATCTTCTCGTTCTATCGTTTTCATTGTGTTCCTCTTTCTCAACTTGATGATTCTAATTTTTTTTGATTAGCAAAGTTTTCTGTTGAGTCCCAAATTTGTACTTGGTGGGGCGAGCCATTCGTTTCATCAAAATATCTTCTCGTTCTATCGTTCTTTGTGGTTTCAAATTCCGTTATCTTCTCTCGTTTATTGTCTCTCTGGGGTTCGGTGAAATGTCGTCTCGACATTTTATATTTAACTCCAAGATTTTTATTTCCGTTTCCTTTGGTCCTTTGCAAAAACAATTTTTCATCCCGGCTCAGCCCCCAAATTTGTATGTGGGGTTAATGGGCTTCGTGACCTTAACCCCATGACATACAAAATATTTCAATGACCGCCAATGGTTACCCGTTGCTACGCAACGTTGGAACTGTAACCATTGATCACAGGACCTCCAAATGTGAGTTCCGATATCAGAACTGCTAAGGGTTAGTCCTGTGTCAGGTTCAGCGGACTGCCGTTATTAGGCCTATGTCCGTCTTATCTTTCAGGTCCTTTAATTACTGTTTTACTATTTTACTCGGATATCTTTATTAATAAGAAAATATTATCATCAAGAAAACAATTTTATTTTTCATTAACGTTTAAATTCAAGTCTATCCATCACTTATTTTCGACTTGGGCACGTCTTCGTAGGCGCTTCGCCCTGCCCAGTCTGGCGTGTGGATGAGCTCGCTTGTGAGGATGCGTTGGATGATTCTGGTCGCGGTAGGTCAGCTGTGCCGGTGCAAAGACTAAGGGGTATGTCACTGCACTACCTTCTTCGCACGCTGACAAGGCAACTTTCAATCCTTTGATTTGCGTCCGTTGGGCTTGGTTTAATGATTTCTCATCTTTCCAACCTTATTGTGCTGCCGTAAGCCTGTGACATAAACTCTTCATCTTTTCTGGATTCGTCCAAGTGGCTTTTATTTCTTGGAGTTCGCGGCTCTGTTGGAGGAGTTGTTGGTGAAGACGCATATTCTCGCGTCGGAGCTCCTTCAGGTCTCGATTGAGGATCCTCGTCGCTTCCATTTCTAAATTAAGCTAAATTAGCTAAGTATTCAAATTTACTATTGTTGATTTAGACACATAAACGGACTTAGTTGCTCCTATTTCGAGTATTTTAGTGTACAACGTTAATTTAATCAAATAGGTGTCCTATGAGTCTTGTAGTCGTCGTTTTGTTTAATTAAATTCTTTCTTCCTTACTTGGCAATGAAAACCTCCTTCCTCGTAATGGTTAAGTCCTATATTGTGAATGACGTGTTCTTAAATAGAATAATTAGGCTGGTTCTATGTTTTACCGCATTAATATCTATTTCCATTCATTAACAAATACAAGTAAATAGTCAAAATGATCGATAATTTTTATTCAAAATAATACAAGTTTATTCGTTTATGATCCTCTTCGGTCCTTGGGATTGGCATTACGACGATCACGACTCGAGAAAGCCCATTTTGGGTGTCGACTGGCATAAGCATGCTCGTCCTGTTGTTTCGATCCAAGTCTGTTCTGAAGACCTGGTTGGACCAATTTCTCCGGCAAGATCAGCTTCGTTGGGTCGGTCATTTGCAAGAATCTCGGGTCGTCCAATTCAAATGAAACCCCATAACTTGGAGGATATCCATCGGTACTGGGAATGATTCCACTTGCGATATCTCGATTTATCTGGGCCAATCGCTGTCTGTCCAGAATTGCTTTCTTGTGATATTTCATTTCCATCTCTTCCATTTTCATTGCAGTATACTCGGCTCGCTGACGGGCTTCTCGTGCTGGGTTCCTGCCCGGTTCTTGCTTGATGGCGATGCTAGACAGCTCTATCTCATCTCCGCAATCGCCTGGTCGTCGAGGCCAGCTCGCTTCTCCATAAGTGGTAACAACATATACCTGGTCCCCAAATACCTGTCTGTATTGTGTGGCTGAATTGGTGGGAATCTGCAATGTTAATCTTTAGTCATCGCTCCATCCTCCGTGCGGATCTCAGCAGTCTGAATAAGCATCATGATTAATAATAATTCGTATCGTAAGAATTCATTTATAAGAAAATCATAGGGTAGTCATGAAGTAATCTAGTTTATTTACGCGGCCTTGTGATAAGATAATTTTAATGGGACGATAAAAATGGAAATCATAAGAATACTATACCTCGCTGTATCTCTTCGTTTCGTCTAATGTCGTCCTGTTTCGCTATTTGATCCGGGGTAGAGTCTCTTTGTCTTTTTTGGAGTCGCGTCCACGATCAGTGTTCGTTGAATGATAATTCGACATGCTGTTTGGTTATGAGTTTTATAATTTTAATGTTGCTTTTATAGTCGTGATTGTAGTCTTATGGTGACGTGACTGATTAAATTCTCCGTTTTATTTATGATCAACTGGTGATTATAGATCAATTTAATTATTTCAAATGCAGTTTAATTTTCTACTACGTAGGTCTCAACATGATTATAATCTCATTTTTATATTTTTAATTGGTCGGGAATATTGATCATTGTCCATACCGGTGGTTGATCTGATTATTACCACCTGCCACTATGTCAATCAAATGATTAGGACTATGACTAGACTGTATTCGGAATATTTATTCTATTGTTGAGGTCATTCGATTATTTTTCGTTGGTTTAATGGATCTTAGTATCATCACTCTTTATTATCAACCAAGGAAATGAATTTAGTTGTGTTTGGCCAGAACACAAACGACCTTGTAAATCTTTAAATGAATCGTAACACACATGCAAACACAACATGCAGATTTAAATCAAACCTATTAAAACACCAAATAACCCTATCAAAATATGAGAAAGAAGAGAATTACATATAAAATAATAAACATAAAAATAAAGTAAAATAATAAAAAAAAGCAACAAGATCCGCACGATATAAATATAAACATAACATGTAAACCTAACAAATACGACCGAAATTTGATAATTTAACAAAAATGTGAAATTTCATGAAAATTAAATAAAATTCAAAGAATTTGAATTAGAAATAATTCAATAAAAATTTTAAAAGGAAAATTATCAAATGAAATTGCAAAATAATAAAAATTAAGATTAGAATACACTAGAAAATTCCAAGGTCGAATTTTGTTTTACTAAATCAAAAAGAACACGCAAGGTTAGGGCCAAAAAATAGGTATGTATACCGATTCATTTTTTACACAATTTTAGTCGTTTTTACTGGTAAATCAGTTTCTTAAAAATCTATTTTCAATGTGAGTCAGAGTTTTATTTGAAAACTCTCTCCACGTCACATCCTCGAAACCTCGATAGAGCTCTGCTTGGATGTCGGCGTGGGGAGAGCGATATATTTATAATGTTGCTTTTGAATTTGTGGATTGGATTGTATCGGTAACTTAATTTTGATTTTAATAAATTATTTTATAATATACAAATTATGTTTTTGTTTTAAAAATTTTGTCGAAATTTTTCCGGCCCACAGCCAAAGACACATCACAAGTAATTAAAATCAGAAATGTTATTCAGATTCGTGTAAGTGCGTGGAATATCGCCAATGATCTGTGCCCGTGAAGACCCCGGCGTGCGGAACGTAGGGATCGGAACGTCAATATTATCCCGTATAGAAGAAAGGATAAATAAGGAAGTGGTCTTTTGGCTACTTCCTCGTCTCTCGTTTTCTTTAAATTCGACCTAAATTATCTTACATACGGCTCAAAATCACCACACCGAGTAGTCCAGTGGGCACTCATTAATTATAATATAAACACAACGCGCCTAAGGTCAACCAGGAGAAAGGTGACGGGGAAATGAAAAAATAAAAAACGAAATCATTGCCATTAAATTAAATCAAAATATTATTTTAACCACTAAATTTAAACTATGGATGAGAATTTAAATTCATTATAATTATAATTGGAGTCACGAATTTAAACAAATCAGATTCAGAGACATAAATAGGTACGCTCCTAGATAAGATAAAAGATAGTAGCGAAAGTTTAACCGAAGTCTCGATGATGTAGTGGTAAAAACCACGAGAAAAAATGTACTAATCTTAATTCAATCCAAACGGGGAAGAATATAGAGCTTGCATTAATTAATTCCTAATTAACAAAATGTTCTGTGAGAGATAAATTAGGATTAATTTACCGAAACTCCGATCAACCAAATACGACCTCCGAATAAAATTGAGAAAACGATAGAATAAGTAGTGCGACTCATAAACCAAAGAAAATTCCACAATAATGTAAATAATTAAATTCCATTGATAGGATAATCACCAAAAATTAGTTTTAGTTAAAATCGACAAGATAATAAATAGAGCCTTATGTTTTCTAGTACGACGAAACTTCCTAGTGATGAACGCCTTTGAGCTTCCGAAGTTATAAGTGATGAGTACAAATAAACGCAGAGTAGGACAATCTATCTACTCGCATTTCCCCGATTAAGGCCAAACCCAAATCCAATTAACAACGAACTACAGTCCTTTATTAAAAACACGAAGGAAAAGGGAATGCTTCACAAAAATCCGGCTCTAGCTCAATCCTACGTCCACGGCGAGTCGATCCTAAAAGGGTAAAAATTCTTAAGCTAAGGAGAACCCAATTATCCATTAAAACCTGCGATCATTACTTTCCTCCGCCCAAATAATCCACCGATCCGAGGAAAATAAGTATTCGAATCAGCCGCTCCATAATACCCGTATTATTCTTTTGATCGAGATTCGATAGCCAATGGGGATCCCGCGACGTTATTCAAACTAAACTTAAATACCAACTAAAAGAATAAAATATCTGTTCAATATAATAATTTATCCGAAAATTTAAGTTAATAAATGAGTTACTTCGCCAGTATCCGTTTTAGAGCTTCATTCCTGAAAGATAAAAATTAAGAAATTTATAGACCACAATTCCAATCCCTACTCACGATGGTGACCATTTAGCGGAAATAAATCCCATAAAACTACGAAATTTACTAAACCAGTAACGATAGAAAAACAGAAACTTGACTAAACATCGCCGCCTACATAAATCAATAATTCACATTAAGGTTAGTGGATAACAAATTTGTTCGTTGCACACACACCCGTAGCGATTCGGTCAAAAATCCGTGAAAGGTCAGGATGAATCGATATCGAGTGCATTAGTATCTGCAAGACCATGCCAAGGAGTGAAGTAAATACACACCCGGAGGGTGTGCGGTCACAAATTACTATCATAATACACACACACTCCGATATAAAATACATCGACAGTGGAAAGCACTTTAGTAGCAGAAACCATGCCAAGGAGAATTAATCAATCTCCACAAATCCACCATAATCACTTAGGAGAAAAATATTCCCAGACAAGTAAACTTTTAATTATTATTAATTAAATTAAATTTGTACCTTACGAGCACTAGGTAAACGGCCTTATTCCCGGAACCATTTAACTTCATTCCCACCTGAAATCGGACCCAAGAAGACCACCACCGAAATTAATAAATAAATTGTTTACTCTTATAATTCAGTCTTCATTTTTCATCGCCATAATATTGATAAAATAACCAGCTAATAATCTGTTGGAGATTCATCGGGCAACCTACATTTAATTCACTCACCGTGAAATAAGTAATACTCGACTCGGGATTGATGGTTGGCAGTAATTCGGAGTTTTTTCTCACAAGTTATCGTTGATGTCGAACAGTTGGAATCGAATTTAAAATCCGAAAACTTTGATCCTAAAAGAACGGGAACAAGTAATATTATAATAAAAATCCAATGATGTACAAACGTGTTGATTCCTTTTACGGAGTAAGTCAATTTGCCTACAGTTATAAGTAATCCGCAGGGAATAGGCAAGTCGCCAATAATATAACGGTACACTAGAAATTATCCCCAGTTAGAAGCGTGTATTTTGACTTGCCCATAAATCTCAACCATGGAAATGCGAGAGTATACTCGCATTAACACCCGATGAAATTATTTAACCATAGGGCTTTTCAATAGCAACAGGAGGGTACATTATAATTTATCCATAAATATCACTAATATTAATACCAAAGGATAAGCGAAATATCGTCAGTTGCCAGCTAAATTACCCATAGATAACCGTAATATTAGTACAAAAAATATCTAAAAGTTATCAACAATCCTTCGCACAAACGCATATCATTCACTCACCAATAATCACCTCAGATTTCACAGTGTGGCAGCTAGTTTCAATTGTTGTACGAACCAGTTAGAAATCTTGGGTAAAGGATCACCCCTTCAATTAATGGGCTTAATGAATCTGGTGATTCTGTGTTAACCTCGACGACGTAATTGGGGGGGAACTCCGAGTGACTGCTGATGAGTCAATACCTGTAGTCGATAATTTCCCTAAAAAACTAAAAAAATTTACTCAATTTTTAAGATTGTTGGGCCAGAACACATATGGCCTTGGAAAATGTTTAAATGGATCGGTAACACACATGCAAACATAACAAGCAAATTTAAAATAAAACCTATTAAAACACCAATTAAACCCTACCAAATACGAGAAAAAAGAGAATTAAATATAAAATAATAAACATAAAAATAAATTAAAATAATAACAAAAGGCAACAAGATTCGCACGATACAAACACAAATATAATACGAAAACCCAACAAATTCGACCGAGAATTAACAAATTAACAAAAGTTCATGAAAATGAAACTTAAATCAAAAAATTTGAATTAGAAATAATTCAATAAAAATTCCAACTGAAAAATTATTAAAATAATTTAAAAATAATAAAAATAAAGAATAGAATACACTAGAAAATAACAAGGTCGAACTTTGTTTTACTACATCAAATTTAACACGCAAGGTTAGGGACAGAAAATAGGTATAAATACCGATTCATTTTCACATTAAATTTAACCGTTTTTCGAACCAAACACCATTTTGAAACTGTTTTAAAAACTATAAAGCTTTTGTTATGAATTAATTTTAGGTGAGAAATAGTTTTGTTTTGGAGCTCTCTCTCCACGCTACATCCTCGCAACCTCGGTAGAGCTGGGCTTGGGTGTCGGCGTGGGGAGAGATGCATTTTTATGCCTTTGTGGATTATTTTTGGTCAAGTAATTTTGTATTTTGGTTCTTTAATATGTTAATAAATATTTATAATATTTAAAAATTGTTTTATATATTTAATAAACTAAATTGAATTGTCGACATTTTTCCGGCCCACAGCCGACACACATCGCAAGTTAATAAAATCATTATACAGTGCAGAATTGTGTAAGTGCGTGGAATATCGCCGATAATCTGTACCCGTGAAGACCTAGCGTGCGGAACGCAGAGGTCGTAACGTCAATATTATCCCATATAGAAGAAAGGATAAATAAGGAAGAAGTCTTTTGGCTACTCCCTCGTTTCTCGTTTCTGTAAAATCGACCTAAATTACTTTACACACGGCTCAAAATGATCACACCGAGTAGTCCAGTGAGCACTCATTAACTATAATATAAACATAAAATGCGTCTAAGGCCTATTAAAGGGAAAGGTTACGGGGATAAATAAATGAAATCGTTGATATGAATCGAATGAAAATTTAACTTGATTATAATATTTTCGCTTTAATCATTACGGTATAAACTATAGAAATTAACTTCAAATTCAAAACGTGGTACAACTACTCTCCTTATAAATTTATACATTAACGCTAAATTCAGAAGAGAACACGTGAAATTAATATTACCATCAAAACTTATTTACACGATCATAGGGTCAAATCGATTTCTTATAAATCAGTGCCGGCGGAGAGTTTTGAATAGGTAATAGATTGGAACGCACCGCTAGTATGACCAGTGTGTTGGATAAGCTAAGTTTAGGAGACAACTCTATTGATAGTTGAAATCATCACCAAAATAATCGGCAGAAGGCGAAACGATAAACGAGAAGTAGATCCGAAAAATTTACAAAAATCCATCGAGTAGATAAGATTCAGTCCTTCAATATCGATAACAACAGAGTATATCTAAATTCACGACGAAGCTACATAGCGAAAATAAATCACCAACCTAATAGAAAGCTAGGTGAAACTTGATGAAATCCCAAAATATAGCCACGGAATCCGATCGAAAATACACCCGCCAAATAGAGTCCGGATTCGTCAGCCTTCCAAACCATCACAGTCGCCTATGAATTCACAATATAATAAACTACGACTGAACCAACCCTAAAACCCCGTGAATTAAATTGATGATAACATAATCAAATAAAACTAACCATTTGAAGTTATCATCGACATTCGAGCTACACATAAGTAAACTTGGAATAAACTGGATATTATACTGAGAAAATAGAGATATTAAATATAAACAAAATCAAAGTTAAAATCAACCTGAACTATAAATCAACTTTGACCAACCGGAAATAGTGAAGTCCAAAATAGGTCGATCTTCGAGATTCGATTTGCATAAATACGAGTGTGCTAGAATATCAACAACATAACGACAGTACACCCACCATCATTTATTGAATTTTAGTCTAGTTAATTATCGATTTCTCTTTTGAAACTTTGTGGATTATGAATCAAACCGTAGAAAAAACTTCATCGGAAAAATCAAACTCACCGACGCAAGGTAAATTTTGTAAAATTACTCTTGAATAAATAAGGTCGAAAAATCTTAATAAATCATCATGCTAACTGTCCTTCGTAAGTGAATTGAAATCCACTGATTAATTGCGGTAATTTACTATGGCACTAATATTCAGGTATCCGATTTGCCAACACGCCAAAATACGAATTAATTTTGCTCCCCATGAATGCCCCAGGTAGTTAAGCAGAGATATCCAGAAATATCGAAATCGTGAACGATACATGCCACAAGAGCCCTCATCATTTCTTTTACTTTTGTCGATTAAATTTACGGAAATACTGGTGAAACGCGCCTTACTAACGTCATTACAAGAGAAAAATCGCTAAATTATAAATAAATGTGTATTAGGAACCTTAACTTTCATGAATCAACTAACCGTAATAAGGATGTATTGTACTAGTCTGAAAACTATCATAACGACCATGAAAGAAATACGAGGAAACTATATTTCAGGAGCTCGAACAATTACATAGATACCTTTGCATGGTAAATTTCATAAACCATCGTCAGATTTCGTCAAAAAATGATTAACTAGATACAATATGAGTTTAAAAGTTTAAAAAGTCATTTTAAGTTGCGTGTGGAATAGTACAAATACATACATCCCCGATACAACGTTCAAGAAGGATTATATTAATTATGATTTCATTCAGGAAGTTCAGATCTAGATCTCATTCCCACACAACTTGCCGACCGATGGAGAGAAGCATGGAAGCTTTTCTGGCATACTAGACGTCGCGCGTCTTCTCCATTCGAATACCGACGAACCCTGGTAAATCAGAAGATTTTAACCGAACTTCCGAAGTACCGGAACCGCTCTGGGAAGAGTGGCACCCCACTGCAGAAATTTATGCGCACGCGCGTTACTTACTCGATGATCTTCTCCATCATCAACGACAAGTGGACCTACAAGTGGCCCGGGCCCGTCAATGTCTGGTAAACATTGAGGAGGACATTGAAACCGGCCGGATTGCCACTACATATTACCATCCATGGTCACACGGACCCCTGTACGGAGACGCCTATGGAGAAACGATCATAAACAGGAAGGACTCGCAGATGACCGGATCACGCCGGATTCGGAATACCAAAAGGCCGGTGATGATTATCCCAAACTGCTCCCTGGAGGAATGGGTAGCAAGGGGCTTCTCGGACACGTGATATTAATATTTTGAATTCACTTTAGTTTAGATTTTGTTACTAGAATAAAGATTTTGTTCGTTTAGAAACTAATTTCGTTCTTTTGATGTTGTTATAAACCGTCTAGAAAATTTTGTTTAATTCTATTAAATTCGTTAATTCTATGATAATAACTATTGTTTTGATATTATCAATTCCAGACATGGATTCCCTACAAACCCTGAGAGTAGAACTAGACGTAGCACGACAAAGTAACAAGACTCTATATAATCAGATTATCCAGCTGACTCGAGAAGTACACCAAATTCGAGCCACCTGGGTCGATCCAGCAAAGATCAAACCACTATACCAGAGGCTCACAGCTGCTCAGAAGGGATGGGCAGAAGAAAAGCAAATAAATCAGAACCTACGTACTCAGATACGAGGACTGGAGGTTGCTCTGTCGGCCAGTCAAGAGGGAGCGGCTGTTACATATCCGCTCGTATTCGCACCGGCTCAGTTAGCCTACCGGGAGTCGGCAGTTGCTCCAACTTCGGTCTCAAACCTTGCAACAATCGTAAACACCCCCTCTCGTCCAGGGCGCAAGGAAAGAGCTAGGCGTCGAGCCGCTCGATTGCTAACCCAATCCAAATCAAATTTACCAACATTGTAACTCATAGATAATATATATTTCGTATTTTGATTTTGTTGACCCACGTGTAAGACAGTTCCGGACAATCACGACAGAACTCCTGTAATTTATTTGACTCTAATACGACGTAAAAGGACCAATTACTAGAAATCGAGCATGTGTCTTCTAACGACGGCTCGTTGAACCCGAGGGTTGTCCGAGCAATTATAGTATTAGCAATAGCACTCACTTTTTGCGGACAATCCACCCGCTCGAGCACATTTCCAACGTTGCCTAGCAACGGGTGTCGAGTGGTATTTAGAGTAACATTTTGTATGGCGTTACTGGGGCAACAATAAAGATGAAACAAATGACGAAACCCTGTAACCCACCAAGATGATGATTTCGTTACCTGGGATACCATCAATTAGCTAGTTTAAACAGTCAATAAAAATTTTATAAATAATATATTATCGGAATAAAAGTATGTTTAAGAGTATATTTAACAGTCAATAAAAATTTTATAAATAATATATTATCGGAATAAAAGTATGTTTAAAAGTATATTTAACAGTTAACAAAAATTTTATAAATAAAAGTATGTTTAAAAGTATATTTAACAGTCAATAAAAATTTTATAAATATATATATGATCAGAATAAAAGTATGTTTAAAAAGTATATTTAACAGTCAACAAAAAATCTTATAAATAATATCAGAATGAAGGTGCGTTTAAAAATATATTTAATCGTCACAGTAATTCATATTTGACTTCAGCGTATACGCATACAAATGGAATTAATTCCCCTCAAGATAGGGTTGGGATTAGGGCCCTAACTTAAACCTCGAGGAGGAGGACCCGACTGATGCATTATAAACCCAAGTAATCATTTTATCATTTAGGTAAATCAGGACCCTTCATTTACGTCCATACCCACCTAACAGATCAATGGAGGTAAGCGTGGTGTCGCTTCGGTCGAGAGAGGTACCCCGATGTGCCCGAACCCGGAGAAAACCGGCGAGACGACATACTCCTGGTGGAAGATACCATGAGACAATTCAGGCAGAAAGGACAACGAAGTGACCCAAGTCCGGCCCAAGAAATCCATGATCGGGCTCGAGCGCTTCTGACTTGTCTCAAGGACCACCAGCGCCGGGTCAACTCCTTGGTAGACTGGGCCATTAATTACCTGGCCAACGTGGAGGACGACCTCGCAGCCGGGCGAATCGCGGATGTCTATCCACCCAGCCCAAGACCGGCCCGTAATACAAAACGGCCCGTGTTCGTGATTCCGGGCTACTCCACGAGGAAGGAGTAAGGAAGTTCTTCAAGGATTCTTAACCTCGCCAATCCGTAAATTACGTTTTAGGTGTTATATTCAATAAATAATTGTTAGAAAAATTTGTTTTTAGTTTTTTCTTCCCATCCTTAAACCATTTTATAACGTATGTTTAAAGCAACTACACGTGTAGAGATTTCTGGATTTACTGATAAAAATGTTTTGATGTTCGTCATTACAGAGATATAGCCCTTGCAAATACTGCAGACGGAGTTGGAACGCGCCCGGAAATTCAACAAAAATCTCCATGATCAAATTGTCCAGCTGACTATGGAAGTGCAACCGACGAAGGACGTTTGGATGGAGCCCAAAAAGGTAAAATTGCTTTACCAGCCGCTTACAGCAGCCCAAATGAGATGGGCAGAAGAAAAACAGTTGGTACAAGGTCTGCAAACACAAATAAAGGGGCTGGAGGTTTCACTGTCTGCCTGTCAAGAAGGGGCAGCTGTAACCTATCCCCTCGTAATTGCTCCCGCTCAATTGGCTTACCGGGAGGCGATAACATCCCCCACAACGACCTCAACAACAACCCCAACTCCGAACAGTTACCGACCCGGACGGAAGGAGCGGGCTAAACGTTGAGCCGCCCGATTGCTTGCTCAACTTTAATTAACTCTTAGAATGTGCTTATTGGAAAATTATATGTGTATTAATTTTAAAGGATTATGTATGTCTTCCTATTTAACATATCTCTAACAAGTATTCGCGAAACCCTCAATCAACACGCTAAGATACACCATCACCAGTTGTAGTCGTTCGTTCTATGTCATTATCAAATTCCTATTATTCTCTGACGAACTCAACAATAAACATACGACATAAAGGGGGCCTAATAATCAAAAGTGAGCATAAGTCTTTTAACAACAGCTCGTTGAACCCAGTGAGATTGTCCGACCAATTACAGCATTAGTAATAACGCTCACTTTTTGCGGACAATCCACCCACTCGAACACAGTTCCAACGTTGCTCAGCAACGGGTGTCGAGTGGTAGCAAGAAATATTTATATGGCGTTACCTGGGCAACCATAGAAATATTTAAACAAACAACCGTACCCAGTAATCCACCAGTTGTCTAAACTGATTTATCTCCGAATTCCTTATCTATCCGCTGCTAACTAGGAGTGAATTGTTCCCTAGGCTGGTGAAATCTAGTTTACCTCTCTGCCAATGTCTAGCACCCTTCTCAAATCAAATCACCGGTATCGGAGTATCAGCAGAGTTTTAATCAATCGATGGGTTCCTACAGATGCTACAATTCCATATCAGTTATCGGGATATTCGTGTTACTAAGAAAGAAATTTGTCAAGATTTCCCTCGGACCTCAATAATTCCTAAATTTATGCTTCGCCTTGAAGAAAATTACTGTACGATTTCGCTCGATCTCTACTCTCTAATGATGAATCTTTGGACGACGCCTTGATATTAGAAATTTGTATTTTTAACTAAATCGAATATGTCGTTGGTTGATTCGGGTGTTATGATTTTCGGTTTAATTTTATTCCATGAAGTAGGGAACCTATATTTCATTACTGGGTGATAATCATAGTTATCCTATTGGTTTTTTCATTTCGGGGTTTATTTAAATAATAATGTTATTAACTCTGCCGATTTTAACAGGACTTTCATGGTGTTGAGTGTTTGCATTTAATTTATTCGTGTTGGCTGGTTATTTCTTTTATTATGTTTAATTGAATACCATTCTGATCTTTTAGTTAATTTTATATTAATTACGCTTTTATTTGTAAGTGGGTTTAGTTAGAGACAGTCAAGTCCTTTCTATTTGGACCCTTTCAGTCATTCTATCCAGCTATAATTAGGTTTAATTTATATTTTAACTATCTCCGTCCCTGTTACCAACTTCAAGTATTTTCGTAAGTTGAATCTTATATTGTTTTTATCAGCCATGATTCTAATTTTCATCGTCGCTAATATTCAACCATTTTTCGTTATTATATTATATTTAATTATTTCTCGTCGATATCAAGATATTTAATCTCTTTTCACATTTGCACGATAATTATTTTTGTCATTCTTGAGCGTTGTTTACATTTGTCATTTTACGTTATTTAATTATTTTCGTCATCTTTAATCATTAATTACTCTTAACCATTGTTACCCAGACAACCCCATATAAATATTATTTCGCTTGCCACTCGGCAACCCGTTGCAGGGCAACATTGGAACTGTGTTCGAGTGGGTAAATCGTCCGCAAAAAGTGAGCGCTATTGCTAGTGCTGTAATTGACCGAACGATCTCCTCATATTACTTTCTGCGATTTAACACTTATCAAATTCCTTAAACAACATTTAGATAACAATGAATATATATTTTTGAAAAGAAACAACACATTTCGATACGTCGGTTACAGATGGTTTAATATTCGAGCTGCTCGGCGCTTAGCTCGTTCTTTACGCCCGGGCCGATAACCGCTAGCCCTCGGTGTAGTCTTTGGATCTGCTTTTGTCTCTCGGTAGGCTAGTTGGGCAGGAGCAAAAACGAGGGGATAAGTCACTGCCGCTCCTTCTTGGCAGGCTGACAATGCTACCTCCAGCCCCTTTATCTGGGTCCACAGACTTTGATTTAATTACCTCTCTCCTGTCCAGCCCTTTTGTGCTGCCGTGAGCCTTTGATAAAGCAACTTTGCTTTCTTTGGTTCTATCCAGGTGGTCTTTGTTTGTTGGATTTCTTTTGATAACTGAATAATTTGCTCGTAGAAATTCTTGTTAATACTACGTGCGTGTTCCAACTCCTTCTGTAGAATTTTTAGTGATTCCATATCTGTAAATAATGATATTAATCCTTGTCTACCGATATTAAATCATTTAACTGATCATACAAACATTACTATTATTAAACCAAAAAAGAAATTGAGAAAAAATGGAAAAATCAACTAATCATTTATTCAATTTAATATTAATTTCACTAAATACTGTCAAGCTTTTATAGTCTGTAATCAAGTTATTGGTGAAAGTGGGGAAATCTGTGATATCCATTATCACGTTCCTCCGTGGCTGATTGAGCATAAGGGCGCTCACGATACACAAAGATGGGTCTCTCTGTCCTTCTCCTTTGGCTGTGAAGGGTCCTCTAGGGCGTAGCAACGTTGAGGTTTGGAGAATTCATGTTCAAATGCTCAACCATCCGGTTGGAGAAGGAGTTGGGCGATGGGGCGTAGTCGTCAGTATTCGCGATTATACCAGTGACAATATCCTCTTCAACGTTCGCGAGGTAGAGTCTGGCTTTGGCTACCTGCTGATCGGTCCGGCGTTGTTGATCCTCGAGACGGGCGAGAAGGAACACCGCGTGTTCGTGGATTTCCTGGGTAGGGGTTCGACCTGGGTCTGTTGTTGCTGCTACGAATGGTAGCTCGACGTCGTTCATTTTTTGTAATACCCCTGATCGGAATCCTCTCGGCTGGGACACAGTGAAGCCCGCTTTCTACATGGATTTTCGCCATTGATCAGCAACCTACGTGGGAAACCGGATAATGGATCTCGATGCATCTACAATTCGATTACATGAATAGATTCTCCGTATGTTCGTTGAAACAGTTAAGACGTTGTCCAAGGGTCAAGACTGTTTATGGGGTTTTCACATTTATGAATATTTTATAGCACGAACTTAAAAATGCGGGTTTGTAATCCATCTGTCGGGTTCGCCTACTTATAATCTAATTTACAAGATATAACTAAATTAACACTGTGATTGTAAATTTACCCGATTTAAGCTATGATGAACTTGAATTAAATATTAATCGTATGCAGATGTCTGGTATACTTTTATTCAAACTAATAAATGTAGTGGATTATTTGTATAAAAGGAATTATATGAATTTTGTTTAAATTAGTTAATTGATTAAAATTTGTTGCATCTTAGGTGACGAAATCCGCCGTTGCTCGAAGAAATCCAAGCCCCTCCTTAATTTCTCGATGATTTGGTTTCTTTGGACCTTGTGGGACTTGAGTAAAATCGTTATACAAATACATTTATAGTTTCTCAGTTTAGTTATAGAGTCGCCTTCCAAATATATTTCATATGTGCTCGCTATTTTTAGCTGTTATTTAGTCAGGTTAGAATTTGGGTTTTATAGAGAAACGATGTTTAAAATTCCTAATTTCACATTGTTAAATTAAACATAATGAAAATGCTTGGGTTGTTCCTATGATTTACTATCTATTCGCTTTCGAGTTGGGGCGTGTTTCTATTTCGAACAAATGTTTCCACTATCGTCACATTTGGAGTTCCCACAATCGCCCAAGCTCTCCCCAATCATTTATTCCATTCACGGTGTAACATGTTCATGGTCCCATACTCTCATACGATATTGTACTGATTTATCCTTCCTCATTTCCTAAAGTAAGTGAAATTCAAAATTTATATTCAAAACGGTTCAGAGGAAGTTTTCTTCATTTAATTGAAATATCTTTGGAATTCTACTCTTTATTTTTTTTCTCTTTATATAGCTAAATAAGAAAACATCATAACCTAAATAATGAAATAAAAATGATCAAGAACAATAATAATAAATATTCATACGGAATAGATATTTGTAGTTATTCCCTATATAGGTTAACGCGTTTTCCGGCCGACAATTATTGTTGCTTAACTAGTTAAATAAACGCAAAAATTGAATTAGGAAAAACTCCATTTGGTTAATCGATATTTGTCAAACTAAATCGGGATAATTCGACTTATTTCTGTTGTCAAAGTTTGGCTATAACTACTATTCACCGGGATCATGTCGGGGTCTGTGCTGCGGTATCCTTAGTTAAGACTCGGAGTAGTTAATAATAAATTATAAGAATAAAATTTTTACTTGTCGGACGGGACCTTGGGTTCAAGACTATGTCGTCGTCTGGGATCCTATCCATCATATTCTCATTGATTTGGTTCTGGTGATTATACATTTTTAAAATTCTAAAATTTTCTGTTAGCATTGATCGATCAGTGATTCTTATACCAGTTTACATGCTCCGGGGCAGGAAAATTTCGTCTACCCCTATCTGTGGTGGATTTGTTGGCCGAGTATGCGCGGGGTGTAACGCCTCATTCACTCTCATTACCATTGTATTAGTGGAATTCTGGGTGCTTGTGAATGGAATGCTTATTGATCATACGCGGAAATGTAAATATTCACGCTATTCTCGGTGTGCTTAGAAGGATGACTGTAACTCGGTAGGCACACCCTGGTATTAGTTGGTAGTAGAGTTTTCTCTAATGTACTAATGCCCTCATGTAATTTAGTTCGTACCGGTGTGTCTTACGCTTGTAATGGTTCAATATTCTGGGAGGTAATAGATTTTATTTATTTCCAACTAAATTAATGGTTAACTTTTTAGTTGATTGTCGTCACATGGATTTAGTTCATCGGGGTAACAGTATAGGAGTTACACAGATATGGTCGCACCCTTCGATTTACTGGCTAACGAAATTTTGGGTGAGACAAGATTGGGTAATATTTTACGTGAGTAGGTAACTATGTTAAGTTAAGCTTAATTTCTTTTCAATTAGGAGGGACTCTAAAACATGATAACTGTGGTCATTTATTGGAGTTAATGAACCTAACGATGACTCGACATTACCGATTAGTTGTTGTTAAATCTTTGTTGATATTCATGGAGTCATTCATAACAATCGATTATTCGGAGATATGATTCCTAATGGATATTGATGGCGTAAGCGCATTATATTTTACACGCAATTGTCAAACCAAGTTGAAAATCGTAGCGTTGGGCTCTCTCACTTGGGTCCACGCGTAATCAGGTAACCTTCTAAGTCTATAAAGCATAATTGTTATTGATTAGATATTTGAAATGTTTGTTCCAAATGGTAGACACCTTCACCTTACAATGGTTCAGTTATGGTGTCCTTCCTAAATCTAATTGGTTGTGCTTTTATAGGGCAATCAAGACTTATTGGGCTTCGTTACTCTTCTACTGTGGGATATTCATTCATCATGTTTAGGATTAATTTGATTTCCTATGTGTTATATTTGGATAGATACCTTTGTTACCAATTCAATTATACTTTTCCAATAACTTGTTATATTTATGATCAAGTTACTTTGGATTCATTATGCTTTAGTAATAATTTATTTTATTAGGGATCTCTAAATTTACTTATTATATCTATAAGCAAGTTACCTTTGGATTTATTACACTTTAGTAACGGTTTATTTTACTGGGGATCTTCTCAATGTTAGAACTATTGGTATGAAAGTTTACAAGTCGAATCTTTATTTCACTAATTTTTAAATGTATGGAGTTAATTTTTACATTAAATTCTTAATGGATTTTCGCTAATTCCATTTCTTCTATGAATTTATTTTTAACTAAAATTTTATTTAAGACATAATAATTGAAGGCTACAGCAACGATTTTATTTTCAATTTCCCCGTCACCTTCCCCTTTACTTGGCCTTAGGCACATTGTGTTTATATTATCAATTAATGAGTGCCCACTGGACTACTCGTGTAGTGATTTTGAGCCGTATGTGAATATAGTTTAGGTCGAGTTTATTTAAATTGGGGGACGGGGAAACAGTCAAAAGGCCGATTCCCTTTCCCCCACTTCCACTATACGGAATGATATTGACGTTCCGGCTCCTGCGTTCCGAACGCCGGGGCCTTCACGGGCACGAATCATTGGCGATCTTCCACGCACTTACACGATTTCGAATTGTATGTTGGATTTTAATGACTTGTAGTGTGTTTTCGGCTGTGGGCCGGAAAAATTTCGACAATTTAAAACAAAATTTTATGTTATTTAAATATTTTATTAAAATAAAAATATAATTTACCAGACATAACCATAAAACAATCATAAATACATCGCTCCCCAACACCGTCACCAAAGCAGAGCTCCATTGAGGTTGCGAGGATATTGCGTGGAGAGGGTTTTCAAATAAAACTCTCACTTACATCATGATTCAAAATAACGTTCAAGTTTTTGAAACAAACTGTTTGACGAGTAAAATGATGATTAAAATTGTGTAAAAATGAATCGCTATATATACCTATTGTACGACCCTAACCTTGCTTGTTCTTTTTGATTTAGTAAAACAAAATTTGACCTTGGAATTTTCTGGTATATTCTAATCTTTAATTTGATTATTTTGAGATTTTATTTGACAATTTTTTCTTTAGATTTTTAATTGAATTATTTCTAATTCGAATTATTTCATTTTTATTTCATTTTCATGAAATTTCGCATTTTTTTAATAAATTATCAAATTTCGGTCAAAATCGTTGGGTTTTCGTGTTATGTTTATATTTATATCGTGCGGATCTTGTTGCACTTTGTTATTATTTTAATTTATTTTTGTGTTTATAATTTTATATTTAATTGTTTTCTTGCTCGCATTTTGATAGGGTTAATTGATGTTTTAATAGGTTTGAATTTAAATCTGCATGTTATATTTGCATGTGTGTTACCGATTCATTTAAACATTTACAAGGCCCTTTGTGTTCTGGCCAACAATACTGGGTTAATTTCGTAATTTTCAATAGTCATTTACTTTTATCAATTTACCTATTTTCGTCATTATTTTGATCACGTTATCATATTTGATTACTTTCGTCACATCGATATCAAGTCCCCACTTCCCGAGCCTCAATTTAGTACTAAGGATCTTGTGTTTATATTAGATTTTACGACTGTCCACTGGACTACTCGGTGTAATCATTTTAGCCGATTTGTATCTTGAAATTTAGGTCAATTTTTCGGGAGATGGGTGAAAGAGAGTCAGCCACAAGACTAGTTCCCAATCTTCCCACTGCCCCTATAGCGAATACAATATTTACGTTTGAGGCCGTCGTTACGCACGACGGAACTCTCACGGGCACACACTATAGGCGGAAAAACCGCACTTACACAGTGTGACTAGTTATGTATGAGTTTATTGACTTGCATATTGTGTGGCTTTGGGTCAGAAAAATTTCGACATTTTAACAAAATTCTCTTTCTGAATACATATATTTTCAAATATCTACATAATTGTTCATTCACAAGTTCGATTCATTCATTCAGATACACGACAAAAGATTCCCACACATAAGATCAAGTAGAGCTTACATATAAGTTGCTTGATTTCGCAATGTGGAAATAATTGCCGAGAGTTGCTCCTTTGGATTGTTGCGCCAAAACACAAACGGCCTTGTAAATGTTTAAATGAATCGGTAACACACATGCTAATATAACATGCAAATTTAAATTCAAACCTATTAAAACATCAACTAAACCCTATCAAATATGAGGAAAAAGATAATAAAAAATAAAATAATAAACATAAAAATAAAATTAAAATAATAACAAAATGCACCAAGATACGCATGAATTAAATATAAACATAACACGAAAACCCAATGATTTTGACCAAAATTTGACAATTTATTAAAAATACCAAATTTCATGAAAATGAAATAAAAAATCAAATAATTTGAATTAGAAATAATTCAATAAAAATCTAAAGAAAAATTGTCAAATAAAATTTCAAAATAATAAAAATTAAGATTAGAATACACTAGAAAAATCCAAGGTCAAAATTTGTTTTACTAAGTCAAAAAGAACACGCAAGGTTAGGGACAAAAAACATATATGTATACCGATGCATTTTCACATAAATTTTAATCGTTTTGAGAATCGTTTTTTGAAATCATTTAACAGTTTTTAAAAATCTATTTTTAGGTGAGTGAGAATTTTGTTTGGAAACTCTCTCCACGTCACGTCCTTGCAACCTCGGTAGAGCTCTGCTTGTATGTCGGCGTGGGGAGAGTAGTATTTTGCATGATTTTCATTATGGACAAGTAATTTGTTATATTGTTTTTAACATTAATAAAATATTTATAAAGTATAAAGTCATTTTGTCTCATTAATTATTCGTTTTTGTCGAAATTTTTCCGGCCCACAGCCAAAGACACACCACAAGATAGTAAAATCAACATGTTATTCAGATTCGTGTAAGTGCGTGGAATATCGCCGATGATCTGTGCCCGTGAAGACATCGCGTGCGGAACGCAGGGATCAGAACGTTAATATTATCCCGTATCGAAGAAAGGAGAAATAAGGAAGTGGTTTTTAGCTACTTCCTCGTTTCTCGATTTCTTTAAAATCGACCTAAATTACTCTACACACGGCTCAAAATCACCACACCGAGTAGTCCAGTGGGCACTCATTAATTATAACGTAAACACAATGCGTCTAAGGCCGAGTAAAAGTGATGGTGACGAGGGAAATTAAAAGTAAAATCATTGTTATTACGTCTTAAATAAAAGTTAAAATTAGAATTCATGGAAAAACAGTGATTAGAAAATTCCTAGAGAATTAAATGTAAAACTTAACTTCGCACATTGTAGAAATACTTTTGTAACAATTTTCTGAATTATAAATCCGCATACTAATAATTCTAGATTGGATAAGGTTCCCAGTAAAATCACCCATTAATGAAGTATAACACCCAAAGGTAACTTACCTATAGCTGTAATTTAGAGATTTCCAAATAAATAAACTATTCCAAACATAATAAATCCAAAGCAATTCACATCACGAATATCATAAGTAACAAGAAAGGTATAATTGAACTAATAACAACGGCGAGTCAAAATAACTCCAACATAATAAGTAAATAGATAATTAGCGAATCCCAACAAGCCCAGATTGCCTCATGAAAATACAACCGAGTAGATTTGAGGAGGATACCATAATCATCGTAAGGTAAAAGCATTTGCCACTTGGAATAAACATTCCCGATGTCTAATCAATGACAATCATGGGTTATAAACTTTTAAGATTACCTGATCACGGGAGCCAATGCTACGGTTTCCAACTTAGTTGACAATTATCAAAGGAAAAATAATGCACCTAAATGTCAGGCGACTCGGGGAATATCGGCAAAATTCAACGATAATTAACTAGTAATGTCAGTCAACGTCAACATCCATCCTAAGGGAAATGAATTTAAGTTCAACTTAACCTAATTACCTACTCGAGTAAAATCTTACCCAATTTTGTCTCGCCCAAATGTCGTTAACCAGTAAATCGAAATTTGCAGCCACATAAAATTCAACCGGTAATGTAGCTAAGCAACAAAAATTATTTTTTCCATAAAATTGATTAATACAAATTTGTCCGTCGCCTATCCAGAATGTTTGAACGTTGTCGATTGAAATTACCAAATTTTTTCCTGGAAATCCATAAATCAACCTACATCCGGACACGTCACCAATTAAAACACGATCCAATCTCTTCGGATAATCCACCCAAAAATCAATATAACAGACTGTATAAATAAATAGAAAAAGTAAATTGACCCACGATTAGTATTTAGGGAAATTGCTTCCACAAAAATTCTCTTCCTATAAATGTTCATATTCCTTACCAATCAGTGTGCGGCGCGTGTGCACACACCCGTTGAAACTCCATGCGTAAAGATATAAATGAGCGCAGCTGTTAAACGTGACTTTTGTTTTTCCTCTAACATTACTGAACATGCAGCCAGATATCGGAGATATAGCCAACCAGAGAACATGCAGTGAAGCAACCTCGAACCCCGACCCTCAAACTAGGAGTAAGTTCCGAATTTCATTTCGAATAATTACGTAATAACAACCGCATAAATAGAATAGGCAATTTTTTCACCTTTTTCAATTAAATAACCTTGTTTAGAGACATTTTAAATTTCAGGTTTTATCTCTTATTATTAGTTTCGAATAATTACAAGTTTTCTGTTAATCAAAATATATTTAACTCTATTCTTAGAAATAAATAAACATTATAAATCCCAAAGATTTTTACGAACATTCCCATGGATTTCACGAAGCTAATTTAAAACCAAATTTTTGTATCATTACTTATAGGTATACGTATAGTTTAGATGTCTAGGTGATCAATACGGCCATTTCGACTTTTATAAATAATAAATCATGCTAACAAAATGCTTTCTGATCATAATTCGCTAGTAAAATTCCCTATCATCAATAATGAACGAGTGAAATTTTCTGATCAACAAAATTTAATAATATTAAAAATGAAAGGCTCATAATTAAAGTTGGAAAGTATGGAATAGTAGAATAAATTATAAAATTGATAATTATGGTACAAAATTTCTTTCTACGGTTTTTCCGATAGAACGTTTTCCATTCCTTAAAAAGTTCATTTTTATTCATCATTCCTAATCTTGTTGATGTTAAAAGAGGAGTTGATGTGGAAGAATGAAGATTTGGAGATTTATCATTGAGACTTACTAACTCCCAGACTTATCGCTTATACATGCCCAGGACGATCATATTCATTTTACTAAATCATTTTTTCTATTATCTTTATTTTGTTCAGTCCAAAGAATTAATGGCAGCTAGGCAGGAGAAATTTTTATGGATATTTCGAAAGTAAGTTTAGGAATAGAAATAATCACGCTAGTTTGCTTATCGACAAAGTACGAAAATTGATTTAATAAATCTTACCTAAGGATCCTCCTATATTCCCTATAAATAATTTGATCAAGAGTTTCGCAGAAGGAAGCCGTGCAGATCTACTAAATTGACTTCCATATTAAATTTTTATTTTTCTTTCCCTGATTGATATCAAATAATAATAATTAAGGTAATGATAGGTTTAAACAAGGAGCGTTAATAAGATTTTTAATTTTTTCAGTCTAACTATTAGTATGAATCAAATTAATTTTTTTTTAATTTTATTTTTTCGTTTACATTTTACAAAGATCGAATTTGCCTTTTCAATGCCCTTAGATAATGCCATATCATAAGGATATTCACGCTTTAAAGATCAGCTTAGTATGTGCCATTTGGTCCTACTTTTATGTATTGCAGAAAATCTAATTGTCAAGTAATAGGCTAAGTAGAATCGTACCGATACCTATTTTAATTATGAGTCGAGAACGTTTATGATTGTGTTAACATTTAGAAAACTCAGGACCGTTGATGTGTGTCCCCACCTCTGTTGCCGATCGGTGGAGGTGGGCATGGGAAAAATTCCGACAGGAGAGATGTCCCGAGTTTTCCCGACCGGAGCCCCAACAACTCAACGGGCAATCGGTGAAGAGTGACCACAACCCAGAGCTGGCTGACCAACAATGGGAGGAGTAAAGCCCGGTCTGGGAGATCCTCGAACATGCCCGCCATCTCCTCGGTCATCTCGAGAACCACCAGCGGCAAGTGGACATACAGGTGATTAGGGCCAGCCAATACTTGGCGAATATTGAGGGGGATCTCTTAGCCGGTTGAATCGCCAACATCTACCGTCCCCCACATTAATACAAGGCTCCACTCAACCACCAGGAAGACCCCAACAAGCCTAAAGTCACTCGAGTTCGTAACACGAAGCGACCCGTGATGATAATATCCAACTGTTCCCCGGAAGAATGGGTGGAGAGGGGTTCACAGCCTCCTGAACCGTCGTTCTATGGTGGAGACCTTCTAGACTGATCAATCATCCCCGATGTAGTTAAAAATTTCTTTTTAATAAATAGTTGTTCTCTTGTATGACCATTTTTGATTGTTTGATTATTACAATAGAAAATTTTTTTATGTTTGAAGACATGCATATTAAACAATTCCGAGTCAACATCTATTAATTCGAATATTATTAATTATAGCAATGGACCCCCTACAACTGCTACGAACGGAACTGGCCCGTACCCAGCAGACTAAAAAATCTCTACACAAACAAATCCTTCAGCTAACCCGAGAAATTCATCAAACAAAAGCCACCTGGGTGGACCCGACTAAGATTAAATCCCTACGCCAACGGCTCACTGCTGCTCAAAAAGGGTGTGCCGATGAAAGACAAATGAACCAAAACCTTCGAATACAGATAAGGGGGTTGGAGGTTGCCTTATCAGCCAGTCAGGAAGGGGCGGCCGTAACCTACCCTCTTGTTTTCGCACCATCTCAGTTGGCCTATCGGGAGTCAGTGACCAATCCAACACCAGCCGTAAACCCAACCACCACAATATCCAACAGCTATAGGCCGGGGCGAAAAGAACGGGCCAGGCGTAGAGCCGCTCGGTTATCAAATAAAACTCAATTAACTTAAGTGTGACCTAATTTGTTCATTTCATATGCTTGTTTGTAAATTATAATTTCCTGTTGTTTGTTCAAAACGATGATTTAAAACTTGATAAACCTTGAAAACCCCGCAGTCAACATACGAATACCCTTACTCCTACGAGTAGTAGTCTCCTTATCTTCTAGTACGACATTATAAGATTCTCTTCTAATGAACTCTAATCCTAGTAGCTATCACACACAAGGGACTTTCAAAGCGAGCATAAGTCTTCCATCGACAGCTCGTTGGATCCAAGGATTGTCCGAGCAATCACAGCATTAGTAATAACGCTCACTTTTTGCGGACAATCCACCCACTCGAACTAATTTCCAACGTTGCCTGGCAACGGGTGCCTAGTGGTAATTAGAAAATATTTATATGGCGTTACCGGGGTAGACACAAGAACGTTTAAAACGAACATCAAAACCCTATAACCCACCAGGATTATAAATTTCTAGCTAAGTGAAATTTGTTCACTGAGTGAAAAAGTGTATATATTCTGTGAAAATGGATTGGTATATATACCTGTTCTGTGACCCTAACCTTGCGTGTTAATTTTCATGCGATAAAACAAAATTTGACCTTGATATTACTTGTCTAATTTATTTCTAATTATTAATTTTTTTCTTGATTTATTTGACAATTTATTCATAAACTTTTAATTTTAATCATTTCTGACTAAAATTATTTTATTTTTATTCAATTTATTCTTGAACTCTTTTCTTTTTCCGTATATTGTCAATTTTCGGTCAAATCTTTTGTTATTATGCTATTTTTATGTCAATTCATGTAGATCTTGGTGCATTTGTAAATATTTTAATTTACTTTTAAGTTTTTCCATTTTATATTTTTAACTATGTGTTTTCTCGCATTTCGAGGTGGTTATTTGATGTTTATGGGTCCGATTTTAAGTTTTGAATGTTGTGTTTGAGTGCTGTTTCCAATCCATTTAAACAAAACGTTGTACTAGCTCAACAATTTAAAGATCAAAGGTTCGTTCGATGGTTGATGATTTTGTTTTAATTATCGTATGTTTGTGTATTATAATTAGAAAACCAATAACCTCCTTTTGTCACCAGAATAAATATTGTGCTCATCTGTCTCCTTTTGTTAAGCTATCAACCTTCTGGCACAGTACCAACGTTGCCTAGCAATTGGTGACCGGTGGACCAGAAGACAATGTTGTGTGAATGAGTTATCAATCACCAGATGACGAAAGATGATTGTCTAGGTTTATACACCCAATATACAACAATAGCACTGAAATCCTGGCGTGGTCACCATGTTGGAACAAAACATTGTTACACCCAATATTTATTAAAATAATCTGAACTAAAATATCCTATTGTCATACAATTTATAGTACTTCCGATTGCATAGTCTAGGAAAGGAAGTTTTATTAGTTTAGGCCAAAGGTGAGCAAACTAGGGAGCGGGCCCCCGGATTTGGGTGCGTGATAATAATTTTGGGGTGCAGAAAATTTTAAAATGTAATAATTCTTTGTTTCCTGACAATTTTAAAATTGTGAGATTTTACAAACGAAGTATGGTTTTTTCGTTGAATATTTAATATTTTTTTTTGCTAAAGCATCAGAACTGTTAAATTAAATAATGTTTTTCCATATACAATTTGAAATATGATGCTTTATTAATCATTATAAGTACTTTATTAAAACAAAATACTTTCATTAAATGTTTATAACAAATATTGAAATATATTATATTATCATTTTTATCATTATCGCGAGCCACAGGTTTGCCACCCCTGTTGTAAAGTATTAGTTATTATATTTGAATATTTTTCGGTTATGAAAATGAAGGATAAATTAAATCTTCATGTAGTTGTGAAAAGAACAAAAAGTATTTAAATAGAATAAATTCATGTAGCTCACAAACTGAAAAAAACAGAACTATGATGTTAAAATGTATAACGCCTATTTATGTTTAAGGATCAAGATACAAATTGGTAAAATACATTTTTTAAACTCCGAATTTAAGGATCAACAAAACAATTGCACTGAGAAAGACTTGTATCTCCCCAAATCATCTAACTGTCAATTCACAAGGAAAACAACTAAAATAAGAAATAAAAATATTTATATAAATATTAACTACTTATTATTTATTGATTATTATTGAATGTATTAAAATGATAGTAAATAGTACTGATACTTGGAGCAACGGAACCTTTGAAAGCCTTATTATAGCCGATGTCAATTCTAAATGCGAAAATCAGTGTATTGTAAAGAAAACTGGGTGCTCCCTAATATTTTACCAACTGACAACAAGTACATTTACTAACGAACCGGCAGGGTTTGCGTCAAATACATCATTGATAAATAGAGATAAATTGTCCACCATAAGAGGGCGATGGAATAACCGAGCAGAATTTTTGTTAGCGTGTATCGGATCAGTTATTGGCTTTGGAAATGTCTGGAGATTTCCAATTCAAGTTTATGAATGTGGTGGTGGATCATTTCTTATTACATATACAATCTTGTGTTTACTAATGGGTGTCCCACTTTTAGTCATGGAAATGGGTATAGGCCAATTTTCTGGCCGTGGCCCATCGAAAGTATTCAAATTAGTTCCAATTATGTACGGTCTTGGATGGTCCATGATTTTAACAGCCATGTTTGTCGGAATGTATTATGCTGCTATTATTGCTTGGTGCTTGTATTATTTTTTTGCCTCCTTCAAAAAAGTTATGCCATGGACAGTTTGTACTCATGTTTTCAATTCACCTAATTGTTTAGGTACATTGAACAATAAAACGAATCCAAACATAACTATATATGTTTCCTCTACTGTAGAGTATTGGGACTATTATGTTACTGGATTTATTAAATATCCAAGTCGAAAACCTTACTTAATGAATGAATGGCCTGGTACACCAATGTGGCATTTATCTTTATGTTTATTAATATTATGGCTCATAACTGGTTTGTCTATAATGAACGGAGTAAAGATATCTGGTAAAATCATGTATTTTACTGTTCTATTCCCATATTTTGGCTTAATTTTACTAATTAGTCTCGGATTTACATTGCCAGGAGCAATGAAAGGTTTATTATTTTATTTAACTCCTCATTGGTACAAAATATTTGATTTTAATGTTCTATATCTTGCAATTGGCCAATTGCTATTTTCTACTGGAATGGCTCTAGGTGGATTGGTGACATACGCTAGCTTCAATGACTTCCGAGACAATTTTTATCGCGACTCATTTATTATTATTCTTTCAGATTTTACTACCAGTGTTTTAGCAGGCTTTGCTATTTTTCCTATTCTAGGTTATATGGCAGAAAGAAGTGGAGTGAAAATCGAAAAACTAATAACATCAGGATCTAGTTTGTTTTTTGTTAGTTTTACCGAGGCTTTATCAACTTTGCCTGGTGCCCAATTTTGGACAATTCTATTTATGCTAATGGCTATAACTTTGGGCATGGACTGTCAATTTGCTTTGTTTGAAACCGTGACGACTGGTCTGATGGATGTTTACCCACTATTGCAATTAACAAGGGTTTTTAAAGCGGTCGTGGTTTGGATAATGTGTTTCTTTTATTTTTTAATTGGATTATTTATTATAACTCCCGGTGGAAAATATTGGTTCGTTATTCTAAATGGAAGAGTTATGGCATTTGCACTCCCATTTATATTATGTGTTGAAACAATAGTCATCGGTCATTTATATGGGTTTAAAAAATTGAGGTATGATTTTCGAATGATGATGGGGTTTTATTTAGGGTGGTATTGGTTTGTAATGATCTCATTTGTGTGCCCTTTTATCATTTTCTGTATTCTCATAGGCGGGCTATTGAAATCAGAAAGAGTGAAAGTATATGGACTATTGATCCCAGTTTGGGGTGAAGCGATTGGTATTATACTGATAATAATTTTGATCATGCCAACTATCTTTGGAATATTTGAAACGATAATTCATTATAGGAAAAAGTATAAAAAACTTCATGGGAAAATATTCCTCAAGAAATTATTCGATCCACCAATCTATTGGGGACCATATTATAAACACGAATGGATGAAATCTCAATTTTACAGGAATAAGTTGCTAAAATATAAAGATGATCCTAGATTCCTGAGATACGTATCTGCATTTGAAGATATTCACTATATATCTACGAATACAAATGTCACAGTATTCTTTTGATTTCGGAAATAAATTTATTATCTTAATTTTCGGCTTTGGATAATTTGATTTGATTTGCCTCTCAGTCGGGGGACCAACACAAAGACCAATTTACAAATTAAGAGAAACATCTTTAGATCAAGAAAATCTAAATTTATGTTAGGGTAGGCCCGTGACTTTAAAAAATAAAAAGGTGCTATAACATTTTAGTGTTAATAATTGAATTTAATAATCAAAAGAACACTTGTACACCTAATTCCATTGGACAACATTTTTCTATAATTAAAACCATTCGACAAATATAGTATGAAGTGTACTTACCTGTTCTTGAAAAAAATGTAACGCTGGATATCAGTTGAATATTCTAGAGTCAAAAATACCCTCTGACTATTTTAGGCTTTTCTATTAAAGATTTAGTTTTATACTTTTTTTAATGGTATTCGATATATAGGAAGTTTAATTTATAACTTTTTTATCAGTGGTGGGTTACTGGGTAGTGATATTTAAACTATAAGGTTGTTACCCAGACAACCTCATATAAATATTCTTTCGCTTGTCACTCGACACCCGTTGCTAGGCAACGTTGGAACTGTGTTCGAGTGGGTAGATCGTCCACAAAAAGTGAGCGCTATTGCTAATGCTGAAATTGACTGAACGATCTCTAAGTTCAACGTACTGTCGATAGAAGACCTGTGCTCGCTTTTACATTTTTAGGTCCCTTTATATCATTAATTTCATCATTCATATCTACAATTCCCACTAAAACCTCTCATTCACACATTTTTATGTCTTCACATTACTTTCTGTCATTTACTACTTATCAGATACTCTAAATAATATTCAAGCAACAACAAACATATATTTTACACAAGAAAACAACACATTTAGGGATGTCCATCAGGGTTAACTAAGATTAGAGCGGCTCGGCGTTTAGCCCGCTCTTTACGTCCGGGTCGATAACCGCTAGCCTTCGGTGTAGTCTTTGGGCCTGTTGTCGTTGTCTCTCGGTAAGCCTGTTGGGCAGGGGCAAAAACAAGGGAATATGTCACTGCCGCTATTTCTTGACAGGCTGACAGTGCTACTTCTAGCCCCTTTATCTGGGTCCTCAGGCTTTGGTTTAACTGCCTCTCTTCCGTCCAGCCCCTTTGTGCTGCCGTAAGCCTTTGATAAAGCAACTTTGCCTTCTTTGGTTCTATCCAGGCGGCCTTTGTTTGCTGGATTTCTGTTGTCAGTTGGATAATTTGCTCGTAGAAGTTTTTATTGATTTTTCGTGCATGCTCCAATTCCTTCTGCATAATTTTCAGTGATTCCATCTCTGTAAACAACGAAAATTAATTCTGGTCTACAAATCTAAAGTTATTTAATTGATCATCCAAATATTAATAATATTGAACCAACAAAAATGGAAAGACAATAGAAAATCAACTAAACATTTATTCGGAATCTAATTTTAATTTTACTAAATGTCATCGATTCGTTATCGATCCCATCATCGCGTTCTTCAGAGGCCGGCCGAGCATAAGGGCGCTCCTGATACACAAAGATGGGCCTCTCTGTCCTTCTCCTGTGGCTGGGAAAGGTCCTCTGGGGCACAGCGATATTGAGGTTCGGAGAATTCCTGTTCCAATGCTCAACCACCCGGTTGAAAAGGGAGTGGGGCGACGGTGTGTAGTCGTCCGTATTCGCTATTAAGCCGGTGACAATATCCTCCTCCACGTTCGCGAGATATTGTCTGGCTCTGGCCACCAGGAAATCGGTCCGGCGTTGTTGGTCCTCGAGACGGGCGAGGAGGAGCACCGCATGGTCGCGAATTTCCAGGTCAGGGGATCGACCTAGTACCTCGGATCGGACTTCTCTTGGCCGAGACACGGCGAAGCCCGCACCTCTCATGGCCTGTCGCCATCGATCAGCGGACTGTGTGGGAAGTCGAATAATGGCCCTTGAGTCTCCTAAACAAGATTTGATTAAGTGTAATCATTTAAATTTTGGGCCGTTTGGCCATTCGTTAGCGGCTTAGTCGGGCGTCAATTAGTGTTTTTGTGTGAATTGAGGGTGATTTAAAGATCCAGTATTCCCGTACGTTAATCTGTGGCACCGGGTGATAGCACTATCCATTTTCTGGCCTTCCTGATTTGAGCTGATTTAGAGGAAATAACTAGACCAACTATAAGATAGGGAATCAATTCTTAATCATCAACTAAAATGTGTGGGAACTCACTATTATTCGTACGATGATGGTTGATAAAATTGTTTCTAAACTAATGGATCTAATGTTCTTTTCCTTTAATGTTTTATTCAGGTTAATTAGTGGCTATCCCCTATCTTCTACGCAATGAAATTACTTACACCCAAGCTGAATACAACTTCGCCCGACCCTCTAGTATTCAGTAATAAATATTTATGTTACAGGTATCGATGCGTTAGCAGTTGCTCGGGGTACCTTACTCACTCACGTCATCGGAGTGAACACGAAATCATCAGGGTAATTATGAGTATTTTTCAAACGAATCAATTGAAGGGATGATCCTTTAAAACAATATTACCACTTTGTTCCAACAAAAATTACAATTTACTACCAAATCTTAGAACCTGAGTGTTTATGTGTAAATTAAAGGTATGCTTTTGCAAAGCTAATTGTTGGTAAATTTAAATATACTTTTGTATTAATAGTACGATTTTCTATGAGTAGACTAAATATGTATTTTTATGATGATAGCTGATGATAAAATTTAATAGCTTTTCTTTTTTGTGTTAATATTAAAGGTATCTATAGATACATTAAATATAAATTTTTATGATGATGCATTTAAGTATACCTTTGTGTTAAGTCTGATGATATCCAGGAGTAAATTAAATGTATACTTCCGTGCTGATAATAGTCGATAAAATTTAAATGCATTTTCGTGTTAATATTGCTGATATCTACGGATGAATCAAATATATACTTCTAATTGATGATAAATTCTACTGTACTATTATATTAATAATGACTTGTTCATCCCCTTTGTGATGCTGTATAACCTGTAGGCAATTTGACTTAATCTCCACAGGAAATCGACAAGTCTATACATTATCTAATATTTATTGCAATATGGCTTAAACATATAGATGGATAAACGAAGATTTTACATTAGTATGTTACTTGTTCTCGTTCTTTTGGGATTAAAGATTTTTAGGTTTCCAATTCCGTTCTAAACGTTCAGGATCAACGATGACTCGTGAGAAAGGACTCCGATCCACTGCCAATCATTATTCATGGGTATGTCGTCTTTTATGTCGTGGTGGGTGGATTAAATGTAGGTCGCCTGGTGAATCTACCACTGGTTTTCGCTGAGTACCTATCAATGGTATGGTGATGAACACAATGAAAAATAAGTTATTGGAACAAGTAAATTAATTTATTAATTTCATCAACGGTTTCTTTGGGTCCTGGTTCAGTTGGGAATGGAGCTAAACTGGATCCGGGAATAGAATCGTTTGCCTAATGCTCAGAAGGTATAATTTTAATTTAGTTAATAAATATTTTTAATATTTACTCGTCGGGGAATATTTGTCGATATCCGTGACGTTAGCTTCCGAGCACTTGTGGTGGATCTATGGGAATCGATCATCCTTCCTATACATGTTTTCCAATAAGTGTAAATGAAAAGATTCTTTATTGTCGGCGGGTTTTATATTGGAGTGTGTGTATGTGAAGATAGGAATTTGTAATCGCACACACTCTGGGTGGGTATTCAATTCACTCCTGGCCATGACATTTAAGATTCTAACACACTAGATATCGATTTCTTGTGGATGCATCTATAACTTTTGATTTTTATATTTTTCATGATAATCTACTACTGATCAGATGGTCGATCTGTTAGGAAATTTACGGAATCTAAATCTCTTCAACTACCTGGTAAGTTTTGTCGTATCTATTCTCCGTAAGTTTAGTTAGTTAATTTCGATTCAATTTTAGGGTTTTTTTGGTGATTTACTTACTAATTTTATTGGGGATAAATTTCATCAGGTTTTGGATTCTATTTTTCGATATCATTAGTTAAATTTTAGAATGGGTTTTCAGTTATTTATTTGCTGAATTTTATTGGGAAGAATTTAATAAGGTTTTGGATTCTAATTTTGTGATATCATTAGTTAATATCGATTCAATTTTTAGGGATATTTTGGTGATTTATTTACTAATTTTATTGGGGATAAATTTCATTAGGTTTTGGATTCTTTTTTTCGATATCATTAGTGTTGGGCCAGAACACAAACGGCCTTGTAAATGTTTAAATGAATTGGTAACACACATGCAAATATAACATGCAGATTTAAATTCAAACCTATTAAAACACCAATACAACCCACCAAAATGTGAGAGAAAAAACAATAAAATATAAAATAATAAACATAAAAATAAATTAAAATAATAACAAAAAGCAACAAGATCCGCACGATATAAATATAAACATAACACGAAAACCTAATAAATTTGACCGAAATTTGATAATTTAACAAAATGTGAAATTTCATGAAAATGAAATAAAAATCAAAAAAATTTGAATTAAAAATAATTCAATAAAAATTTCAAAAGAAAATTATCAAATAAAATTGCAAAATAAAAAAAATTAAGATTAGAATACACTAGAAAACTCCAAGGTCGAATTTTGTTTTACTAAATCAAAAAGAACACGCAAGGTTAGGTCCAAAAATAGGTATGTATACCGATTCATTTTCACATAATTTTAATTGTTTTTGAAAATCACTAAATCAGTTTTTTGAAAATCTATGTAAGTGAGAGTTTTATTTGGAAGCTCTCTCCACGTCGCATCCTCGCAACCTCGACAGACCTCTGCTTGGGTATCGGCGTGGGGAGAGTGATATTTTTATGATATTTTATGGATGCTTGGATCGGTAAATTTTTATTATTATTTTAATAAATTATTCTTCATACATAAATTGTTTTTTATTATTGTCGAAATTTTTCCGGCCAATGATTCGTGTCCGTGAAGGTCCGGCGTGCGGAACGCAGAAGCTGGAACGTCAATATTATCCCGTATAGAAGAAAGGAGAAATAAGGAAGCGGTCTTTTGGCTACTTCCTCGTCTCTCGATTTCTTTAAATTCGACCTAAATTATTCTACACACGGCTCAAAATCATCACACGAGTAGTCCAGTGGGCACTCATTAAATATAATATAAACACAAATGCGCCTAAGGCTAACTGAAAGGGAGGGTGACGGGAAATTGAAAATAAAATCGTTGCTATGATCAAAATATAACGGGCACAACAAAAAATAGATAAAGTAAATATTATAATTAAATATGAGGATTTATAATGAAAACCAATAATGAAACGACGCGTGGGGTAATACATTAAATACCATTAAGACCTTTACTCCGATAAGACTAAATTTACCCAACCCCGGAAATTAATGAACTATCTAGGACTTGTAATGTAAAAATCAAGATATAAAATGACTAATTATAGAATCCTAAAAATATAATAATTAAGTAAAAATTAAAGATACCCCGATAAAGTAGGACTAAAATTATTACAATCAACAGATCAGTTGACTAACCAAATCAGAAAATTACGGATAACCAAGATACAGAAAGTAATACGAATGTTGAATTAGCACTGACAACCCATACAATAATGCTAACCGAGTCCATCTGGCTAATAAAATGGTTCCCCACACCAGATAATACCTCTCAAGCAGTTGTCATTAGCCCAAAACCAAGCCTATAAAACTCGAGACTACAGAACTAAACTTCGAGCCCCGGTAAAAGCGATTAAAATGCGAATTATTAAACAAATAACTGAGAGAAGTCCACAATAACACAAATTAATTTATTTTCATTTCCATAATAATAAAAAATTAAGCTGTGTTCCTCTCTCCATTGGCATGTAAAGGGAACATAAATCGGACAAGGTTCTTCCAATAACATTGGATAAGTAGCCAAAGTTCACGCCTACAAAAATTAACATAACGATAATTGAAAGAATAAAATTCAAACCTGACGAAATTTGCTTCAAATAAAAATTCATCTAACGAATAGCTAAATTCCACCAAAAATTAATATAACGATACAGCAAATAAATAGCTAAATTCCGCCAAAAATTAATATAACGATACAGCAAATAAATAGCTAAATTCCGCCAAAAATTTAAAATAACGATACTGAAAATAAATAGTTAAAATCCGTCTAAAATTAATATAATGATAATGGCAAGAATAAGATTCAAACCTGACAAAAAATTGCTCCAAACAAAATTTAGCAAATGAATAGTTAAAATCCGCCTGAAATCAATTTAAGGATATCGAAAGAATGGAATTCGAACCTTACGAAATTTGTTTCCAATCAAATTAATAAATAGATTATCCCTAAATTTGGAACGATATTAATCAACTAATCGTATGACAAAACTTACCAGGTAGTGGAAGCGTTTTAGATTCCATAAGGTTTCCAATCGATCGACTAGCTGATTTGTAGAAAACTATTATAAACCAATCAAAACCCAAACGTAATAGATACTCCCACAGACATCCCATATTCCCGTAAAATGCCAGAACAAACCGGTTTGCCAAATCGATACCTGATGGGCTAAGAATCTGAAATGTCATGGCAAGGGGCGAATTGAATACTTACCCAGAGTGTGTACGATTAGGAAGTCCTATTTTCACATACACACCCCAATAATCAATACGCCGATAAAAAACATTAACTACACACCCAAATCCACACATCACCCTTAGACAAGGTGTGCCCATGATTAGACTAATAGTCGCACACCCCTATAATGAACACGACGATAATAAATTGCACTACCTACACACCTACGCATACACACCCTCGCTGCCTAAATTTCAGGAATAAAGAATTGTCGACACTCCGAGATCTATCACAATTTTTTTTGACCATTAAGGAATGTACCCACAAACGAGAGCTAGCAATAAAAATTCAACTACCAGGAAGGGAATTCGTATTTTAATAATAAAATTGATTACTTCTATCATCATCAACTAGTTCAATTAGACAAAGTATACCAAGCAAAAATTACTAACGACTGCAAACTCAATAGAGAGATATTGAGAACAAAGATGGCTGTAGCGGTTACAAACCCAGATTTAATGGCACCAATATTGTTTGCGGAAAAAGGAACTTTTGCGAGAGTAGTAGGAGAAGTGTTACAGACTTTTCAATGTAAACCGGTCAGTGTATCACTAGCAGCGAATAACCAATGTACCAACGAATTACCCGTTATTTACAAAGGAGAAACAGTGTATCTACAGCCTATAACCAGAATACTAACAGATAAAACTTACATTCCAAGGAAAATCGATAAATGTACCAATTTGCTTGATCCATTATACCAGCTAAACGATGAAATGTGGATTACAATGTCTGATAGAAAGAAGCAACTAAACCGTTTAAACTAGAATTAACAGAACTTGAGAAAAAGTTAGAATTTCAAGAGATAAATGATATGAATAACAACAGTATGTACACACGAGATGCCATAGAAAGTGCAAGAAAGCACATGTTTTTTCCTAACGAGAAAGAGAAAATATTATCAATTATGGTGAGTAAAGTCATCGAGGGTAGCCACGGTGGTGATTATAATTTCGATGTGTTGTTATCAAAGGAACATTTCAAAAAGGTAGTATACAAAGTATTGTATAGCATATGGGGATATTTTGCAGTTTTGGGAAATATGTTCTCAACTATACTGGGAATATATTATACAGTGGCGCTGCTCAAAATGATCTGTTCATCATTAGTATCATTACGACAACTTCGACAAGTATTTGGCAATTCATATAAAATGTTGGCATGTCTATGCCCCTTTGTCGCAAAATATCTGATAACGGCAAAACACGATAAAGAAATACGACTAATTAAAAATCGACGACTGGAAGAGGAGCAATTGATAGAAAACAAAAACGACGATCAACCAAGCGGATCAGAAAATGTAGAGCAGCCACAAGGTGGACTGTATGACAATCAAAATCAGCAACTAAGAGAATTGAGTAGTAATTTGGATACAATAACCAATTGTCAATGTACCACAAGAAAAGTTTACGGATGTTACGGGCTAGAAACAAATGAGAGGTTATTAAAACTCAATGAAGCCAGACCAAGCATCCAAGTGTCGATCGATAATAGGATCATAAAAGCGCTAGTAAATACCCGAGCAGCAGCCTCCATGATAAGGGAGGATCAATTATCAGAAAGTCAGAAAAAGAGTATCAAAAGCACAAACGATACGGTGATATCTATGTCATCGCATACCATGCAACTAAGAGGAGATATTAAACTGACCGTTCACTTCTCGAGTCAAACAGTTAATCACGTATTCAAAGTAATGACGGAGTGTAGAAGTGAATGCATCCTAGGGATAGATATCCTTCGCAAGATAGATAATTGCGTCATCGACTTAACTGATGGTACAATCAAAAGAAAAGCAAACTATCAGGGATCACGATTTGCGGAAGTAATAGTATTGGAAGCCTTCGAATTAGAATATCACTGTGATCACATAATTCCAGTTAAAGTCAAAGTCAAAAGTGAGGACACTTTTATTTTTGAGCCAGATAAGTCAGTTACAAAAAACTGTAATATAATGCTAACCGACGAGTGTGTTGTACCAAAAAACGGAATAATCCCAATAAGAATTGCTAATTACGAAAGAAATAATGTAAAAATTCACAAAGGAACAAGATTGGGAAAGTTGTTCAAAGGTGAATTAGAACAAACATTGGAAATGTGTGAAACGATGATGATGAGAGATAACAGTGAACAAATGGTCGAACCGAGTAAGATAAATAACGTTAAATTCTATGATAAAGTAAAAATTAATAATAACTACTTAAATGAAACCCAACAATTCCAACTACAAACTTTACTCGATGAATATAGTGATGTATTTGCAAAACATGAGTTTGATTTGGGAAATACTGACATCATTAAACATGTAATCGATACGGGGAACGCCAGACCAATAAAACAACGACCTTATGGGGTACCCTATAAACTAAGGGAAGAGATAAAGCGACAAATAAAAGAGTTGAAAGAGGCAGGCGTAATAAAACAAAGTTTTTCACAATGAGCATCACACATCGTACCCGTTAGAAGAAAAGATGGTGAAATTAGAATGTGCATTGACTATCGTAAATTAAATGATGTAACAATTAAAGATTCATACCCATTTCCGAAAGCACAAGAACAATATGATAAACTCAGGGATACTAAGTATTTCACAGTTATTGACGCAAATAAGTGGTATATGCAAATTCAAATGGAAGAGGGGGATGCGGAAAAAACTGCTTTTGTCATTGAAGATGGATTGTACGAATACACTAGATTACATTTTGAGTTAACTAATGCACCCGCAACATTTCAACGCCTAATGAATACAATATTAGTAGATGTACAACATTGCGCAGTCTATATGGATGATATATTAATTGCATCAAAAACCTTTGAGGAACATTTAAAAGACATAGCAAATGTGTTACAGAGACTAAAAAAGGCTAGGATTAAAATCAAACCGACAAAATGTAAATGGGCAGAGCCATCAGCGCTATTTTTATGCCACATAGTCACGGTAGAGGGTATAACACCTAACCCAGATAAAATTGAAGTTGTTAAAAATTTTCCAGTCCCAACAACGTTACAACAAGTACAAGGATTTTTGGGATTAACCGGGTATTACCGTAAATTTATACAAGATTACGCAAACATAGCAGCACCCATGATAGAACTAACAAAAGGAATCAAAACAAAAGTAGAGAGTAAAGGAGTATTAATAGTACAAACAATAAATTATAAAATCAATAAACCACAAAAGAAATGGACACCCGAACATCAAAAGGCATTTGATCAGTTAAAAGAGAAACTAATAACAGCACCAATATTACGATACCCAGACTTTAAGAAACAATTTATCGTCATGACGGACGCCAGCGGGAAAGCCGTAGGGGCAGTCTTAGGACAAGAAGAAGAAAAGGGTAAAGATTACGTAATAGCATATGCAAGTAAAACATTAAAAGGAGCACAACTTAGGTACTCAACCATAGAAAAAGAATGCTATGCCATAGTATTTGCATTAAAACAGTTTAAGCCATACATATATGGAACAGAAGTTGTGATAAGAACAGATCATAAACCATTAGAAGGCCTTTGGAAACACAAAGATACATCAAGTAGACTTTAAAAATGGGCAATGAAAATACAAGACATGCATATCAAAATTATTTATAAACCCGGAAGGATAAACAAAAATGCAGATGCACTATCACGCATTCCTGAGCTAGGAGCATTAGAAGTTTTTGCTTTAGTAACAGAAAAGCCTATAGACATACAAGAGGAACAAAATAAAGATCTAGAAATTTCTAGGATCAGAGAGGAAATTAAAAAAGGGACAAATCAAAAATATAAAATTGTAAAGAAACTAGTGGCTATTGAGGATTTTAGTGGAAAACAGTTAATAGTAGTACCACAAAAATTAAGGCAAATTCTTTTGTTACAATATCATGATGGTGCTCTAGGGGGTCATTTGTCAAGCAGAAAAACAACAAGCAGATTATTACAAAAATATTATTGGGATAACTTAAAAAAAGATGTTAAAAGATGGTGTAATGCATGTACAATATGCGCAACTAGAAAAAATACGGGGACAAAGACTAAAGCACCTTTACACCCAATCCCAGCTACAACATCGCCAATGGAGCTATGTGCTATGGATTTTTTATGCAAACTACCTACCACTATTAATGGAAATAAACATATATTAGTTTTTAGTGACTATTTTACTAAATGGGCAGAGGCATTTCCAACCAAAGATGAAACAGCAGAAACAGTAGCCAAATTACTTGTAGAAAAAATTATTTTCAAAATCGGCACACCTAAAAAATTACTAACAGATAAGGGAGCAAATTTCATGAGTGAAACAATCAAAAGGGTAGCTAACATATTTAACATGCATAAAATTAAGACAACAGCTTATCCCCCTCAAACTGATGGGTTAGTAGAAAGATTTAACGGCACACTTCTTAGTAGATTAGCGGTTTTTGTGGGAAAAAATCAAAATGATTGGGATGAATACGTGAGTCAATGCACATACATCCATAATATCACACCCAACGAGACAACAGGGTATTCACCATATTTCTTAATGTTTTTAAGAGAACCTGCAACACCCATTGATACAGTTTTTGAACCACGAGTATCACAATATTTAGATGCACCGGATTACGTAACCTTAATGCAAGAGCGAATGCAAGAGGTATATAAGGTAGCTAACTTAAAAGTTAAGTTTAGACAAGAGCAATATAAAGATGACTACGATAAAACAAGTAAACCCCATACGTTTAAGGTGGGAGATAAGGTTAGACTTATGTCTCCACAAGTGGGAAAAGGTAAAACAACAAAACTAGCAAGACCATTTAAAGGCCCATATGAAGTAGTTAAAGTAATCAACGAAAACTTACATATACAAAAACATAAAAATGAGGATCCCATAGTAGTACATGTAAATAGATGCAAATTAACGGAGTCAGAAATAATAGAGAGACCATCACATAGATATAATTTACGATCCCAGAAAGGATTAATGATGTCAACAATCTTCTTAACAATCATAGGAATAATTAATACAACTAATGTTAAAGAAAAATATAAAACAGAATTTATGGGAGATAGAGATATTTTAATAAATATTTCACCTCACGAAATTAACGTATTTAATCTAAATAAAAAGCCGATAAGAGACTTATACTTAAAATCAACAAATATAAAACCAAAACTTATGGAAAAAAGAGAGAAAAAAACCACTAATGAGTTTGAAAGGGGAGACAACGCTAGATTTATTAACTTAGAACCCAATACAAAATACGTCTTATGCGCCCAATGGAATACAGACTACGACACGTCACAAATACAATGTAAAAGGGTAAAAACCATACAGACAAAAAAACGCAAGATGACAAAGAAAGTAATCATAAATACAACAACACAACAAATTAATTCAAACCCAAACATGAATATAACCACCACGAAAGTAACAACTCAAACCATAACCGATGAAATAACAACAAAAACCTATAAAATACCAATCCAACTCAAGAAAAAACTAATTAAATTACCTACGGGAAAACCAATTCTTATAAAAAGTTGGAATGAACTACAAGCATTTCAAAAACAAGCAACAAAACCAATATGGCCTTTTTATGTAATATCAGCTAGTATTTCAGCAATAGCAATATTGGCAGTAGTTAGTAGTGTACAAATCTACAAAAAGTACAAGTGGAAAAGGCAGCGGTATCGGCACCGACTGGTCAGAAATGTACCAGGGCGTTTTCCCTTGGACAAATATACACCAGGTCAATACACAATGTCCACTCTTGTTTAAAAAATTATTTAAAATTAATCTAATATAATCAATAATATTTTCTAAATTTGTATATATTGATATCTATAACTTAATAGCGTATAAGGGCAAACCTCATATGCGCAAGAGGATTATTTATTTACTCTTCATTTTAGAACATATACAATTCAACACGCAATTCAGTCAATCCAAATCGCAGTTCAATCAATTCGACGTACAATTCAATCAATTTCACATGAAACCCAATCAATCTAATCAATTTCACGTGAAATCTAATCAATTTCCCGGACAATCCAGTCAATCCAATCAAACTAATCTACAACCCAATCAATATGTTTGCATGATAAACAAACATTGCGGAAGTTTCTATAGAAACCTACAGAATAAAATTTGCACAGACGGAACTCCAATCACTATCCACAGTTTCCCAAATCAGGTGTGCATCCCAAACGACATGAAAATAGAAATTGAAGAAAGAGAGCTGCACTTAATCAAATTCAACGAAGCTAAAAGAGTGAAACTCAAAGAGCTTATCGGAGCATTTGACGAATTTGCCAATGTAGACAGGGCAGCAGCTGAAGGAAAAAAGGTGCCCCATCGAATAATTTTCCATATGACAAAAACAGAGGTTTCTATTTGTCAGCAAAGAATCCCACTAATCACCACGAGCAATTGTTCAATAATGATAAAAACTATCAAAAACAGGAGAATGTCAAATGAGTTTAATAACCTTATGATTCAAATGAACAGTCTACCATGCGTAATAGCAATTGAAGTCCTCTATATACATACAATACCAAACCCTTTCGTAGATCTGGAATATATCATATCGAACCTACACATTCCTCAAGAGCTTATCAACAAAGGTGTATCGTTCACGCACCAAGAATTAACAACAAAGGAAAGGCAGGAGAAGATTAAATTCGTAGATGTCAAACTGGTCTGCGACATTAACAACAATCAGAGACCAGTAGAAGTATGTATCAGAGATTTCAACGGAACCGTCCTATTCAATAAGAAAATCACACCGAGGACAAAAATACTCCATTACTATCCGGAAAAAACAAAAGCAAACAAGGAAAATATTATTGGTAATGAGGAAGAATACCAAGCATTTGTAGATATTCGAAAATTCTTACAAGGACAAATAATTGTAGGATATGATATCACAAACAAATTAAAAGCTCTCACATTAGACATCTACAATGTAATGGGAGTCAGAGAAATAGCTGAAGATTCTTTTATGCGTTCCTTCGTAAAGAATGTAGCACCCCACAAAATTAAATTATCCAATCTAGCATACCAGGCAATCAGATACCACGACAAATGGTTGAAGGACAAAATCATCAATAGAATACTACAAAAAGCAGAACCCTTTTCAGCGAACGAGACAACAATACTTCTAAAAGTTATTTATGGTATCGCAGAGCAAAAATGGGAAGAAGTCATCAAATGGGATTCCTCAAGTTTAAAGAGAAACGTAAAAGAGAACCATGAAAGCACAACAAATGCCTTAGAAAACGATGATATGGAAGAGGATATGTACATAGAACCATCACAATGGGAATTAAAATTTAACAAAAACGGCACCAGAAGGACATTCGAAAGTGAGCTAATGGATAGTGATGATGATATCATATTCATCTCTGAGGAACGATCACAAAGCAACAACATACCCATCAAAAGCGAGCCACAACTACAAGAAAACAAAATGCAATGTGATAATAATTCGGATGAAGAATATTTTTCCTTCGAAGAAGATGATCAGGAATCATCACCGAGATCAACAACCGAAGACAGTGACGAATATGGACCCGAACCTGATATAATACTAGAAGACCCTGATTTTGTAATCGGAGAAAGCCAGATGGAGATATCAGATAGAGAATTGTGCCGTCATTTCGGTAGACGAATAAAGGACGGAGACATATTAAATTTGGCACTCAAAAAGGGATTCAGGCGCACCACCATGAAAATAAATAACTGTGAAATTGAATGGTCCTCAGCGATAAAGGTAATGAGGACATTACTTTAACGGCCCAGGGAAGAATGTTAGATGACGAAGGAAAACCACTAGACACCTTCGTGCTGACAAAGCATTACAGGACCGGGCCCAGCAAATACAGAATCAACATTCACGCAGAAGAACGATCATAAGCAAATCCCAAATCAGAACATCAGAGACAATAATTCGTTCGAGTATTGACAATCATCTATTGTTATCTGTTTAACAATTATTTGTAAATAATGATTTATCTGTATATTTCATTTTTTTAAAGGGTGTAATTCATTTTTTATTGTAGAGGGTGTAATTTATTTCAACTATTAAATTCGTTCTTCATTATTCAATTTTTTGTACAACTCAATAAAATAAAATAAAAGGGTAAAATCATTAGTATTATTATTAATACAGATAATCTTGTTAATTATTATTATTATTATTATTATTATTATTATTATTATTATTTTTTATTATTATTATTATTATTATTATTATTATTATTATTAAAATTTACTAATTAACTGTTCTTAAAACAGCTGAAATCATTTCTAATGAAGTGCTTATTATTATTGAAATTAACTGTTTTTAAAAAAAAACAGCTGAAATCACTCCACTCATGAAGTGCTCGAAAATAAAATAAATAAATTGATTATTATTGCTCCTATAGCAATTGAAATAATAGCATTTAAAAAATAAAATAAAAATAATATAAGTATGCTCTTAGAGCATTTGAAAAATAAATTAAAATAATATAAGTAGTAAAAATTTAGTATATATACTGAAGCTAAAGCTCAGTATATTGGCCCAAAAATATAGCGACATATTTCTTTTAGAGTTAATCTCGAAAAAGAACCTAAAATCGGAGCAGAGCTCAACAAATCTTTTTGCATTCATTTACACAGCACGCATACATAACATTTAACAAAAACACAGTTTAGCACGCATTGTTTAGAATTGAATATTTTATCGTGTGGAATTTGGTTCAAAATCGAATATTATATTTGGTAATTTTTATTCAATAAATTTTATATAATAATCTTGTGTTTTGATATATTAAAGTTATATATATATATACTAATACCAGTGCACGTTGAGATCTAAAATAGTGAGACCTCAACACGAGGATGCAGCCCGGAACCCAAACCCACCGCTTTGGAGTAAGTGCAATCTTTACAATTCTGACGATTTTATAACCACTCGACATTTTCTGGTAATAGATAATTTGTAAAATTTCTTTTTACTTTTAAATTTTGAATGTTAGCTTCCAAAAGGTCAAATGTATAAATCGGTAACACGCAAAGCGGGAACATTTGTTTTAATATTTTTGCTCAGGGAGGTTATTCGGTTTTACTCACTTATCTTCGCAATTAGTAGTGGTAAGGTTATAATAGAAAAACAGAAAATTAATTGTGGCAAGGTTAATAAAATGCAAACCCATACAATTCGCACCACGACCCAATAATAGCAAATACGCAAAGGAACAACCCTTATGAACAGAAATCTTTAAATGTACACTGTCTATCGTAAAAATATAAATCGTGAAGATATTTCAGACGCTTTGGTTTAATTCATTTTTCACTAAGTTATTTTTCTTATTTTGCTTTACTGGTTTGTCTCGTTTCATTTTGAAATGCGAGTTGAACTGTCTCTCGTTACAAGTTAATAGGATGTATTTCTTATTCGGTAATTTTATGTTAATATTTTTTTTGGGTTGTTTGTGAATGATTTTGTTTAATTGTTTAAATTTAATTCAATGATTATTTTTATAGGGATTTATTAATTACTTAGATATTTATTCATTTTTAATATATGAGGTTATAAAATTTGTTTAATTATTTAAATTTAATTCAATGATTATTTTTAATAGGGATTTACTAATTACTTAGACATTTATTCATTTATAAAATCATAATTTAAGCAATTGAATAATTATTATTCTTTAATTGAATTATAGGGAAGTAATGTTATGATAAAATGATAATTTCTAAATTCATTATTTTCTCTAAGAAATCTATTCAGCTGCTATAGAACGCAATGATATTTTGGGTAAAACCGAAATAAATTTTTTGTTAATATACACTAAATAAAAAATGACAAACTTTACTAATCACGAACTCATTCAGAAAAATCAGGACCTCTTATCTATACGCCCACGCACATTGCCGACCAGTGGAGGCAAGCCTGGCGCCAGATCAGGCGAGCAAGAGGCGACGAGGAACCCCAACCAAGAGGACCCCGACAGACCATTGGGCAGTTGCTAGGAATGAACGAGAGACCATCGTTGCTAAATGGACCAGATGGCGATCAGTATCCAGCCCAAGAGATTTGGGAACACGCCCGCGATCTCCTCACCCGCCTTGAGAACCATCAACGGCAGGTCAATTTCCACGTGGTAAGGGCTAGACAATACCTGGCCAATGTGGAGAACGACATCACGGCCAGAAGGATCGCAGACTTCTACCCGTGTATGCCGCCGCCCAACTCCAGACCGGTCCGTAATACGAAACGGCCCGTCTACATATACCCGGGTTACTCAGCGGAGAAAGGGGTGAAAAAATTTTTTGAAGATCCTTGACCTCGCTGATCTGTGGATTTCAGGCCTCCTAGTTGTGCTTTGAATGTTTTTATATAATAAACAAATTGTTATTTGAGAATGTTTTTAGTTTTATTTTGTTTCCTAGTATAACTTCGCCAATTTATGTTTAAATCAACTAAATGGAACCCTTAAAAATCCTACAGAAAGAACTGAAAAACGCCAGGGCAATCAATAGAAATCTTTATGGCCAAATCACTCAGTTGTCCCTAGAAGCGCTGCAGATCAAAGCCACATGGGTAAAACCCAGGAAAGTAAAATCGCTTTACCAACGACTCACCGCAGCCCAAAAGGGATGGGCAGATGAAAGACAACTGAATCAAAGTCTGAGGATTCAGGTGAAGTGGTTAGAAGCGGCATTATCAGCCTGCCAGGATGGAGCTGCAGTCACCTACCCTCTCGTCTTCGCTCCCACCCAATTAGCCCATCGAGAGACGGTAATAACTCCAACAACAACCCCAACCACGACTAGCTACCGACCTGGACGAAAGGTGCTGGCTAGGCGCCGAGCCGCTCGATTGTTGAATAAGGCCTAATTAACTTATAGAATGTGTTTAGTTTGTAAATTACATTTGTTTATTTTATAATTATATATTTCTTGTTATTTAAAACGGTATCTTCAAAGGTTTGATAAGTGTCTATAACCCCGCAACTAACACACAAAAACGCATCGTTACGATATGCAGCCGCTTGTTTTGTTCCTAAAATATTATTGTCGGATTCCTTTCATACTCCGATGAACTCCAACAATAAAACCTACGATATACAAGGGACCAATAATTTAAAGCGAGCACAAGTCTTCTAACGACAGCTCGTTGGACCCAGAGATCGTTCGAGCAATTACAGCATTAGTAATAACGCTCACTTTTTGTGAACGACCTACCAGCTCGAGCACAGTTCTAACGTTGCTTAGCAAAGGGTGTCGAGTGGCAGCAAAGAAAATATTTATATGGCGTTACATGGGCAACCACAGTGAGATTAAAACAAACCATAATACCATGTAACCCACCATTAGTTAATTTTTAGACCGGATTTTTGGTTATTTATTTGCTGAATTTTATTGGGAATAAATTTCATCAGGTTTTAGATTCTATTTTTTCGACATTATTAGTTAAATTTTTAGACGGGATTTTTGGTTATTTATTTGCTGAATTTTATTGGGAATAAATTTTACCTGATTTCTTATTCTTGTAATGTCAATGGGAAGAATAAAAATAAATTAATTTATATTATTGTGGAATTCTCCCAGCTATTTACTAAATTGCATTTTGAATTGATCCCTCTGAGCTCGAATTTTAGTTCGATAGTCTCGTATTTTATAGAATTGGCTTTGGACTAAGGACGAAAACTATTTGAGAGTTATTTCTGGGGTGGGAAATTATCTTATTAATCAAATGGACTCGGTTAGAGTTCTTATATAGGCTATCGTATGCAAATTCACAAGGCGTATTACCTTTTGGGATCTTGATTAACAGTAATTCTCCTATTTGGTTAGTCAAACTGATCTGTTGGCTATAATATTTTCTGTCCTACCTAATCAGGGTATCTCGAATTTTTACTTTGTTTAATTATTATTCTTCGGCACTCTATGGGCTGGTCGTTTTATATCTTGAGTTTTCGCCTTACGAGTGCTAGATAATTCGCTACTTTTTATAGGTTTGGTAAACTTAATCTTATCGTTATAAAGTTCTTAATTTGATTAGAATAGTATTAGCGAGTTCCTCAGTAATTTAATACATTTTTCTACACGTCGTTTCGTTAATTATTTATCTTTATTAAAAATCCTCATATTCAAGCGTTTAATTAATAAGTTTATCGATTTTTCGTTGTACCTCGTTATATTTTGATCATAGTAACGATATTATTTTCAATTTCCCCGTCACCTTCCCTTTTACTTGGCCTTAGGCGCATTGTTTTCACATTATAAATTAATGAGTGCCCATTGGACTACTCGTGTAATGATTTTGAGCCGTATGTAAATATGAGTTTAGGTCGAGTTTATGGAAATTGGGAGACGGGGAAACAGTCGAAAGGCTGATTCCCTTTCCCCCTCTTCCACTATACGGAATGATATTGACGTTCCGGCTCCTGCGTTCCGCACGCCGGGGCCTTCACGGGCACGAATCATTGGCGATTTTCCACGCACTTACACGAATTCGAATAGTATGTTGGATTTTAATGACTTGTAGTGTGTTTTCGGCTGTGGGCCGGAAAAATTTAGACAATATAAAATACCTTTATGCCATTTAATATTTTATTAAAAGAAAATAGAATTTACCCGATACATTAATCATAAGAATTTAACAATCATACATACACCGCTCTCTCCACGCCGACACCCAAGTAGAGCTCAATTGAGGTTGAGAGGATGCGACGTGGAGAGAGTTTTCAAATAATAAACTCTCACTTACATCGTGAAAAAACTGTTTTACGAGTAAAAACGATTTCAAGTTTTGAAAAACTGATTAAAATTGTGTAAAACTGAATCGGTATATATACCTATTGTACAGCCCTAACCTTGCGTGTTCTTTTTGATTTAGTAAAACAAAATTTGACCTTGAAATTTTTTGGTATATTCTAATCTTTAATTTTATTATTTTGAGATTTTATTTGACAATTTTTTCTTTAGATTTTTAATTGAATTATTTCTAATTCGAATTATTTCATTTTTATTTCATTTTCATGAAATTTCGCATTTTTTAATAAATTGTCAAATTTCGGTCAAAATCGTTGGGTTTTCGTGTTATGTTTATATTTATTTCGTGCGGATCTTGTTGCACTTTGTTATTATTTTAATTTATTTTTGTGTTTATAATTTTATATTTAATTGTTTTCTTCCTCACATTTTGATAGGGTTAATTGGTGTTTTAATAGGTTTGAATTTAAATCTGCATGTTATATTTGCATGTGTGTTACCGATTCATTAAAACATCCACAAGGCCGTCTGTGTGATGGCCCAACATCAGGAATCAAAAATAAACATTGACTCTAAATCTTTGCCCAAAATGAATTTTTTAAAAAATAAATAAAAATTACTCCATTTAAAATAATTCAAATTTAATAAAAATCACCTAATTTACAGAGTTATTACGAATTATATACAAAATATTCCAAAATATATATAAATTGTTCCAAAAAATACAAAAAAGTGAATTATATTAAAATATTACAAACAGCTACAATAGTAGTGTTGGGCCAAGACACGAATTTGTTTAATTTGTTGGGCCAGAACACAAACGGCCTTGGAAATGTTTAAATGAATCAGCAATACACACGCAAATACAACATGCAGTTTTAAAATAGAACCTATTAAAACACCAATTAACCCTACCAAAATGTGAGAAAGAGAACAATTAAATACAAAATAATAAAACACAAAAATAAATTAAAAATAATAACAAAGTGCAACAAGATCCGCAAGAAATAAACATAAATATAAGATGAAAACCTAACAATTTGACCGAAATTTGACTATTTATCAAAAAATGCGAAATTTCATAAAAATGGAATAAAAATCAAAGAATTTGAATTAGATTTAATTCAACTAAAAATTCAAAAGAAAAATTGTCAAATTAAATTACAAAAATAATAAAATCAAGAAATAGAATATTCTAGAAAATAAAAAGGTCAAATTTTGTTTTACTAAATCAAAAATAACACGCAAGGTTAGGGTCGTACAATAGGTATATAAACTGATTCAATTTGACATAATTTTAATCAGTTTTACTAAAACTTGAAATCGAATTTCTGAATCGAAAGAATCGTTTTAATTCAGTCTTAGCAATATTTGAAGCAGCTTTAATTGATGTGAGTGAAAAAATGTTCAATGACTTTCTCCACTTCGCACCCAGAAAACCTCGTGAGAGCTATGTCTGAGGTGTCGGCGTGGGAAAGATTTTTTATGCGATGATGAATGCAGTTACAAATATGATTTATGGCTATTGGTGGGTTGGTGGGGGTTGATATTCTGAAAACTATATGGCTGTTACACAGACAACCCCATACAAATAACCTTTTGCTTACCACTCGGCACCCGTTGCTAAGCAACGTTGGGACTGTGTTCGAGTGGGTAGATCGTCCGCAAAACGTGAGCGCTATTACTAATGCTATAAATGACCGAACGATCCATGGGTTCAACGAGCTGCCGATAGAAGGCCTGTGCTCGATTTAAATTTATTTGGGTCCTTTATTAGAAGTAGTTCTTCGTTATTGCGATTTCCCAGATTTGCATTTCGAATCTGTCGATTGAGTTAGGTCAGTTAATATCACGAACTATCAATGATATCATTTATTAAAAGAAAAAAAAATTCGCGTTCATGAATTACAATCCATTTGCCTCCTTGAGTCGCCGACGTTTTGCGCGCTCGGCTCTTCCTGGCCGGTGCCGGTTGGGCTTATCTTTGGGTGTTGTCGGATCTATCGTGTCACGATAAGCCAATTGCGCTGGGGCGAATACCAACGGATAAGTTACCGCTGCCCCTTCTTGGCTCGCAGACAGGGCTGTTTCTAACCCTTTAATTTGGGTCTTCAAGTTCTGCGTTAATTGTCGCTCGTCGGCCCACCCTTTTTGCGCGGCTTCCATTCTCTGGTAAACAATTTTTGCCTTTTTCGGTTCGATCCAGGTTTCCTTGATCTGCTGGATCTCTCGGGTGAGTTGGAGTAGCTGTTGATGTAAATCCCGGTTGACTGCCTGGGCCTTATTTAATTCCCTTTGTAAAATGGGGAATTGTCCAAAGTCCATTTCTGAAATAAAATGGGATTTCATAATGTTTATTTTAATTAAAACAATTAATTGTTTATCAAGAAGGGTCTTTGGGCCATTACTTATAAATCAACCTCTAGGGAACTGAGCAGTCAAAGTCGTAACAAATCGTGAAAAATTCTTGTAAAGTAACTAAAACATGAAAGGGAACACATTTATTTGAATTATTTCATGAAATCTCATGCACCTCTAAAATGTTCTCAGCATACTATCTTCTTCTCTTGAGGCACCGCTCTCTCGCGTAAGAGTGTTCGCGGCGGAGTTCGGTAATTTCATCTTCATTTCTCATCTCCTTCGGCAAGATGTGTCGTGGAACTAGTACTCGCATTTCGGACATTCGTCTCTGGAGTCTAGGGTCGTCCAAATTTTTCGATCCGTTGGCAGTCGTTCAGAGTCCTTTACCCCCTCACGTCATTGATGGTATTGCGGAATTACCTTGATAATTATTAAAATTTTTAATGGAGATTTGGTTGGACGATTCGAATCCGTGGTGGCTTATTGGTCACGTGAGTACCAAACGTTTATTAATAAATTTGAGCTGAGTCTAACTCTCAAGAGTCTATCTGACTAAATCCTATCTTTCTTTCCAAAAATTAATTGATTGTTAAATGCGTACCTTTAAACTAATATTATAGATTTTATTCGAAACCAAAAATAACAGCTAAACATTAGATCTTAGAATCGTAGGGCATCCATAAATTTCCTCGGGTCCCACTGCTCTCAACCCTAATCTATTTCGATCTGGTAGTTAGCACTAATTATTATATGTGTGGATTTGGATGCTATGAAATTGATAAAATTTAAATCTATTCTTTGTTAATAATACTTGATAACTATTGGAAAAAGTCAAATTTACCTTTATGTTAATAATAATTGATAACTATCAATAAGATCAAATTTACTTTTATGTTAAAGATCGTTAGTAACTATTGATAAAATTAAAGCACTTTTATATTAATAACAATTAAATCTACTTTTAGGACAATAACAATTGGTACCTATTGACAAAATTAAACCTACTTTTGTTATTCATGATCAGGAAATATTGATAAAATTAAATATACTTTTATGTTATAATAATTGGCAACTAATAATAAATCAAATTCACTTCTATATTAACCATAATTGATAACTATTAATAAAATCAAATTTACTTTTACGTTATAATGATTGATAATTATTAAATTTACTTTTATGTTATAATAATTGATGATTATTAATAAGACCAGCTTTATTTTTACGTTATGGTAATTGATAACCATTAGATTTACCTTTATGTTATTAGTCGTTGGTAGCTATTCAATCTGTTTTTATATTAATAACATTTGATAATTATCAGAAAAATCAATTTTACTTTTAGGTTAATAATACTTGATACTTATTTAGTTAATAATAATTTTCTACATGTAGGCAATTCAACTCACGATTTAATGAAAATTAATGCGTCTATATATCATCTGGGGTTTAATACATATCTATTAATCATGTGGATAGATTAGTTACTTGTACTTGTCCATTGGGTCATAAAATTGCGAATCTTGTGTTCAGATCCAAATATACTCAGTACCATTGATGACTCGTGAGGAAGGACTCTGACCACTGCCAACTAACATTCATGGGTTCATCGTTATTTACGTCGCGGTTGGTGGCTCAAATATGGATTTGGCTGATAATATTTCGACTGGTTTTCTTTGTTATTTTTATAAAAAAACATGAAGGGAAAATATTCATTAAACCGATTTTCTGAGTGAACTAATAAATTTATTTAAAGTTAGCAAAGTTTTCTTTGGGTCTTGGTTCAGCCGGTGTCCAGAATGGTGCATTTGCTGGGGTCATAAGGCTATGTCTCAGAAGATATATTAAATCAAATGATGAAGGTTTAGAAATTTACCTGTAGGGGGGTGTTCACTGGGATTCCTGTAACTGGAACCCTCGCCTTCTCGTCGTTTCTTTGAATTCTGTTCAGACATTCAGGACATAAAAATTTAATGCGAAAATGAAATTAGTCTTCCATCATACCACTTCTTATATATAAGTGTGTGTTTGCTGGCGTAGACATTGATAAACGGCACACACTTCCTCAACTGCGGTTGGTTTGGTTGTCGACACACCCTACATGGATTCTCTTTGAATTATCTGTCGTGACATTTCACGAAATGTCACATTCCATCCCTATTTGTGTGTTTAGGATTTTCGTTTTATATCACGACTACTGTCTACCGGAAAGCATAAAATCGATCGTCCCTGGTTTTCTCAATTTAGCAGCTCTATTTTATTTTGTCCGCGTGGTAAGTTATTTATTTTATTTCTTAAGCATAATTTCACTTGTTCTTAGTCGCAATATTAGATTCTGGATGTTCCTATGATGTCTCCTCGGTATGGGGACGTAGTGTGCTCGGAATCGGAGTTATCGACGTTAGACGGATTAGGTCAACAAGATCTCGCTATTGTTTAATTTGAAATCTCCTGCCGACTGATGCCTACTGATCCTTTTTATACTCGGTCTCGAATAGAGGCGATGGTGATCAGCGATATGTTTCGCATTTTAACAAGAAAATCACACGTTGGAATTTAGTTAACAACACTCTGGATATGACTCAACTTACTGTGGAAATTCTCCTGTTGTATTATTTATATACTTGGTTTATTGGTTATACTATTGGTAAAATATTTTTGTGACTTTATTTTCCTTTTATACATTTTATATTTTACTAAATTATTTTTGTCTGGGAAATGGTGATTAAAGATTTTTGGGGAAGTATTTTTCACTACGGTCGATTTGCATTTTTATCCTATAAATACTATTAATCCACGATCTTAATTTTTAGCAAGGTGCTTATATTCCGATGTTTTAGCTCAGTTGATGAACACGCTTAATGTCTATAGTAGTTTCGGGAGCCTAGTTCCCCTTTAATCAGAGCGTCTCGAGGTTCGAATTACTCACTAATTTGTAAAATCTTATTTTCTGGTCATAATATTTCGGATTTTAGGTTTATGTAACATCTGTATATTTCGTTTATATTTATTTATTGATTTTTTGCAAAACTCCTTATTTTCTAACGCATTCAGTTACTGATTTTAGTAAAATTCCTTTAACTTCGAACCCAGTATATTTTTGTTTCGAGAACAAGTTCCTCAATACTTTTAGGGAAAATCTTTCCACTTTAGCATAGCATTTTAGTTCGATCGCGTTTGGAAGACTCTTCATCCCATCTTAGTTCAATAAGTTTTAATGATTTTTATATTTTATCATAGTACCTTAGTTTGATGGTAGTTAGAAAAATCTTTATCTCATTTTAGCTCAATAAGGTTTCAATAATTTTATATTTTGTCATTGCAACGATTTCACTATTGAAGATCCCGTCACCTTCACTTAGTTGATCCTAGGAGCGTTTTGTGTTTATATTATAATTAATGAGTGCCCACTGAACTACTCGATGTTTAAATTTTAGCCGTATGTGAAAACAAATTTTGGGTCGAGTTTATGAGAAATGAGCGAAGGAGAAACAGCCAAAAGACTATTTCCCAATCACCCTTTTCCCATATACGGAATGATATTGACGTTTCAGCTCCTGCGTTCTCACGCCGGAGCCTTCACGGGCACGAATCGTTGGCGATAATACACGCACTTACACTATTGCGATCATGTAATTGATTTTATTAGCTTGCAGTATGTTTTGGCTGTGGGCCTGAAAATGTAAAGCATCGACGGAAAAATTTCAGTTTATAAATATATATTTTTTCCAGATAATACATTGGAATCAACAAATTTTCCGAGCATAACACATAAAATCTCGAACATAATACAGTAATGCCCTCTCCCCACGCCGACATCCAAGCAGAGCTCAATTGAGGTTTCGAGGATGCGACGTGGAGAGTTTCGAACAATCTCTCACTCACATCAAATTTTTGCACTCCTCACTGGTTAGAAGAAAACTAATTTCAAGTTTTGTAAAACTGATTATGGTTAAAAACCAATTAAACGATTAAAATTATGTAAAAAATGAATCGGTATATATACCTATTGTACGACCCTAACCTTGCGTTTTCTTTTTGATTTAGTAAAACAAAATTTGAGGAAAAACTAAGAAACGAGATTTGAATAGTGACATTGACAAAATCGCTACCTAGAACTGGGGAGCGACACGATAGTCATGAATACTACAAAATTCAACCAGACAATAAAATAGTACGTGTTATTTCTGTGTTTGTTTCGTGCGGATGTTAATGCGTTCTGTTATTATTTTTATTTATTTTTTTATGTCTTTAATTTTATATTTTAATTATTTCTTTCTCATATTTTAGCATGGTTATTTGATGTTTTATGGGTCTGATTTAAATCTGCGTGTTGAGTATGCATGCTGATACCGATTCATTTAAACAAAATTGTGTGTTGGCCCAACATAAGTACACTTTGTTCTATATTTGTCGAATGGTTTTAATTATAGAAAAATTTTGTCCAATGGAATTAGGTGTACAAGTGTTCTTTTGATCTTCTTATAGCTACCGCAAATATTGACGAAAACATTATAACTATATTCTAATTACAAGTGGTTTTGATAATAAAAGTTATTAATTACATTTAAATAAGATTTTGATGTATTTTTTTTCGGTGAATTTATTTAATTTTATTAAATTCAATTATTAACACTAAAATGTGATAGCACTTTTTTATTTTTTAAAGTCACGGGCCTACCCTAACATAAATTTAGATTTTCTTGATCTAAAGATGTTTCTCTTAATTTGTCAATTGGTCTTTGTGTTGGTCCCCCGACTGAGAGGCACAATCAAATCAAATTATCCAAAGCTGAAAATTAAGATAATAAATTTATTTCCGAAATCAAAAGAATACTATGACATTTGTATTCGTAGATATATAGTGAATATCTTCAAATGCAGATACGTATCTCAGGAATCTAGGATCATCTTTATATTTTAGCAACTTATTCCTGTAAAATTGAGATTTCATCCATTCGTGTTTATAATATGGTCCCCAATAGATTGGTGGATCGAATAATTTCTTGAGGAATATTTTCCCATGAAGTTTTTTATACTTTTTCCTATAATGAATTATCGTTTCAAATATTCCAAAGATAGTTGGCATGATCAAAATTGTTATCAGTATAATACCAATCGCTTCACCCCAAACTGGGATCAATTGTTCATGCACTTTCACTCTTTCTGATTTCAATAGCCCGCCTATGAGAATACAGAAAATGATAAAAGGGCACACAAATGAGATCATTACAAACCAATACCACCCTAAATAAAACCCCATCATCATTCGAAAATCATACCTCAATTTTTTAAACCCATATAAATGACCGATGACTATTGTTTCAACACATAATATAAATGGGAGTGCAAATGCCATAACTCTTCCATTTAGAATAACGAACCAATATTTTCCACCGGGAGTTATAATTAATAATCCAATTAAAAAATAAAAGAAGCACATAATCCAAACAACGGCCGCTTTAAAAACACTTGTTAATTGCAATAGTGGGTAAACATCCATCAGACCAGTCGTCACGGTTTCAAACAAAGCAAATTGACAGTCCATGCCCAAAGTTATAGCCATTAGCATAAATAGAATTGTCCAAAATTGGGAACCAGGCAAAGTTGATAAAGCCTCGGTAAAACTAACAAAAAACAAACTAGATCCTGATGTTATTAGTTTTTCGATTTTCACTCCACTTCTTTCTGCCATATAACCTAGAATAGGAAAAATAGCAAAGCCTGCTAAAACACTGGTAGTAAAATCTGAAAGAATAATAATAAATGAGTCGCGATAAAAATTGTCTCGGAAGTCATTGAAGCTAGCGTATGTCATCAAGCCACCTCTAGCCATTCCAGAAGAAAAAAACAATTGTCCAATTGCAACAAATAGGACATTAAAATCAAAGATCTTGTACCAATGAGGAGTTAAATAAAATAATAAACCTTTCATTGCTCCTGGCAATGAAAATCCGAGACCAATTAGTACAATAATACAAAAATATGGGAATAGAACAGTGAAATACATGATTTTACCAGTAATCCTAACTCCTTTCATTATTGCCATTCCAGTTAAAACCCATGTTATTAATAGACATAAGGATAAATGCCACATTGGTGTACCAGGCCATTCATTCATTAAGTAAGGTTTTCGACTTGGATATTTAATAAATCCAGTAACATAATAGTCCCAATACTCTACAGTAGAGGAAACATATATAGTTATGTTTGGATTCGTTTTATTATCTAATGTACCCAAACAATTCAGAGAATTGAAAACATGAGTACAAACTGTCCATGGCATAACTTTTTTGAAGGAGGCAAAAAAATAATACAAGCACCAAGAAATAATAGGAGCATAATATATTCCAATGAACATGGATGTTAAAATCATGGACCATCCAAGACCGTACATAATTGGAACTAATTTGAGTACCTTCGATGGGCCACGGCCAGAAAATTGGCCTATACCCATTTCCATGACTAAAAGTGGGACACCCATTAGTAAACACAAGATTGTATATGTAATAAGAAATGATCCACCACCACATTCATAAACTTGAATTGGAAATCTCCAGACATTTCCAAAGCCAATAACTGATCCGATACATGCTAACAAAAATTCTGCTCGGTTATTCCATCGTCCTCGTATGGTGGAAAATACATCTCTCTTTATTAATGACGCATCAGACGCAAACCCTATCGGTTCATTATTAAATGTACTTGTTGTCAGTTCGTACCATATTTGGGAGCACCTAGATTTCTTTACAATACACTGATTTTCGCATTTGATATCGGTTATATTAAGGCTTTCAAAAGTTCCACTACTCCAAGTATCAGTACTATTTACAATCATTTTTTACATTCAATAATAATCAATTAATAATAAATAAATAATATTTTTAAGTAGTTATTTTTATTTAATTATTTTTCATTTTAAATATTTTAATTTTTCATAATCATTAGCAGTTTGTTTGAAAAGGTAGAGTAAACCTTCACCTACAACAAATCGAATTTAAATAATTTTCAAATTGTCAAATAATCTAAGCTAAAACAATTAAAATAGATCACTCATTTTTTATAAAAAAATAACATTTGCAATTTTTGACAACAAATTTGATAATGCAAACTATTAATTATTTGCAAATGTATGAAGCTGTTTATTAATTAAAAGAAATGGAAACCGGTTGCAAAGTTCTTTTATTAATTTGGTTTGAAATTACATGAAGATAATTCAAAAGTTCTGTTTCCTCAGAACTTGAAATCAAGTTCAAAGCAGTCTATTGAATTGTATATATTTGGTCTTGAAAGCTTCCATTTGCATGTTACCAACTCGTGAAATGACAATTTCAACTTTATCCGGTGAATTAGAAAATGGCTAATAACAAATGATGGTTTATTGTTAACGAATTGTTGGTTTTTTATATAGAAAGTCGATGCTTAGGTCTGACTTCTTGGTGTCCTTCTTTAATCGATTTATTTAACCCAAGACAATAAGATTTATTTACAATTTATTTATCAACTTTATTCACAACTTTCTCAAAAAATCGATTCAATTCACAATACATACACAATTACTCTGCACGATTTCACAAAATTCAATGCGTAGGAATACGTCTGCCAAAGGGAGATGTCCTGTCTGGTACATAATTTGTTTGACTGGTTGATTTATCTTTAAGTTTATCCCTCCTTTATTCCGCTCTCTGAAATATTCGGGGTTGTTCGGTAAAAAAAACTCGGATCCCACACAGAGTACCGGATATCCGAATGGCGGTGAGGTAAGCGTAACCGGACAAATTCGCTATTCAAAAGACGCCATGGATTGAGAATCAGTGTGAGGCCTCAAGGTTGTCCACCGTACAAGTCACCCAACAAGTCACTGATGAAACTCAACTACGATTAGATAGAGAAGGCTATTGAGAGCCAATAAAGCGGATAAATTATAGAGGCCCATAGAGTGCCGGATGAGACGAGAAATTCAAGGACCTAGTGGGCCAGTAAAAAGATAATAAGATTTAGATAAAGGCCCATAGAGCGCCGGCGATTAAGGATTAGGCAGACGATTTTTAGCAAATTAGGGAGACTTAGGAAAAATTATTAATGGATTGAATGATAGTATGATTGCAGTGATCATTATTCGATGAAATATAGATAATTGATACGACTATATAGATCAGGCGTTCTCAAACTTTTTCAGTTGCGGAGTCCTTGAAAGACATATAGATTTCTACGGAACCCTAGTTGTTTACTCTTTTTTTAAAAATATGATATGTTTAACAGCATTAAATTGTATTTATGTACATTTCTTTATTTTTAACAAAAAAACAAAAATTAAACATATTTTGCATATTAGAAACAACGACTACAAAAACAAAACTAAAAATAATTTTTTTAATGCGATGAATGAACTTGTTTGTTATTTTGGCAGATTTTTATAATGTCTGGTTGGATGGATGATAGTTGAATCCGCATGTCAGCTTCTGCGTCTAGTTTATTGCGGTATTTGGTTTTCGTTTACGCGTAAGATGAAAATCCAAACTCACACATATTGGTAGTAATGAATTTAATAAGTATATTAACTGCTTTCTTTGATAAGTTTGGATATTCTTCTTTAATAGAGCACCAGAAATCCGACAAAGGTATTTTTTCAAATTTTGACTGCAGTGAGGAATCCGAAATCATATCAATAACCGAAACCATTCATTTATTTTTAATTTTTTATTATGATCATCTGGGAAATATTGGTTGATACAATTTAATATACCCATCAAATTGTTGGGCCAGAACACATACGGCCTTGAAAAATGTTTAAATGAATCGGTAACACACATGCAAATATAACATGCAAATTTAAACTCAAACCTATTACAACATCAATTAAACCCTACCAAATATGAGGAAAAAAGATAATTACATATAAAATAATAAACATAAAAATAAATTAAAATAATAACAAAATGCAACAAGATCCGCACGATACAAACACAAACATAACATGAAAACCCAACAAATTCGACCGAAATTTGATAAATCAATAAAATTTCATGAAAATGAAATTTAAATCAAAGAATTTGAATTAGAAATAATTCAATAAAAATTTCAAATAAAAATTATCAAAATAAATTGAAAAAATAATAAAAATAAAGATTAGAATACACTAGAAAATAACAAGGTCGAATTTTGTTTTACCAAATCAAAAATAACACGCGAGGTTAGGGACAGAAAATAGGTATAAATACCGATGCATTTTCACATAAAATTTGACCAAAAACATTTTTTTGAATCAAAAACCCAATTTTGAATTTATATTTTTGAAAATCTATTCAAGTTCATTTTTAGGTGAGCAGGAGTTTTATTTGGAAACTCTCTCTCCACGTCCCGTCCTCGCAACCTCGATAGAGCTCAGCTTGGATGCCGGCGTGGGGGGAGATGTATTTTTATATTAATTTTTGGAGAATTTTGGTCAAGTAATTTGTACATTGTTTTAAGATATTAATAAATATTTATGATGGTTAAAATTAACTTACTTTTCCTAATTAATTGTTTTATTGTCGAAATTTTTCCGGCCCACAGCCAAGACACACCACAAGTCAGCAAAATCAACATACTATTCAGATTCGTGTAAGTGCGTGGAATATCGCCAATGATCTGTGCCCGTGAAGACACAGCGTGCGGAACGCAGAGGTCGTAACGTCAATATTATCCCATATAGATGAAACGAGAAATAAGGAAGAAGTCATTTGGCTGCTTCCTCGTTTCTCATTTTCTGTAAATTCGACCTAAATTATTCTACACACGGCTCAAAATCACCACACCGAGTAGTCCAGTGGGCACTCATTAAATATAATATAAACATAAAATGCGTTTAAGGCTTATTAAAGGGAAAGGTTAAGGGGAATAAATCAACATGAAATCGCTGCTATGAAAATGAAATAACTAACGAATCAACTTAACTTTAAACTAAAGATTTTTAATTGTTATTAAACAAACCACCTCAAACTTCTAGTAAAGCTGAGAATTTAATCAGGTTCTAAGTCAGAGTATAGACGCGCCTTTTTCGATTGCCCGTGTAATGAATGAAATCATTTAAACTAAATCGACTATAGTCTCATACTATTACCCTAATCCCCAGATACGGTTTATAGGAATAATTCTAACTATTAAGCGATCATCGCGAGCATACCACCCTAATAATTGGTCTTATATAGAAAAATCCCTGAAGTAATCATTGTAAACTTTTAAGAGTCAATAAAAATTTTCACTATAACTATTATAAACATTATGAAAAGTTTACCTTACTATTAAACATTTTAAAGATAAAAGTAAAGACGTTTAAACTTTATTGAAAATGAAAACGCCCACTTACCAAAATCAGCTTCACCACGAATAGGCATAAGATATCGTCAAGATTCCATTAAATCCACACCGAAACGATAGAGTTAGGACTATAAGACAAAGCCCAGACGACGAGCGTAGCAATCCGATTTTGTTGAAGGTTCGGCTAGGCTAGAGTTCCATCATACCCAGAACCAATTTTTCATGGTCGTGATTGATAACGAATAATAATACCAAATTGCAAAGTAAAATCTGAATAGAGACTTCACTGAGTAAATCACGACAACAGCCTGTGATATCCAAAAGGAGACAGATAGATCCGACAAACAATTACTAACTGCATTTGCCGCTATGAAAACTTTTAACGAGGATAATTCCCTGAAATTCATACCGAGATTAATTAATTGAATTTATACTATAAATTACCAGACGACCAGAGAGAGTTAAGAAATCCACAAACTTTTTAGATAAACCAACTGGGAGATCAGTAGCGAGAGATAGGGACAACCCCAAAACGCAGTACAGCCAACACTAAGGAAATATGGAACTCCCGCGAAATGGCAGGGTGAGCTGATTCCCCGAATTCACACGCATTGCACGCTAAATTCCTTCAAATAAGAAACTCATTATGGTGGAGGCTAGCTAATAAAACTTACCAAATAACTCACAAAAGTCGCAACTCTAAAGTACAATTAGCCTAAACTGAATTTCATAAATTTACAATCCATGAAATAAACAATTTCACCTTAATAAAACTCGCCGACATTTCCGCCGATCAACCAATATAAACATCCACCTCGCTGTTGCCACTCTGTAATTGACAATTCATTCATGTCTACCTACCCCGATCATCCGGCACACACCACGCACACTCACCAATATATTACCCGACGTCAGAAGAAGTACATCATTTTAACCTAGCTGAAGTTATGAATTCACCAAACGACCCAGGAGAAAATCTCAAACCCAATTCTCTGGATACCGCAGAAACCCCTCCGACGAGTAAATTTTTGATTATTTTTATCAACGAGATTCTAATTATACCCGAGCATTAGATAAAAAATTCAGAATCAAAACTGTATAGCTTTTCCCGGCCAAATGAGAGCCCAAGAGAGTCCGTAGGTAAACCCTCTGGATTAAAATCGATGACCTGAATAATTCTATACACACTAGTAAATCGTGGTCTCCCGCACAAGACAAATTCCAATATGATAAAACCCTTTCACTCCAATGTTGAGTATAATAATCAATTTTTTTTTGTTAATAAATATATTCACCATCGTTAATCTCACTGATCTTTGGTGTTATAGGTATTCTAGTTGTTAATCTATTGAGTGAAGATTCCGGTTTTAACCACATAAACAAACAGCCCGACAATCATTTTTGGGAAGCTATTCGCTAGTAATTATTCTAAGTTTTAGCCACGTAACTTATTAATATTAGGATTTCTTAGGCACTTTGTTTCATTAATTCATGTTAAAGTTGAATCTCATAAAATATTGACATTATGATCATTTCAGGTAATTTTTGTTTATTTCAATCGAATCAATGAATCCCTTTTATTATTGTCACCACCTTCGGTTCAGGTATTTTAATTGTCCAATAAATTGAACAAGAATTGTCTTCCTCGAATGTACCCTTCACGACATAAGAATGTGGAACCCGAGTAGTCATGATATGCCGATTTTTCCTCAAAAGATAATTCCAGCCATGTGACCAACAATTTTCCGCATATGAGTAAGAGGGAGAGGGTGATCAAGTCGAAAACATATTGCCAACCATGTTAGTAGCCCACGTCAGATTTCGAGTTTTCGTGGAGACTTAACGCACTCCAAAAATAGTAGTTTAGTTCTCTTTTATTTTTATATCTTAAACTCAGGCCCAAGTACTCCTGGAAAATCTTCTGAACCACCAGCGCCACGTCGATGCCTCAGTGGAGCGGGCCACGAGATACTTGGCCAACGTCAAAGACGACCTAGCAGCGGGGCGTCTAGCGAGCACTTATCCACCTTCCCCGAGGCCGACCCGAAACACCAAGCGGCCAGTATTTGTGATTCAGGGTTACTCCCCGGAAGACGGGATCAAGCGATTCTTCGAAGACGCATAATCCCCTTAACGGTGACTGCTAGTTATCGGAAATGTTTTTCTCTTTTAATAAACTAATGGAAATCCAGTTTTAAACTCTTTTTTTTTGTAGTTAAATTAAGTTCGAAACTATGTTTAGTATTGATCACATTTGTTACTATAGAAATCATCACGGAAATTTAACCCTTGTTATTCTAGAAATGGACCCCGTAAAATTACTACAAGCCGAATTAACTCATGCGAGACAGGCCAACAAAAAACTCCATGACCAGCTCGTCCAACTAGTTCGAGAAACTCAACAAATCAAGGCAACGTGGATAGAACCGAAGAGGGTCAAATCGCTATATCAAAAACTTGCCACGGCACAAAAGGGATGGGCGGAAGAGAAGCAATTGGCCCAAGGCCTAAAGACTCAAATAAAAGGGCTGGATGTAGCGTTGTCCGCCTGTCAAGAAGGGGCGGCGGTGACCTACCCCCTAGTCTTCGCCCCTGCTCAATTGGCCTACCGCGAGGCGAGTACTGCCCCATCAACAATCTTAACGTCAACTCCTACCACGACCGCTACTCCAATCATAACCGCAACAAACAGTCGTCGACCTGGACGTAAGGAGCGGGCTAGGCGCCGAGCCGCTCGATTTTCAAACAAGCCTGGATTATCATAGACCATGTATTTAATCAACAAATAAAGCGGGATGGAGATTGAAGTTTCTATATATACCTTGTTATATTAATATCATCCTAGTGGTTTGAAACGACATTGTAAAAGGGTTTAAATAAGAAGTACCACCCCATCTTGTTTCCAAACTAATGTTGTTAAAATAGCTAAATAAACGATAGGGACTTAGACATAAGGGGACCAAACCACTTAAAGCGAGCACAAGTTTTCTAACGACGGCTCGTTGGACCCATGGATCGTTCGGTCAATTGTAACATTAGCAATAGCGCTCACTTTTTGCGGACGATCTACCCACTCGAACACAGTTCCAACGTTGCTTAGCAACGGGTGCCGAGTGGTAAGCAAAGGAAGTATTTGTATGGGGTTGTCTGGGTAACAACCATATAGTCTCAAATATCAAAACCCTGAAACCCACCAAAATGTTCACAAATTTCACCACACAATCCCGACATATCCTTTTCTCCAATCTCGCCATCAATTTCATTATAAAAATTCATTAGCCTTGGGGAGCAATTCAAATCACGAGTTCGAGAACAAGTAATCCAAAAGTCTAATTTTTTTAAAAGCTTCAATTTTATCGTTAGCTGTAAATAAAGTCACTTGTTTTCCTTGAAGTGAGAGATTCATTTCGTTTGTTTTTGAAAAAATGTCAGCCAAGTACGAAAGTCGAAACAACTATAGTTTATCTGTCAACCTTTGTTGTAAATTCATCTAGTTTTCGTTAAAAAAGATGCCAATTCACAACGCAACTCGAACAGTCTTAAAAGTACCTTGCCAACGGATATTGCCCATATTATTGCAAAGAAATTTGAAAAGTCGTGTTTTCAACGGTCGCGATTTAACAAAATTGATTATTTTTTTTTGCCTCATCAAGGGCATTTTTCAATAAAATTGTTATTTTTTTTACTGCAAGAGCTTGACGGTGAAGAATGCAGTGGCTATTGGTGCTGTTTGGTGCTAAAGTGTTTATTCATGAGACAGCCCTAGCAGTTTTATCTATCATTGCTTCAGTACCATCAGTACATATATCAATGCAGTTTTTCCAATCAAATCCATTTTTCTCAAAAAAATTATGCACGATGTTGAAAATTTCTTCGTCTGTAGAATAGCTTTGCAATGTTTCACATAATAAAAGATCGTCTTCAATGGAATTAAGATACTGATATCTTACAAATACAAGTAATACTGCAAGTCCAGTCACATCTGTAAACTCATCCATTTGTAGAGCGAAATTACAATGCTTTAAGCGAGATATTAATTCATATTTGACGTTGGCTGCTAAATCTATAATACAACGTGTTACTGTGTCATTGGATAGCTGTACTGCAGAAACTGCTTTTGTGGTTTTTCATCAAGAAGACATTTAGCAATATCAATTGCACAAGATTCTATTAATCTCTCACCTATTGTATAGGCTTCGCTTGCCGAAGCAATACGATAACTGGTGGGTTACTGGGTTTCGCTATTCGTTTAAATCATCCTATTGTTGCCCCGGTAACGCCATATAAATATTAATTCGACTACCACTCGGCACCCGTTGCCAGGCAACGTTGGAAATGTGTTCGAGTGGGTGGATTGCCCGCAAAAAGTGAGCATTATTACTAATACTGTAATTGCTCGGACAACCCTCGGGTTCAACGAGCTGTCGTTGGAAGACCCATGCTCGCTTTGTAATGTCCCCTGTGTGAGAAAATTTGAGATCAGATTCAGGTTGATCAGTAGAAATAGAACCATGTTTCGACGACACGGTGTGAGTACTCACGACGACAATTCCATATAAACCATATCGTGCGGCCTATCACTGTATATTTGTTTGACACTAATTACAATTTTATTTATTTAAAACAAAAACGATCAAAAATATATATAATGTCGGTAAGTTAGTGTGATTGGCTTGGTAGACGTGCTGCTCTGCGGCGGGCACGTTCCTTGCATTCCTGGCCGGTGGTTACTAGACGGCACTGTTGATTGATGCGCTGCTAGCAGGGCGTTGATGATTGGATCTCGGTACGCCAACTGAGATGGGGCAAAGACAAGCGGGTAAGTTACCGCTTCCCCCTCACGACTGGCTGCCAGGGCGACTTCCAATCCCTTGATTTGCGTCCGTAGACTCTGGTTGAGTTGACGCTCCTCCGCCCAACCCCTCTGAGCGGCTGTCAGACGTTGGTGGGTGGATTTGAGCCTTGCCGGATCCATCCAGGTCGACTTCACCTGCTACACCTCCTTGGTGAGCTGAATTATTTGTTCATACAAGGACTTGTTGGATTTCTGGGCGCGATATAGTTCATCCTGTAGCAATTTGGCGGGGTCCATAGCTAATAATGATAGAAATAATTAGAAGATGGTTTATCGATAGATTATAACCATATAACATTCGATTTACTTCAAACAAAATTAAGGCAAAATCACTAGAAATCTTAATTAAGGAAAAAAAAAATAAAAATAACGAAAATATAACTTTCGCGAATTTAAATTGTATTATCTAAACCACAAATAACAAAATTGTTTCGGGCATGATTTAGAGTAGTTATAGGCGGGTTTGTAATCTCATTCTGTTCGGAATGGACGAGATGTTGTTCAGTTGGGTGATGGAATTCGAGACTCATAACGTTGGATTTGAAACTTTTAACGCGCTATTGAAGTGTTGCCTATCATCTGCTATTTTAGTTCGAATTTATAATTTTTATTCTCTTGATGGAGTCATGAATTATATTGAAGTTGGTCTTGGACAATGTGATTTTAAGATCCTGGGGGATTTTTGGATTTTTCTCTCGCCTTTTTATGTGAATTCATATTGATTCATTCCGATCCTACATTATGGACGTTGGAGAATGTTAATCGAATATTATTGGTCATTTGTTAGTTTAATTCATCATTGATACTAGGGCCTTTAAATTTATCGAAATTATTATGACTTAGCTGGCTTAGAGTTAACCTAATTAATATTAACGCTTCGCAATTTACTCTCATTAAGCTGAATTTTTTGATGAATAACCTGAAATTGTAACTAATACTCCGCGTTTACAAATAATTAATTTATAATTAGGGTTAGTAATACGAATTTCCGATTAACAATATAAATTTATGAATGGTAATGTGAACTTTATAACCAATAATAGGAAATTGTAATTAATAATACGAATTGGCTAATAATATGGATTATTTAATAATAAATTTATAATTAATGACGGGAATTTATAGTTATGGTTAATAATATGAATTTATAATTAATAATCTGAATTTGTAATAAGGATTTATAATCGATAATATGAATTTATAGTTAATAATATGAATTTACAATTGATAACATAAATTAACACCATGAATTTATAGTGAATAACAACGATTTCATTTTTATTTAATTGCCCGTCACCCTCCCTTAATTGACCTTAGGCGCATTTTGTGTTCATATTATATTTATTGAGTGCCCACTGGACTACTCGGTGTGATAATTTTGAGCCGTGTGTGAAATATTTAGGTCGAATTTAAAGGAAACGAGGAGGCAGCCAAAAGACCTCTTCCTTATTTCTCCTTTCCTCTATATGGGATAATATTGACGTTCCAACCACTGCGTTCCGCACGCCGGGTCTTCACGAGCACAGATCATTGGCGATATTCCACGCACTTACACGAATCGGAATTGTATGTTGATTTTACTAGCTTGCGATGTGTCTTGGCTGTGGGCCGGAAAAATTTCGACAAAAGATTTAATTAATTTTATGAAAACAAATTTAATATCATAAATATTTATTAATATCTATAAAAGCAAAGTACAAAATTACTTGACCAATTCAATCCAATCAAAAAATTTCATAAAAATACATCTCCCCCCACGCCGACATCCAAGCAGAGCTCTACCGAGGTTGCGAGGATGAGACGTGGAGAGAGAGACCCAAACAAAACTACTGCTCACCTAAAAATTCACAATAGATTTTTAAGAATTCAAAATTGGTTTTTGGTTAAAACTGGTTAAATTTTATGTGAAAATGTATCGGTATTTATACCTATTTTCTGTCCCTAACCTCGCATGTTAATTTTGATTTAGTAAAACAAAATTCAACCTTGTTATTTTCTAGTGTATTCTAATCTTTATTTTTATTATTTTTTAATTTATTTTGACAATTTTTTATTTAGAATTTTTTATTGAATTATTTCTAATTCAATTCTTTGATTTAAATTTCATTTTCATGAACTTTTATTAATTTAAAAAATTTCGGTCGAATTTGTTGGGTTTTCATGTTATGTTTGTGTTTGTATCGTGCGGATCTTGTTGCGTTTTGTTAATATTTTAATTTATTTTTATGTTTATTATTTTATATTTAATTCTCTTTTTCTCATATTTGGTAGGGTTTAATTGATGTTTTAATAGGTTTATTTTAAATTTGCGTGTTGTGTTTGCATGTGTATTACCGATCCATTTAAACATTTTTCAAGGCCATTCGTGTTCTGGCCCAACATAACTAACAAGATAAGATGCTTCAGTAGCTTTTTCATTCTCAGTTTTGAAAGTTGAAACAATTAGGTTTCGACCTCTTAAGAAATCATCTCGTTTATGCATGAAATATTCAGTTTTTTTATCTTTATATTCTGCATGTACAGTTTCCAAATGACGGCACATCTTTGCAGGCACCATAGAACTATTTGGAAATATATTTGCACATGAAACACATTGAGGCATATTATTAGAATCTACAAATTCAAGAGATAAATAAATTTCGTTATATTTCCGTTTCTCAGTCATGGTTTCGCGTAGTTTACTGGTGACAAGTTCTTCTTTTTCAGTAACTATTTGCATGGTTTGAGTAGCAGAGGAATCAGTTTTCAGTAAAATATCTGTTGCTGTTTTTTCAATATTTATGAACGCACTTAATCCAGGTGATTGTTCATTTTTTGCTGTCTTTTTAATTAGCCAAGGATCCATGATTAATGATTTATCTCTATTTAAAAATGATTAAAATACAAATTATAAATAGATAAGTACATATTTCAGTACATTTTACTTTCTATATGTTGCATGTACACTAGCAGCAACATACTGAACAAGCATAAAATATTTAAGGTACCGTCCATATAAAACTTTGTTTAATTTTAGTTTTCTTTCCTTTTGCTTTCCTTCTTAATTTTTGTTTTTGTTTTACGTATAAAATCATTCAAATTATACTCAAAAAATTGCAAATTTCTCAGAGAGAATAATATGAGTGTTTTTTATAAAATAGACATAATTTTCAATTGAGTGATTTTTGACTTCCAGATTAGAATTTTAAAAATTAATTATTATTGCAAAGAGGAAAGGTACAAACAATTCTCGCATTTCTCTGAGCACACTTTCAGAACTGCTGATATAGATAATTGATAAGAGACTGATAGATAATTAATACGAGATTTGGATAATTTAAAATGGAATTAAAATAACGGGGGGAGAATTAGACGAAAACGACCACAGCGGGAAACGCGAACAAAGGATAATAATGTATACAGTACAGTAAAAAGAGGAGAAAAGTTGTATAGAGTATAAAATATTAGAAGTGTTATTTATTTTTAAAGCAAACGTCAGAGCAAACAATCGCAAAGCAATCCAGAGCAATTTCAGAGCAGTCAAAGCAGAAGAAGATAGTCAGTAAAGCAAAAGTCATAACGACAAGGCATAGCCAAGCAAACGGATAACCATAATCATTGAGAATACAGTATATAATACGAGAAGCAAAACCAAAAAGCAAAGAGAAAAAAGCCTATTAGAAGAAGACGAAAAGAAGAGAGCAATAAGCAGCTGAAGTATCTATACAGGAGCATCAACCGTAGCAATAACAGGAACCGGATCAGAAAGCGGACTAAACGATTTCAAATTTAGCAGCAGCCAAGAAAGCAGAATAATTAATACAGAAAACCGTTTAGAAATATCGGAATCAGAAAGGGAACAAGAATAAAGAATCAGGAGAATAATCCAAACATGACAACTAACCCAAACCCAAACACGATACCGAGTGATAATAATGCAACAATAGGAGAATTCAGAGAAAAATTCAGAGGAGAGCCTTTCGACGGCAACCTCAAAAAATTGGATACATTTATAAAAAAATTCGAAGTATACAAGACCATTTGTCATTGGTCAGACCAAAAGGTAAAGGAGCGACTACCCTATATTTGAAAGGGAGCGCACCAAATGTATTCGTAGAAAAAGCAAGCTATGCAAAGAAATTAACGACATGGACAGAGATAAAAGAGTTTTTAGTAAAAATATTCGGAATAGAGAAGAAAGGGAATAAGAAAATACTACACTTCCTACACAGGAAACAAAGACGCGATGAATCTAATGCAGTGTACGCATACGAACTAAAAACGTTGTGCAAAGAAGCCCTCGGAGATAAAGACGTACCAGAAGACAAAATGTTAGATGTCTTCATAAAAGGAATTAAAAGAGAGGTTATACGAGCCAATCTCGGATGATTGGCACCCGAAACCTTGGACAATGCAGTAGCAATTGCGAACCGATGTGAGGCCCATTTAGGATTGGGATATCAAGTAGCAGCAATGACCATGGAACCAACAACTCCAATGAGAAATACAAACGTCAACAAACCAAACAACAACATAAATCCGGCAATGAATCAATTCATCCCAAAAGCACAGCAGATGTTTAAGCCACCGACAGCAAGGAATCCCTAGAATGGAGGTAATAATCAAGTAAACTATAATAATAATTTCAGGAATAATCCAAACGCAGACGAGACATATACCACGTGTCAACGAACCGAACATCGAGCGGAAAAATGCTACCAAAACTATACCTGTCAAAGATGTGGTAGGAGAGGACATTCCGAGAGGGTATGCGGGCAATTGGACAACAGGGCATGTTACACTTGTGACCATAAAGGACACATCGCAAGGAGATGTGGCATGAGAAGAGGACCAAATCAACCAAGAACGAATAACCCTACAGGAAACCCACAGATCAATGTAATGCAAGAAATGGACATGTTACGAGAGACATTACAACGAATGCCAATGAAATTGAGAGAAATGATGCAACAGATGCCCGCCAATATACAACAACAACGACTCAACGTAATGAGAAGCAACGAAGATATTCAGGAGCGACGAACTAAAGAATATCAGGAGCAACAACAAACCGAATGGCAAAGATTACAAGTAGAAGAAGCTTAAGAAATTCAGCAAAGATGGGAAAACCGAAAACAAACTACGAGAAGAATCAATATGATGAGAATATAAACCCCAGGAGAAACCCACACTACGGAGCAGTGTGTTGAGAACAAAGGGGGAGACAATATGATAATCAACGAAAAGACAAATGAATTAAACAAAATAAAAAAAATAGAATTTGCGGAAGAGGAGAAACAAAGATGTCGACAGCAAAATGAAACGGTAACTGAGAAATCAGACGAATTTAAAAGTCAAGAAATAAAACAAGTGGAAGCAATGATAACGGAAGAACAAAACAAAGAAACACTAACTTACGAAATAGAACTACTCAAAAGAGAAGCACTAGTACAAAAATTAGAAAAAAAGCATTCTAAAAAGTGGAGCAGGAAGAAGCATTAGAACAGGAAAAAGATCAATTAAGAAAGAAGGAGGAAACTCTGAAACAAGAAAAAGACCAATTAAAAAAGAAGGAACTAATACAAACATTAGACGAAGGAATAAGGATAATAGAACAAGAACAAGCGTTAGAACAGAAAATAGAGTTATTAAAAAAGAAAGCACTATTAAAAGAAATGGAAAAAGAATCAAAGAGATAAAACGAGAACAAGGATTAGAACAACAAAGGGAGAAGCCTCAAAAGCAAAAAGAAAAAGAAGAAAGGAAAGTATCAGAGCCAATAATAACAAAAAATCGAATCCAGAGCATACTGCTACAAAAAATAGAAACAAGAATCAGAAAAAAGGAACCGAACTGGAGTGAAGAACAAATCGAGAACAAAATAAAATAAATATGGCTTCAAACAAAAGAACCAACAAAGACAATGGAAGAGGAAAAACGACCACATACCAATATGGTAAGACAAATACAAGACGAACAAACAGATGAAGACGAGAGTGAAATAAGCAGTCTAGGAGGAGAGATATTTCAGTCATGTAAAGAAAATAAACAAAATAAAGACGAATCGAAATCGGAAATAGAAGAAATAAATGTTCCAAAAGAAGACGAAACAGAAATAATAAGAGAAATCAACAAGATAGTAGAGGAAGTAGAGCGGAATCAGATGTTCATCAATCTGAAAGATACAACAACGTACAGCAGAATAATGAAGTTAATTGCGAAGGATACCAACAAGATAATGGTACATTTACAGCATCATTGAAGAATATAATAAAAAGATATCAAGAGAACTTGAAAGAATAGGATAAGGCGGAATATCAAGTGGTATTCCGACCACCCAGAGATACCGAAACAAATAATAGCAACAAGTGGTGAAAATACAAATGAATTATACGAATGGGTAATAGAAAAGCTAGGGGCCAGCTACAAAAATAGACCACTATATTACAATGGAAGGAAAATAACTAGAAATATACATCTCTCAAATGCACTAATATGGTCAGACGGAATAAACGTAGTAACGTTAGATAACGATGAAGCCGAAGAAACAACAACGGAAATATGGCAGAAAATCCAAATGATATACACCAAAGAAAGACAGCCAGGACTAGAAAAAGAATGACAGAAAATTATGAGGCAAAATCAAATAAAAATGACCGAACAAGCCATAGATCAGCAAGAAAATATATTAATAGATTATCTCTAACCAGACCAATTTCAATGAAAATGTTTGTAGAAGATGTCAGAGATACAGATATTATGAGATTCGACAACGAGAGAACAGATGAACTAATGGCCAAATACGGTGAACATCAAAGAGATATGAGGGGAGACAAAATAATAAAGATAAAAATAAAATTGCCCAATGATGAAACAAATGAAATATGGATAGATCCCGATTGTCAAATACACGAACTATATCGACGAATTAACCAGGAAATCATCCAACCAATAATAGAAAACAGTGATGACGGAATGGTGGAACATGTGGTAAATATGCACCACAAACGACAAATCGAACCACGAGAACGAACCCCAATATACGAGTTAGGTATATGGGAAGACGGGCATACCATAAAGATAATAGCCATGGTCGAATCAGAAAGGAAAAATACGACGAAAAAGGAACAACAGATCCGAGAATTCCAAGAGAAAATGAAGAAAAGAATGGACCGAATATTAACGATATACCAAGTATGGAGACAAGACGGGAAGCTAAATACAAGATTACAACCAATAGACGACTCATGTTGCCGATCGACACCGTGGAAAAAGGTGTATGATCAAAAAGAAAAGGAATGGAAATGGAAAACCGAGAAAACCGAACTCAAATGAAGGAAATACATTCCTGGAGAAGCACCAGATGAGTTGTTAATGAAGTAACTCTGGAACTCTACGAAGATGACCCGTATGAAAACTTACCAGAATAAATGGTAAACGAAATAGAATGGCAACCAGAGGAAGATGAGGAAATAAACGACCGAGCCCGATTAGCACCATACAGCTGGAAGATAAGTGGATGGGCAGAAAAAGTAAGATCGGCCGAGGAAGGAAAAATCCCCCAATTTTATACGGAAATAGGAGGGTATCGTATGAAGTTAAGGGTATATCCGAACGGAGGCGGAGTGGGGAAAGAAAAATATTTATCAGTATTCTTCCTATTAGCAAAAGGAATGTACGACGGAAAATTATAATGGCCATTTAATCGAAAAATAATAATCTTGATAGCTAAACCCGGACATTGGGAAGAACGACACAGCGAAAAACTAAGAATGGAACCAATATCAGCGATAAGTCAGAAACCAAAATCCACAGAAAATGTAGCGGGAGGAATGCCACAATTTCTACTTAAGAAATTTATAACAGGAGAAGCATCGCCGTTCATAAAAAATGACGCGATATACATTACAATTGAGGTGGAAACTGAAATGGAGATGAAATTACGAGTGCAAAAGGAGAAAGCTAAACCACGAATCAACGTACTCGAAAAATATGGACGACTCTGTGGAGGAAGAATTGACGAGATTACCAGAAACTCAAAAATGCAAAGAGTTAGATGCAATATTAAGAACAGGTGAGAAAAACCAAAGACGAACAGTAACAGATCTGGCCAAATGGATAATAGAAAACCTACGAAATACCGTAAAAAAGATAGAAGAATACAGAAGAGTCTATGTATGGTACTCTGAAAAATTCAGAGAAATTATCATGAAATGGAAACAGGCAGAATGGGCAGCCTTAACGATAGAAAAGTACAGTTTGAAAATCATGACACCAAATTTTGAACCACTGGAAAAAGATTTCTACATCACAGCCAAGGTAAGTGAGGTAAAGAAGAGAATACCATACGAACTACTATTTCATCTACAACACGAAGGGCGATCCTCAGACGACGATATCGAAATAGGAGTCACACCGCTCCAATTGGGAGTGATAAACGTCCTAACAATAACAAAAATTGCAGGTAGGGAACTCAACAAAAGAGAAATCAAAACAAAGACACCAATAGGACGACAGGAAAGTTTAAATACGCCTGAAGTTCCACCAGCAACAGACGAGGTGACCATCATAACGACCAGAGACCAAAAAATACTAAATGATTTAAACGACATAGTTAACGAGGGAACAACCGGAAAAATCCCACAGATTTATTCACAACAGATAACGAAAACGATATCACAACGGACGACTTAGACGGATTTATATGTACCCAAAAACAACCAGCCAAAATAACGGAACCAGATACAGGAGAAGAGGGAAAAAAAGGATAAAAGAAGACGCTAAAACTCAACAAGAGACGAATGGGACAATTGGATAAAAGAACGTGGAGCTATGACGTCAAGAAACACAGCAGATGAGCATCCCAAACGAAAGGAAACGGGTACGGTGATGGAAAAGAGACCAAGAGGAAGACCTAAAACGGACAAACCAGCAACAGAAATAAAACCAAGAAAGAGATATAAATGGATCAATTAACAAGAAAATCAAATAAACTCAGCCAAGTAACAAAACAATTACAAAGAAAACTAACGGGTCAAGAACATGGAGCAAAATGGATCAATAAACTAATAGCCGACATGCTGGGATTAGCAAATCCAGAAGCAAAAAGAAACCTGAAACTCAATAACATCGGTACAGAAGCGAAGCAACTTTGGGCAGCAATAAAACCAATAATAACCAAGATCATGGACAATAAAGTACGAACGACAACCAAGGATCCAGAAGAACTACTACTAATAATAAGCCACCTCACAAAGGAATCAGATGATCCGAACAGATATTTAGTAGGAATAGTCTACTTGATGTACAACACCATAGCAATCTATAGAAAACGAACACCCAAGTATAACCCAAATGGATATGAATTCGCGATAACAGACATTATCAGGAAAGCAATTGAACCATTCATCTTAACTCAAGGTGGGTGGCAGGCTTTTATAAACCTCGTAAGCGGGATGACCAAACGGATATGATGCAAACCAAGTTAAAGGAATTATTAATGGAATTCGAGACAATAATCAATGCAAGTGATCCAAGGACAGCCAGAAAAGGAATGAACGCAATCACTGAGTGGAATATATCAAACAAAGGATCTGGAACGCGCTCGAGAACACTTACTATTCCCAGCACAAAGACAGTCAATATTATCAAATATCGTGACTGTAATAGGAGGGAATAACTACGGAGAAAAACCAAATTATGAACTATTATTATCACCAGATCATTTTCAACACGCAACCACAAACATGATGAAAGCCATGTGGGGAAGATTTCTAATATTTGGTCAAATGATGGCAGGAATTTTAGGAATTATACTCATCATCCAAATTGTGAGAGTGATCCTAACACAAATGCTAGCATGTTTTGATATATATAAAAGAGAAAGCAAAATAAACTGGAAGATGGCTATAGGATTTTTACCCTTATATGGAAAAACAATGGTGTTACATGGACATTCAAAAGACATCCACAAGATAAAGAGATTAGTATGAATTTTGACCAGAATGAATGGTACGGACGAAGAAGTAGGACGAAAATTTAAGGCAATCATGAAGATGGAAGCCGAAAGAACTAGAATAAAAAACAGAAAACGAGTAATTGGAGACGATGGATGGACTTAAAAAATGACAATAGCGACAATAGTGACAACGATAACAACCAGGGAGGAACGCAGATGCTAACCCAAAGAAAACCAGAAAAGGTAACAAAGCAAGCAGTACAGTCACCCACTATAGGTATATGAATGCCTGAAAAAATCAACGAAACCCGTAGAAAGGAATACACCAATACCGAGACCAACAACACTACGCAACATATACCCAACACCATATGAACCAAATTGGGCAGAATCAGCCAAAGATCAAAACGTGTAGACCAAGACGTAGAAATGCGAACCTTAGCTATGGTACAAACATTAGCAGGACCAACGTTAACGATACCGATAGACATAAATGGAATCGAGATAAAATCAATGATCGATACTGAAGCAAATATTTCAGCAATAAAAATGGACAAAATACCAGGGAGATTATGGCCATGTATCGAAGAAGCAAACATGGACGTGATAACCTGCAGTAAAGAATCGGTAGCAGTCATTGGAAAAATCTGGTCAATAATAGAATATAAAAATGTGAAAATTGACACTTACCTAGTAGTCATCAGGAAACTAAGCGCAGACTGCATAATTGGAACGGATATCATGCCTGAACTATTAAAAGAAATAATAATCGACCTAGGATCAATGGAATTAAGAGACAAAACCGGGAGGATATGTGCGTTAAAGTCGGTAGTAAGATGCTCAGAGAAAATAGTAGTACCAGAGCATACGCATATGATCTGCTATGTAAAAGTAAATGAGGAAACCAGAAGTGAAATGATTTTTCGAACCAAACCACAAATTGGAGAAAAAGAGAGAGCTACCATTAGCCAGAGAAATAGTATATGTAAACGACAACAGCGAAATTCCAATCAACATCACCAATTTTGATGAAGAAGATAAAGTAATTTACGAGAATGAAAGATTAAGGAAATTAACTCCAATGATGGATATCAAAATTCCAACAGCAAAAGTTGAAGGAACAGAGGAAAAGGAATTATGGACAATCGATAGGCAGCTGTTAAACGAAAAACAAAAGGAACAACTACAACAACTACTAATGGAGTTTAAAGATATATTTGCAGCATCCGACTTAGATCTAAGCATAAGCAATGTAACACAATACACCATACCACTAATAGACGATACTCCAATAACGTTACGACCATAACGATTAGCAGAGGCTCAAAAATCCGTTGCAGAAAAAGATGCTAGTTCAAAAGATGCTAGACGCAAGAGTAATCGAACCAAGCTGCTCACCATGGCAATTTCTAGTAGTCATGGTAAAGAAGAAAGATGGAACACAGAGATTCTGTATAGACTACCGACGACTCAATGCAGTAACAAAAAGAGACATATATCCACTGCCAGATATAAATGAAATGTTACAAACACTACACGGAGCAGCCTATTTCACATACTTAGATCTAAAAAGCGGTTATTGGCAGATAAAAGTGAAAGAGGAATATCGAGAGAAACCTGCCTTCACAATAGGAAAAGACTTATATCAATTTAAGAAAATACCTTTTGGATTAACCAACGCACCAGCTTCTTTTCAAAGATGCATGAATTTTGTAACACATGGCATCAAACAGTGCATGGTTTTGCTGATTTATTCCAGCACCTTCGATTCGATTGCGACAATGGAAATTGAAACTAAAACAATCAAAATGTGATTGGGCTAAAGAAAGGTCACCTTTTTAGGACATATCGTATCGACAAAGGGTAAAGAACCAAACCCAAGAAATATAGAAAAAATAAAGAACTGCCCAGTACAAAAAATCGTCACGCAAGTAAAAAATTCTTAGGCCTATGCGGATATTATCGAAAATTTATCAATAATTACGCAACCATTGCAAAACCGATACAGGAATTGAAAAAGAAAGACACCCCATTCACATGGGAAAAGGAGCAACAAACAGCATTTGAAATCCTCAGAGATAAATTGATCTTAGCACCGATATTAGTACACCCGGACTTTAAGAAGCCGTTCTTATTAGCAACCGACGCAAGTGTATACGCATCTGGAGCAGTCCTAGGACAATGGGACGAGGAGAAAAGTGAACGAGTCATCGGATATTACAGTCGAACGTTTAAGAAACATTAAAAGAACTATTTGGTAACGGAAAGTGAAGCATTGGCGATAATCCAAGCAATTAAACACTTTAAATATTTATTATGGGGTCATGAGATATATATCACAACAGACCATCAACCATTGGTATGGTAAGGCCAGCACAAGGAATCTTCGAGTAGATTAATGAGATGGGCAATGCAACTGCAGGAATATTCACCATACATCAAATTTAAGTCAGTAAAAGCCAACGCTAACGTAGATTGCATGTCAAGATTTATGTTTGAAGAATTAATGGACCAAGATTTAAGACAAATCTGAATGATAATCGCAGAAGACATCGATTTTACGAAATTAAGAAACAAACAGAAAGAAGATGAAGAACTGAGGACAATAATCGAATTCATGAAAACCAACGATATGAAAATATTCGACAACAATAATAAATTAAAAGAACACATGGAAAAACACAGACATAGATACACTATGAAGAAAGGATGGTTATTACTAATGGATGGCGAAAAACGACTCATGTGCTTACCTGAAAGCAGGCGAAAAGAAGTGTTAATGCAATATCACAACGGAAAACTCGGAGGGCATATATCTGTGAAAAAGACGGAAGCAAGACTGTGCCAAAAATACTATTGGCCAAACATTGGAGAGGATGTAAAAGGATGGATAAAAACTGCCTAACATGTGCAACCAAAAAAAGCACAAGAAGTAAACTAAAAGCGCCGCTAAAACCAATGCCAATTCCACCAGAACCCATGACAATGATTGCAATGGACGTAGTAGGACCACTACCAGAAACCAACGACGGAAACATCTACATACTAACCAAATTTCCGGAAGCATTCGCAATACCAGACCAGAAAGCCAGGACAATAGCAAGAATACTAGTAGAGGAAATATGTTGCAGATACGGAACACCCAAACAGATTCTAACCGACCAAGGAACAAATTTCATGAGCGAAATCATAGAAGAAGTAACGAATTACTTTAGAATCGCGAAATTAAGAACTTCGCCATATCACCCACAAACAAACGGGCAAACAGAGAGATTCAACGGGATCTTAATAGAGATGATGTCAAATTACGTAGGTAAACATCAGAAGGATTGGGATCGGTATATAAACCTATGCCTCATGGCATACAGACTGTCAATACATTCAGCAACAAAAATGAGTCCTTTTAAATTAATGTACGGCAGGGAATGTAACATGCCGATAGATCTAGAATATCAACTGCCGATATCACAATACATGGAAATTGACGATTACGTAACGGGATTCAAGGAACGAATGCAAGAAATTTGGAAAACGGCAGGTATGAATATTAGATTTAACCAAGAAAGCTACAAAGAGTCACATGATAATAAACGAGACGTACGCGAACATAGCTTCGAAGTCGGAGACTGGGTAATAATTGCAACACAGGAGATCATCCCAGGTGTAGTCAGAAAACTACAAAGAAGCGGCAAAGGACCGTATGAGATAATGTATGTAAATGAGAATAATGCACGAGTCAAATTGGTCAACAACCCACTCACCAAACCCATATACATAAACGTAAGACGATGTAAAGCCATACCCAAAACAATAACAAAGGAAGTAGAAAATCGAGGTATGAAAACCAGATCACAAACGCAACAACTAAGTATAAACGGGCTAATGCTAAGTCGCAAAACAGAAGCAGTAACAAACAGTCCACTAATCGAAGAGGAACCCCAACAAGATGAACCAAAACCAGTATTAGATCCAGCAAAAGATAATGTAGACAAAATGTACGCAATAGTCAAAGCGAAGAGGGAGTTAATGCCAGAATGGGTCGAAGGAAAGGGATGGATGAGAATAATAAACAAAGCGGAGAGAATTGCAATAGACTATGCTAAAGGAGTTAGAAGCCCACAAGAAATGAATCTCATAAAAGAAAAGATACCTATAATATTTACCATGGCGGAAATAGAAGGAAACGTACCACTACACTTCGCAGTACAACATAAAAACACTAAACGAATACTGGATATAATTCGATTCATGCAAGAATGTGGACAAGCCTCGAACGTAAAAACGAAGAGGGACAAACCCCGCTAATGTTAGCAGTAGCAGCAGATGCCTCAATAACCATTTTGAGCGAATTATTGAGAACCGGATTATCCTTTAAGGAAAAAGATAATGGAGAGAACAACGTACTACAATATGCACTAAAATCAGGACAGGTAAGCGCGGTGAAATTTATTATCAACAACTCAACAGTGAGAGAAAAAGAAATGATGGCAAAATCGATTCAAACGCTATGGGAAGCTATCGACGCCAAACAAGACGAAGCAACAGCCAGTCTAATGAAGTAGACCTTCAAAAATTCACCACTTAGAGTATTTCATCTGAATTATATGGTAAGGAACAAAAACATTCTACTAAAAGAAACAATATACGCCTACTATCCATTCCTAAAGACAATAAAGGCAATGTTCAAATGGGAAAGATTGAAATTTACAAACAACCCATTAGAAGCAATAAGAATCGGAGATAGAAAAGAACAATTACTAACCATAATACACGAGTGACATCGAAAACAAATAAGATTCCAAAGGAGCAAACAAGAAATAAAAGAAATGTATGACCTAAAAGCCAAAATAATAAAGACATACGAGGAGATAATTGAGTCAATAAATGTCGAGGTCGACATTTAAAAGAGTTAATTTGCCACCTGCAGCATGGGCGTAACCAGCGAGCGAAATCAACCCAGAAAAGTGGTTTATCGTAAAATTTAATAAATATTTTTAATATAAAATTTATTAAATATTTTTAATTATTATTATTAAAATATAATTTTTCAAATAGTTTTAAATTTTTTACAAAAGAAAAATTGAACGGACATCTGAACTTTATAAAAATTAAATTTTTTTAAATGATTGATATATATATATATATATATTAAAAATTGTTAAATAATGAAACGCTATATTTCATTGCAAGAGTGCTTGTTTTTTTTATAGGAAATCGTTTGGTATGTTTCAATTTTACAATTCATTTGTGTTATCTATTTTATTTTATATTATAAAAAGTGCTAAATTATGAAATAAGCAATAAATAGTTGGGAAAAAAAATCTAGTCATAAATCAAAGCTTACATTTAATAATATTCAATAATAAATAAATTTCCAAAATTTTGTGCATCCATGTGACGTGAATCAGTGATCAATTTCGACATACACCGGGGATGGCATGAGGTAGGAAATATTGTAAGCAGTATTTGAAAAAAAAATGAGAAAAAATGAAAATTTCCCGAAAATAAGGAAAAGAGGGAACCAATCCAAATTAAACAAATGTAATTGGAGGAATCTAATTTTTTTGGAAAGAAAATTGTTTTTTGGTATATGGCAATTAACTAGCCAATTAAAATCATTTTATATTCATTTTATTTTCATTTTTAAATTCAATATTTGTTATCTGGACAAGCTGTCCAGATAACGACGATATGAAGAAGAATTTTGAAATTTTGCACTGTTATTAATTATGTAACATGTGCAGGGCCAATCTGAATAACAAATTTCAGATAACTTTGGGCGGATAATTGCCGCTTTATTTAACCAAAACAAATAATGGCAGATTCAGGTAAATTAAATTTAGATAATATAATTGCAAGACTTTTAAGAGGATCTTGACCTGAGAAAAATGTTCAATTATCTATAATTGAAATTCAAGTCAAGAGAAATATTTTTAGTCAACCGATAAAACTACAAAATTAACTAATAATTATATTTTTTTAAATATAGAAAATAATTTTAAAAAATAAACTAAAAATTTGAAACATAATATTGATTTGATGTTGAATAATTTTTGTTTATCAAGCATATATTGTTTAAATATTGCAATTTGAACAATTTAAATCCATAGAATAAACATGGAAAAATTTTCTGAAAAAAAACTGTGAAATGATTTTATATTGATCTTGTACCTTTATACTCCCAATTTTGATGCTTATAATGCCTCGCAGTTTATGCTGCATAAATACGTACTATTTTACATTGAAACGGTTGATATTGAGATAAATACACATTTCGTAAAAAAATATATATTGTGGAGTTCATGGTCTTGGTAACCTTGACCCCAAATATAATTTTATCTTTGCCCCAAATGGTTACTCGTTGCCAAATTAACTTCATTGACATTAAATCTATGCACTACTTGATTAATTAAATTCAACTTGTATAGTTCAAATTTAATTAATTAGTCTTTGCAAATTTTAAAAAATGTCTACCCTATTTTACTATAATTGTTACTGTTACCATGACTAAGTGGCAACAATTTGAATTTCAAAACTTTAATTTTTTTAATAAATTAGTTAATTTACATATTTATCTTAATTCACAAAAATCAACATCTATTGAGCTTAATTTACGATCATCTTTTCACATATACTTTATCTTACCTAATCTTGATTAATTTACAGATATATAATAGAATTTACATATGATATAAAAAGCATGGAATCGGGATTTCAATATTTTAAAATCTTAAATTTAATTTTAATTTAATCTTAGCCATATAAGATGATTTATAACCCAATTTTTATCATCTGTCCACCGGTGCAAAAATTAAGTTCAAAAAATTAATATGTAAAAAGTTATTGATCAATATATTGAGTTGGTGGGTAAATTTTGAAACGGGATTTAAATATTTACCATCAACTATTTTAATTCTAACATAATGTTTAACATCTGGTATGTTTCTAATTACAAATTTTTTTATCTATCGATTGATGCTAAATTTAATTTGTAACAATAAGTATTTTAAAAGTTATTAATCAATATGTTGATTTGGTGGGTAAATTTTGCAAACGGGATTTTAATATTTAACATCAACTTTTTTAATTCTAACACTATTTGTAATATCATATATGTTTCTAATTACAAATTTCATTACCTTTTCAGTGCTACAAAAATTAATTTGTTACATTCAATATTAAAAAAGTTATTACGAAAAATGTTGGTCCGGCGGTCAAATATTTGAAAATATTAGAATTTTACTGAATAAAATTTCAAATATTTGTTGTTAGCAATTATTATGATATTATTCTGATGTGAAATTAAATTTAGAACAATTAATAACAAAAATATTTCAAGATATCTTTTAAAGGAAAATATTAGGTTGATAATTGTTAATTTTCTAAGTACCTATCAAATAAGCCCACTTTCAAAATCATTAGGGACATTTTGAAATTTTCATATGACAAATTTTACACCAATCGATTGGAAATTTAATTTTATACTAGAATCATATAAAACTTATTCAAATATATCAACTTTTGAAATAGTTAGGAGCGAAAAATCGTTTTTTGATGTCAGATTCGACCGGCTAGAAAAATGACTTATCAATGTCCAATTTCTACCAACCCCACATTTTTGAATAGAGAATTCTTTAAATGACAAACGGATTTTTTATTTTTCAAAAATACTTGTATTAAAAAAAGTTATTCGGTTTTATGGGTTTTTATTCCGCCGCTCAGGTAAGGGACTAATCATGGTTCGTCGTCTACCAATTAGATATATTTAAATAGAGAATCTTTTAAATGAATAATTGCTGTTTGAATCATTCAAAAAAATTAAAAAACAAAAAAGTTATTAAACTTTATGCATTTTATTACGTAACTTTATGTTTTTTCCTTTCATTTGCCGACTTGTTATTCGCTCTAATCAAGTATTATAATATTATGGGATCGCCAAAGGTGAGCGCCATATAGGAACTGCTAAGGCCCGATCCCATGGTGGGTTCAATGCACTACCGTTATAAGGTATGTGTCCGATTTCTCATTCTGGTCGTTTTTACGTTAATGTTCCTCACAATCGATCAGTTATCTTTCTTTCAAACCTCTATAAAATCTTTACTGCTTCACGTGATTTATCCTAGGTCACTATCGATTAATTTAACAATACGAAGACGATCAAATAAAAATATTTATTGATTACGACATTTACGTTTGTATCTGCCCCGAGAGTTTCATCGCTCGTCATTTTGCTCGTTCTATCTTTCCTGGACGACGTAGAGATGGTTTCACCGCGGGTTTGGTGGCATCTGTTGTGGCTCGATACGTCAATTGCGCGGGTGCAAAGACCAGGGGATAGGTGAAGGCTTGGCCTTCCTTGCAGGCCGATAGCGCCACCTCCAGGCCGCGAATCTGAGTCTTCAGGGCCTGACCCTGTCGTTTTCCTTCGGCCTATCATCGTTGGGCGGTCGTTACTCGCTGATACAGGGTTTTCGCTCTGGTCAGCTCTATCCACGTTGATTTTATCTGATGGAAATTAAGCAAGGTCAAAGCAAAGCAACTAAATCATAGTTACCGATCTCAGAAACCCACCGCAGTAGTCAGGTGATTGTAAAGCCAATTGATCCGAAAAGTGCTATTCTTCCCGAATGGTCGTAATAAGCACTAATTGTGATTGATTGATAATTCTTTGTGTCATTTTAAAGCGGAGATAAAGTGTATTAATCAATAAAGTTTATATCGTTTGGAGGTCGTTACTGTTGTTTAAAAGCACGCTTGGAGTCAGATTGACAATAATTTCTATTCGAATTCACTGACAACCCCAACAATATGTATAAATAGAATAAATAAACGAAACCAAGATGTAAAATAACCAGAAAACTATTGTAGATATGCAAGCAACCATCGAGAAGATTAGAGAAGTGAGAATCCATCCGAAGATATGAGACAAATAATGAAAGAGAGAATCAAAATACTAGGCAACATAGAGGAAAGAATGAAATGCTGCAAATGTAAAGGACTGTTGATCGGGGCAAGGCAAACGAAATGTGGATGTAGAATATGCACGGATTGTACGATAAAATTGATAGAAACTAAAATAATAATCTGCCCTGGATGTGACGAAACCTTCGAAGGAGAAGACGACCCTACAACATTAGATAAAGCTACAAACAAGGAGATAACCAACCTAATAGTTCAATGCCAACTGAAAGAATGTGAATGGAAAGGACTTATGAAGGAAGAGGAAAACCATATAAAGGGATGCGAATACAACGAGATACCATGCGTAAAATGTCAAACTAAGATAACAAAAATGAATATAGAAGAACATTACAAAGTGTGCATCATGAGAGACGAAAAGTGCGAGTTTTGCGGAACAATAAACAAATGAACAACGATAAAAAGGGAGCACCGAAACACAGGGGAGGAGCAAATATGCGATTCATACGAAGGATTCATTACAACAGAAAAGACAAAGTCAAACTAAAAGACCATTGGAATGAATGTTCCAACAAACCAATTAAGTGCCCCCTAGAACTATTTGATTGCCAAGCACGATTACCAATCTCAGAAATGCAAAAACACATGGTAGAGAACAGCATTGAACACACAGAGACCATGATGAGAACGATAGGAATGATAGTATGGGAAGTGAAAAGTTTAAGAACAGCGATGGACTCACAGAAAGCACTGGTGAAAGAAATACTAGAATCCAGAGAGAATTTTAAAAAGATCAAAGAATACGCGCCTAAGAAAATTGCCGAAATGGAAGAAAGGATTCAACAAATAATTGGTAGTCTACATGATCTGGAAACAACCAGCTCGGTAGCCAGAAAATTACCTACAACACCCTTTATATGTAGAATAACCGGATTCGCGGAAAAACTGCAAAGAGGAACAAATAGAATAATAGAGAGCAAAAAGAGAACAAAAATGACGGAACAAATAGAATAATAGACAGTTCACCAATGTATAGTTGGAAAAATGGATATAAGATGGGCATTAGACTATACCCAAATGGAGACGGAAACACAGCAGGCACCCATATCAGTGTTTTCTTAAGAATAGGAAGAATAGAGTATGACGAATTACTGAAATGGCCTTTTAAACAGAACATTACGCTCAAAATGCTAGGACAAGACGAATATTGCAATTCAATCAAAGTAGGAAATCAACCACAATTAGATGGACCAACAGCCGCCTGGAATACTGCAGTAGGCACACCGTTCTTCTATGCACACATGCGATTGAGAGAGGAAGGATTCATACGCGATGACAATTTGTATATAAAAATAGAAGTGGAAATACCAGCGAAGGCGTTGTAAAGGAGGAAAAAGAAAGTGTAAGTAAAATGTAAATAAACACATTAAAATTTAAAAAAATACAAAATAACCTAAAAAGCAGAAAACTAAAATTCAAAAAAAATTACGACATTTATTATTAGATGACAAGCGGAAACAGTGAACAGAAAACATTAGAGATAAGAGATGGATCGGAATCACTTTGGTCAAAACTTTGGAAAAAACCAGAAGAAGAAAAAATCAATATATTAACAACAGCAATTGCATATTATTATGAATTATGACGGGATAAGAATGCCCCAACAAATCATGAAAAGGATATATTCGAAACTAACGGTAAAAGATGAAAAGCTGAGAAAAGATGAACAACCTGCCCATTTATAATTAATATCGATGTCAGAAACCAAGCTATGAGGAAGTTTTATGATGAAGAAATTTTTAAATTGAAAATTTTAAAAATTAAAAAGTTTAGATTAATTTTTAAAAAAAACAAAACAAGAAGATATTTTAATTAAAAATATCTTCGTAGAAAATTTGTTTAAATAAGAAAGATTAAAGCAGAAAAGTTTGAGTTGATATTTATTGAAATAAAATTTATGGAAACAAAAACTGATTTTAATGTTTTACAGGATGAACCTCCTAATATGGTGGCAGCGGTAAACACGGACGCAATCACCGAAAGATTGCTACCAAAGGTATTCTGCCAAGGGGACGATTTGGAAAAGTTCATTAAAAGATGCGAAATTTATTTCGACGCCAAGGGAATCACGCAGAAGAAAGACCAGGAAAGATTAACATCTTGCATGATTGATGAGGATCTCCTGGAAGTGTACGCCAAAACACTAAAAAAAGCCGAAGGATTCCAGGCTAGGTTGCGATTGGCATTCGATCGTGAAAGAGATGTTTTAAAGGATCTACAAAACTTGTTGAATTACAAAAGGAAGGGTGAAGAAATAGAAACGTATTTTAAAAAGGTGGAGGACCTTGTTGATAGGTTGTTCGAAAATAAAGAATTTACCAAAGAGAAATTAACAGCAAGGATGTTAATAGTATGTGCGGAGAATAAAGAAGTTGAGAAAGAAGTTATACTACGGAAGATAAAAAGCACAGAAGAAATAAAGGAAACACTAACTCTGATGGACAAAGTAGAAAAGCAAAGAGAGCAGATAAACAGTATGAAAAGTTACGCCAGAGTGGTCTATCAGGAATCACAGGGAAGAGTACAATACAAGAAGAAAGAACAGAGAGAAGAAAGTATCCGAAGAGAAATGCCAGAATGCTGGTTATGCCACAAAATAGGACACACGAAAATTGATTGTCCAATAAAAGGTAAAATAGAATGCTGGACATGTCATAGAAGCGGACATATAAGTAGAAACTGTCCAGATAAAAAGCTCCAAGATGTTTTGGGTGTGGGAAAGAAGGTCATATAAGAAGATTGTGTCAGGAAATACGCTGTGAAAGATGTAGCAGAAATGGTCATAGATCCGAGGAGTGTTATACAAAGATGAGGTACGGGCAAGCGACGGAGAGACAAAGATTCACGGGAAACAGATACAGTCGAATAAATGGTATCGAGGAAGAAGAAGAAAGGGAATCGTGTGTAGAGACAAATGAAGATAATTTTAGCAAGACGTACCCAAACAATAGGGCTCCACCAGTAGAGGAGTTGGTTGGAGCCATATTCTAACAGAAAATTTGATGGGATATCCTCAAGGGCAGAAAAGTGGGAGAATGTTGGAAGGGTAAGCGAGAAAGTATACAGGTTCCTAAAGAGAGAAATGTTTGAAGAGGAAGTGGAGAGAATTGGAACCATCGAAACGGAGCAGGTTGTTGAAATTTTGTATAACAGAATGCAAGGAAGGCCTAGTATAACAGTAAGGATGAATGGGGAAAATTTCGACTGTTTATTAGACACTGGGGCAAGAATCAATGTAATGAGTGTGAACTGTTTCAACAAGCTACGAGGACAACAATTGACGAAAAGTGACGATAAGTTACGATGCGCAAACGAGAGTACGATCGAGACAATAGGAAAACGAAGGTGCAAGTAACCATTGGAAATGTTTCGAAGGAAGTTATATTCATTGTGGCGGAGAAAGTGACACCAGACGTGATTGGAGGAATCGAATTACAAGAAACATTTGGATTTAGACTGTTAAAAATTAAGATATCGAGGCTAGTGAAAAAGACAAGAACTATATTTGTAACATTGAAGCAAAATTTGGCAGAAAATAAAGGACGAAGAACGATTGATACGAGCGTTCGAGCAGTTAAAGATCAATGAAGATAGCAAATTAAAGGAAATTATAACAAACAGTGGAAACGTGTTTATGGCAGATAAATGGGATGTGGGTCGCACACATTTGGTAAAACACAAGATAGTTACAAGAGGTGAGCCGATAAACATAAAACCATATCGTCAACCACTAAATTTGGAATCAAAGATTGAAGAAGCAATACAAAATTTGTACGAAAATGGAATTATACGGAAATGTAACTCTCCATGGATACACCGCTAATATGTGTATGGAAAAAGAGAAAAAGGATATTAGACTATGCTTGGACTTTAGACAGCTGAACGCGGTAACAGAGAGGCAGGCATTTCCAATGCCAAACATAGACGAGATGTTGGATTTGTTAGGAGGATCCGTCTTTTTCAGCTCAATCGATCTAGGTAATGCATATTACCAAGTGGAACTAGAAGAAGAATCACAGGAGAAAACAGCTTTCTCAACAAAGAACGGACAATATTGTTTCAACAGAATGCCGTTTGGAATTGCAGCAGCACCAGGTACGTTCCAAGAAATGATGACAAAAGTATTAGGCAAAATAAAGGGAGCAATGGTGTATTTGGACGACATCTTGATTTATTCAAGCAGTAAAGAGAAACACTATACAATACTCGGAGAAGTGTTAAAGGCGATTGAGGAAGCAGGCCTAAGGATTAATCCAGAAAATGCAAATAATAAAGGAAGAAATCAGATTCTTAGGAACATAATCAGCAAGGAAGGAGTACAGACAGATCCATCTAAAATTCAGGCCATACAGAACTTTGGGAAGCCTAACTGCGTAAAGAAACTCCGAAGCTTTTTAGGTATTTGCAATTATTATAGAAGATTCATCAGTGATTATGCAAAAAAGGCAAGGATGTTAGAACAATTATGTAGCGGACCAAGTAACAAAAATTAGAATGGAGTGAAGGAACGAATAGCGTGTGTGAGGGATTGAAATTAGCACTCACGACGGCGCCAATCTTATGTTTTCCGGATCTGAAAAAAGAGTTCATTTTAGATACCGACGCTAGTTTCGATACCATTGGAGCAGTACTTTCACAAAGAGATAAAGATGGAAAGGAAAGAGTAATTGCGTATGGATCACACTCGATGACGAGCCACGAGAAAGGATATTGTATTACAAGAAAGGAACTATTGGCGGTATATTATTTTGCATTCATTTTAAGCACTATCTCTACGGAAGAAGATTCACGCTCAGGACAGACCACAAGGCAATCACGTTTATGATGACAACCAAGAAACCGATTACTTCACAATTCCAAACATGGATCAATTATTTGAGCAGTTTAGATATAAGAGTAGAATACAGAAAGGGTATTAATCACCAAAATGCAGACATGGTGTCGAGAACTAAATGTGACACGTGTGTTCAATGTCAAATGGCCCACGAAGAAGCTAAGAAAGGAAAGATAAAAACAAGATTACTAGACTCGATCAGAGAAGAGGGAAGAAGCAACATCCAACATGGAATTGTAGAAGAAGTACGAAAGAAAACGATGATACCTGAAAATGAGTTACAAGAAACAATAAAGGAAATACATAGACTATTGTGTCATGCTGGAGTCGAGAAGATAGCCGATTATATGAAAGATAGATATGTTGGAAAACACCTGTGGAGTAAGATTCAGGAGATTGTTCGAAGTTGTGAGATTTGTCAAAAAACCAAGGCTTTAACAATAACAACGAAAGAACCAGTAAAAAGACAAGATTCGAAGGAAATGTTCGAAATTATATTCGTAGATATATGTGGACCGTTGGCAGAAACAAAAGGACGTAAGAAGTATATATTGGGCATAATAGATCAGTATAGTAAGTATCAAGTCTTGACAGCGATAACAAAACAAGACGAAGAAACAATAAAGAAAACGATTTTAGAAAGTGGATTTTAAGATTTGGATGCCAAAGAGATAAGAGTTGATTGCGGAAAGGCGTTTGAATCAGGAATGATGAGAGAATTCACAAAGATGTTAGATATTAAATTATGTTTTTCGAGTCCATACCATCACCAAACAAACGGTCAGATAGAAAGACAATTCAGGACAATACGGGATTTGATAAATGCTACTTTACAGGATAGAAAGAAGACGGATTGGGCAGAGATATTACCAGAAGTCGAATTCACTTTAAATGCAACCAAACAAAAAACGACAGGGAAAAGCCCGGCAGAGATAGTTTTTGGAAAAAGATTAGCAGGGAAAAATGGTACGGGTCCAAAGAAATACCGATAAAGGAAGAACTAGAAGAACAAACAAGGAGAAAATTCAATGTAGGAGAAGAAGTATTAGTAAAAGTAGAAACACGGCACAAAGGCCAGGACAGGTATGAAGGTCCGTACAAAGTGATAGAGAAAGTGCATGACAGACGATACATCTTAAGAAATGAAGATGGAAAAAGGATCGAAAGAAATGTGGAAAAACTTAAAAATTTCTTAAGAAGGGGGATATGAGGAAGTTTTATGATGAAGAAATTTTTAAATTGAAAATTTTAAAAATTAAAAAGTTTAGATTAATTTTTAAAAAAAACAAAACAAGAAGATATTTTAATTAAAAATATCTTCGTAGAAAATTTGTTTAAATAAGAAAGATTAAAGCAGAAAAGTTTGAGTTGATATTTATTGAAATAAAATTTATGGAAACAAAAACTGATTTTAATGTTTTACAGGATGAACCTCCTAATACATGCAAAAGATAGACTCGAAGGAATCCAAAGATTAGAAATAGACAAAGACGAAAAAGAAGGAGAAAGGAAGATAATAATAACCAGAAATTTCTAAGATCCAGCCGAATTAATATTGGAAGGAGAAAGGATAAAGAGAACATTCGAGGAAAGGATAGAAACATTCAAAGGAAACCCAAAAGCGGCAAAATTTGTAAGTCAAGGATATTGCCAAACGAGACGAGGAATAATTTGCGAAGGTTGCAAGAACCAACAGCCAATGCCAGATAAAAACGTTACCAAACTAAAACATAAAGGAAAATGCATGTACAAAGAGAAGAAAGAGTCAAAGAACGCGGAAATATCAATCACAGATCAACAAGTAGATTATATCTTAGACCAACCAAAAACAAGAACACTAATGTCACAATCGGTACCAAAACAATGAGGAAAATAATCAGAAAAAGGTTAACCAATAATATGGAATGGTACAACTCAACGCAAGCCACAAAACAAGCTATCAAATGATACCAGGAAAAACCAGCAGAAGACCTAGAAAAATCAATGATAAAAGAAGCCATACTAGAGCAACATCAATGTGTAACATGTTGGCAAAAACATGTCGAGATAATATATACACCCTGTGGACATATGGTCTGCAGAAAGCCAATCAGCAGAAGGATAAATGGATTCCGTTTTGCTGATCAGTAGAGGGAAATAAGATCGTGTATAAAGTGTGTAAATAGTAAGAGGAGTAATAAAATGTAAATAAATGCTAGCAAATAGGCTAAATCGATGTACCAAAAATAACGAAAAACTAAAATACGCATAAACGAAAAGAAGTAATTAACATTTAGAGCCAACAATGAATCAAAACGAAATACCACCACCGGTAACGAAAGAAACTGAAGCAAAAAACGACGAGCCGAAAGTAATTACAGATAAATTACAAGAACAATTAAAAAAGGCAAAGAAAGAAGCAGAACAATGGCAACAAAAGACCATGCAATTAAAAGAAATGCTACTAGAGGTAGATGAGGAATTAATAAAAGAAACCATCAAGACAAAAATGATGAGAGAGAAATGGGAAAAACAAATGGAACAACGAATAATCTATCCAGAGGGAAAAGAGAGATAATATCAAGAACGAGAAGAAGAATTAATGAAAGAATTTATCCAGAATCAGACAAGAATCGTAAACCAAAGAAAAGAAATACGAACCTTAGAACAAGGTAAACAAGATCAACAGAATGAAATGGAGAAACTACGAGAAATCATAAAGGATACAGAAACAGAAATAAAAAAAGCAAGAGAAGAAATTTGTGGAAAGCTACATCAAACAAAAGAAGAACTAGAACAGATGCGGACCAAATATTTGGTAGAAAGGACAAAGAGAGCGAGTGAGGAACAAGCGAAGGAGTGGGCAAAGCGTCAAGCACTACATTGGAAAACAAAATGGCAAGAGAATAAAGAGCGTGCAAGGAACAATTGGGAAGCACACGCAAGACACTATGCACAACAAACAGCCGAGGAGGAACACCGAACAAGAGCCTACAAAACCAAGTAGGAAGATGCAAAGACAGAATTCAACAAACTGAGGAATCAAGGACCAAAACCAACAAGGAGAATAAGAGAACCCTAAGACGATAGACAAGAAAGAATGATAATCCAATTAAAAGAATAAGCAAAAAGATGGAGAGAAAAGTATAGACTATTAAAAAGCGAGAACCCAATGCAATTGGAACACATTCAAAAACAAGATTATGAAATAATATTCCAGCAAACCAGAATGAAAGAGATGTTGATAGAACAGAAAGATGGATCAAATGGGAAGCGAAAAGGTGGAAAGAACAGTGCGAAGAAGTCAAGAGAGAAATTAGATCATTACCCAAGAAATTATTAAATACTGAAGATTGGAAACTATGGGAACAGGTCGAAGAGCAAAAACGGACAATCGAGGACTACAACAACCAGATCCGAACAATAGAATTTCAAGAACGGGTCAGACGAAGCTAAATAAGAAGACTCAGAAAAAACGAAAGTAGTCACAGGAAATGGATTGAGGAGATAAACAAGATTGTATTAGAAACTCAAAACCAATTAGCAGATGAAAAGCGACAAAATCAGCATTTATGCAACAAATTAACGGAAGTCCAACAAGACGTAAACGGACATCGAGGAGTAGTGGTATATAAAGAAATTCAACTACAACACCAACTTGAAATCAACGAGCAACTCAGAGGACAAGTTGAAGCGGAAACAAAAATGATAAAACAAGGTTATGAGAAAAACGAACAGAATCTAAGGAAAAAAATCGAGAAACTGAAGGCACCGGAGAATACACATCATCTAGAAGTTCAAGTAGAAGGATTAACGGAAAATGTAGATTACCTCACCTATCTGTTAGATGAGGAGTTACAGATTACCAACTGATTGCGAGAAGAAATAACCACATTGCAAAGCCGACCACCGATCATACTTATACCACTATATCCAACAGAAGTAACAACCCAAGTCCCCACAGAACTAGATGAAGGATTTGGCGAAACAGAAGAAACTTATGTATAATCAAGAAAAGGAAAATTGTAAAAAGTGTAAAAAGATAAAAATAAAAATGATTAAAACAAAAATTGTAAAAAAGCTAAACTAATGTATATTTAGTATCAACCCAAACGAAACAGAAAGTCAAATGAATCAAGAAGGCAGCACAAACAAGTACGATAGATATCAATCAACCCTTATTCAATTAGTACAGCCGATCGAGCAAGACCCATTAGAATATTATAGTAAAAAGTGGAAAGCGGAAAGGGAAGAATGGCGAGAAACAGTAGATGAACAAAAAATAGAAATTGCGAGGTTAAGGCAACAGCTGATCCAAACAAGACAGCTGGTAAATACTGTAAAACAAGAATTATCAACCGAAATGTGAAGCGTAAGAGAGAAAAAGATGGAAAACAAATACCTAAAGCGGGAGTTAGCAAGAATAAAAACCCGAGTAATCCTGTAAGACTATTGGAAAACGGAAGCGGAAGGGATGAGAAAAAGTAGGAAAAGCGAACAACGATACCTAATCCAGTTGGAAGAAATCTGCAAAGAAGCAAGAGAAATAAAGCAAAACTACCAACAAACCCAAGAGGAAATTGAAGTGTTAAAGGAAGAACTCCTGGAACAGAAGCAGAAGACAAAGAAAGGAAAAGTCAGCAACTATAAATACCAACTCGAACGGAAACGAATAAATGAGAGGAACTTAAGAACCCAGCTAAACCAGCAACGAAAGTCACTCAAACAAAACAAAGAACAATTGAAATAACTCCCAAAACTGACAGAACGACTAGTAAAGACACAAATATTGGTAATGAGATTTGCCGCAGCAAAGGCAAAAGAGGAATGTGTAACGCACTCACCACCGGGTGAGGAGGGAAAGTAACAAGACCTTAAAATAAAGGGAAAATCTACTGTATATAGACATCTATCTGTAAATAATCATTGAGTAAATAATGTAAGATAGAATGAGAAACAAATCAAACCTAAAGAAGCTGCATATGATGATGGTAACAATAAAACTATGTGTAATCGAGAACTCCTTAGAAATGTGTGGAAAATCGCACCCGTTCCGAAAGGAAGATAGTACATGCGCAAGCTACAAAGAAATATGCGAAAACCCAAAAAGTGAGGAATGTCAACAGTTAACCCTACAATGCAACCAATGCCCAATAAAAGGAGGCGAAAATGTTAACGATAAACTAAAACAAAGCATCGAGAAGGAAAACGAAAGAATCAGACAAATGATACAAACCCTACTAGATACACAGAACGAGAGGTCAAAAATCGAACACAAAACCTGGGTATGACGAAAATCCTAGATATAATCGGCAGGAAAACTCAAAGAATCACCGAAACGAACCCAGAAAACGAGCAAATGCAAGAAATATTAAGAGTCATTCTTCAAAAAAAAGACAGTCGTCGAATAAATCCCAACAAACCTACGAATCAAGCCTAATGACATCACAAAGTCGAATCATAATAATCAGTCTAATCATAAACACCTTGTCACTGATATGCTGTTTGATAACCTGCCTAAAAGTAACTAATCAACAAAATCAGAAGACTTCAAATCAGAAACCCAATAAAATAATCAACCGAATCCGTATTCCAAAAAGACACCATGAAATAGAAAGACTCTCGTATATATCTATCAACAAACCAAGCCAATTCCAACCAACAAGAGAAGAACATCACCTAGAATCCGAGACCAAAGCCATCATCAAAGAAAACTGCGATTCATTTGGAACTAAATTTGATAAGCATTGAATAATTGTGTAGTAACAAAAACTTAATTTCGATTCTGTATATAGTAGTCGGACTGTAGGTCCATCTGTACCTTAATAATAATGCATTGCATAGAAGCGTTTTATGTATATAGGTATTGAGGTCACGACCAGATAGCTAGTGGACCCAATTGAATGTATAAAGTAAGAATTATGCTTATGATATTGCGGGACGCAATTTTACGGGCCCCGAGTGTTTTATGTTAGGCCAACACACAATTTTGTTTAAATGAATCGGTAACAGCATGCAAACTCAACACGCAGATTTAAATCAGACCCGTAAAACATCAATTAACCATGCTAAAATATGAGAAATAAATAATTAAAATATAAAATTAAAGACATAAAAATTAAATAAAAATAATAACAGAATACAACAACATCCGCACGAAACAAACACAGAAATAACACGAAAACACGAAACTTTGACCAAAAATTGACAATTTACTTAAAGAAACAAGAGTTCATGAAAGTTAGAAGTAAAATTAAATAATTTGAATTGTAAACAATTCAATTATTTGTTAAAAGAATAAATTATCAAAACACATCAAAAAATAAGAAAACTAAAGTTAGAAAATACAAAAAAATTCCCAAGGTCAAATTTTGTTTTACTACATCAAATTTAACACGCAAGGTTAGGGTCACAAAATAGGTATATATACCGATTCATTTCCACAGAATTTTAACCAGTTTTTAATAAAACAACTATTTTTGGTAAAACAATCAGTTTTAATCAGTTTTTTTGTTAAAACTCGAATCACTCATCATCACTAAATCGAACGCTACTCAAAGCTACAAACTTATTTATCGAAAGTAAGCAAGAATGACTTGCTAATGTTGTAACTGAGTATGAACTGAGTGTCAATGATGAATGGAAACGAAATTGGTATTGGATAAAAATATATTAAAAAACTTATCAAACTTACTACGTCGAAATTTTTCCGGCCCACAGCCTCACACCAGCAAGTTAGTAAACTTCTACATAAAGATCGAGCGGTGTAAGTGCGGTGTAAGTCCGTCAGTAGCTCGTGCCCGTGAGAGATCTCGCCATTGGTAACGACGGACTCGAACGTCAATTCATTCATTATCATAGGGGCAGAAAGGAGATCGGGAGTCAATCTTTTGGTTGCCTACCTTTCTACCTACTCCCGAAAAATCGACCTAAAATATCAATACTCAACGGCTAAAATAATAACATAGAGTAGTCCAGTGGGCACTCTTAAACTCTAACATCGACATAAAAAACCCTAGGATCAACTTGAGATTAAAGGGAGAGGGGCTTGCGAAAATCGATGTAACGAAAACGCAAAACCTAATAATTAATGATTTTAGAAATAAGATGACCAAAAATTACCCTAAGAATATATCATAGGTGTATTAACAAAAATATTAGGTTGACTAACCGTAAAAATACATTGAACCCTACTAGATACCAGAAAATTCCCTATAAAACGATTTTCCCTCAAGCGAATTTCCCACAGATTAATCAACGAGAGCATAGGTACCATTTTCGATAACAATGATGAACATTACAATAATTGATAATGATAGTTACGCCAACAAGGATTAGGCCTTCTAGTAATAATCTTACCAATAACAATCTCTCGTAAACCTTGCAAATACAAACTACCCAGATAACCTTCATTTCCCTCATAAGTTTACCAAAGAATTACCCACTAGCTAAATCTCCAAATATTTAAATTAAACGATAAAACAAAACAAACGACGAAATTAATAAACTAAAATTCGATAAAATAAGCGTTTGTAAATAAAATGTTCATATAACAATCCATTACACGTCCAAGACAGATCACGACCACAGCTGATAGTAGACAGGCGGAATCCACGAGCATAGGCGATATCTTGCAAAACATTCCTCCTCTAGAGAAAAATGTGAAAAACCATTGGCTTAACATTACAATCATGGATTTCTCCACATAAGCGACCCGACATTTTAGTTAATAGTAACTCGTTTTGGTCAATGATTTGCTTCATTTTAATTAAATTAATTTCGATTCGTCAATGCTAAAGCATCCTTATAATTTAGAATAATTAAACAGTTTTAATCATTGTTTTTTTTTAACTTGTTGTTGTCATGGAGTTAATTCAATTCAAAGAAATAAACATTGTAATTAATTCTAACTAATTTAATATTTTTATAATTAATATTTATTTATGAATGGCCTATTTGGCTTGAATTGACCTCAATTTACTATCCTTTTAATTTTATTTTTTCCCTTCTAGAGAAAATAATCAATGATTATCTTATACTAAATTGGATTTTAGATGATTTTATCTGAAATGTCTATTAAATATGATATCCGCTCTACCACCCCAGAATTAAATAAACTAAACTAACGAAGCCTTTATGAAATGAATAAATCGGGCATCTATTGTTCCCAACCAACTAAGCCCATGAAAATAAATAAGTGAATCCTATGTCATAGAAACGTTTCGAAAACATGATTTAATTTAATCAGTGTGGATAGATGAGTGGAGACAAATTAACAATAGAGTCAACAAAATCCATTATGTATGCCATAAATTCGTTCGTAATTCCACCACTAGTTAGAGGCAGACTAAGTGTTTACTCCCTTTATTCCTATTGAGTCAGGTCGCAAATAATCATGGGACGCGTGAAACTATGTTCTGATAAATCATTATTATTAACATTGATAGGTGCCCATAGTAGCAGCTGGAGCGACGAAGACCGCACCACCTTAACATTGTCAAATAGATTTGCCGGGAGATACCGACAAGCGTTGTGGGATCGGGGCTATACCATATCCACCTACGGTACCCTCGAATGGCCCTATCAGAAATGTGGAAGGTGAGCTCAACCGCATTGAACAATTAGAATGGCGCTACAGGTATCTGGCGAACCGACAAATGGAGCATCTAGCCAGGATAAATCTAAATATCGCCAGCGGGCGTATCCCAAGTTCAGACGGGCATCTGCCCACCTACGGAGTGTTCCATGATCCCCAGGATCCGGCCCTGCTGGAGAGTGACGCACCCGTTCATCTGGTGGTCCCGAAGAGTCTATTGTAACCGGACATTCGGGATATACTGGAGGATCGAGCACCGAAGAACACGCCTACTCGCGGAGGCGTTTAGCAAGCAAGAGACCGTATTTGAATAAGAATTTTTTTTGTGTACTTTATTTAAATAAATGAGTTTTTGTCAATACATTTTAACTTGTTCTTAATAATTTGGATAACGATGTTTCCCCCCAAAATAAATCCACTATGATTAAACTCACTCGGAGATAGCGGTGAATGAAAAAGATGACATTATTAGGACGCTGATTCACTACCAATTTGCTGAAATTAACCCTACGATTTATTTGATATTCATTTCATTACGGAAAACCGACGATGGACGCTCTGCAGGAAATTAGAAGAGAGTTAACGGATCTTCGCAAAGAGAACTCTAATCTACATCAGCAATGCCTTCAATTAAGCCGCGAGCTGCAGCAGATAAGAGCCACTTGGTCCGAGCCGGCTAGAGTGAAGCGGCTCTATCAAAAAATCGACGCGGCGCAAAAGGCCTGGCAGGAGGAGAGAGCCCTGAACCAAGCCCAGAAGGTCCAGATTCGTGGGCTGGAAGTAGCCGTAGCGGCAAGCCAGAAGGGGCAGGCCGTCACCTATCCCCTGGTGTTCGCCCCAGTCCAAGTGGCCTACAAAAATGCGACAAGCCTTGTAGCTCAACCGAACAAACCAAAGTCCCGCGCAAGACCTGGAAGGGCAGAAAGGAGGCGACAGAAGCAACAGAAATTGCACTAAGACGAGAATTGTTTCTATAATTTAATGCATTAATGAATAAAAACCTTCTTTTATCATTTGTTTGATTTCCCAAGATAAATATAATGACACTGTGAATAAATCTTTGTGAGGACCAAAGATAGCATGAATTGAAGTAAAGTGAGTAAGGAACCTAAAGGAGATATGACGAGCATAGACCTTCCATCGGTAGCTCGCTGAACCAGCTGCAGACAGGGTCTTAGCAGTTTTGGAGACAAAGCTCACCTTTGACGGTCTCAGAACCATTGGTTTCAGTACCAACGTTGGCTAGCAACGGGTAACTAGTGGTAGTCAGATAGCATTATATGATTGGGATCAGGGTCACAATAACTACCACTAACCCCACACTTACCTGTTCTTAAAAATACTGTAACGCTGGATGTCAGTTGAATATTCTAGTGTCAAAAATACCCTCTGACTATAGTCTGACAATTTTAGCTTTTCTATTGAAGATTTAGTTTTATGGGTTTTTTAACGGTAGTCAATTTATAGGAAGTATAATTTATGACTTTTTATCGAGAACCAAAAATAAACCCTGACTCTACATCCTCGCCAAAAATGTATTTTTTAAAAAATAAATAAAAATTACTCCATTTAAAACAATAAAAATTTAATAAAAATCACCTAATTTACAGGGTTATTACGAATTATATACAAAATATTCCGAAATATATATTCCAAAAAATACAAAAAACATAATTATATTAAAATATTACAATCAGCTACAATAGTGTGAAATGGCACAATTTTATGAAAACTTATGATATAAATGAACCTTCCTATTAAATAATTACAACAACCTTTAGTTATAATTGTAAAGGTCTCAATTTGTAAAAGGCCTCAAAATTCAAATTTAAATCCACATTCATGTTACGAATAACATTCGTAATGTGGGGTTTGTGGTATTAACCTTGACCCCATGCATATAACTTTTCTTGCCCTCCAATGGTTACCCGTTGCTAAGCAACGTTGGTAATGTAAACACTGGTTATGAGATAGCCAAAGGTGAGCGCTACGAAAGAAATGCAAAGGCCCGATCTCATGATGGGTTCAACGCACTAAGGTCTGTGTGAGATTTCTTATTCCGGTCACTTTCATATGTACTTGACGCTCTTAACAATTAAGTTATCATTCGAACCACTTATATCTTCAATTTAACTGATTTAAATCTACTATTAACAATTAGATGGAATAAAATAAGCGAAACTAGAGAATTGACAACGATTATAGCTTAGAACAATCCCTAGCTTGTAATGCTCGACGCTTCATGCGTTCTGCTTTGCTTGTGCGTCATTGAGCAGGTTTCGTTGCTGGTTTGGTTGTCTCAGTTGCCTCTATATATGCCAAGTGAGCCGACGCAAACACAAGTGGGTACGTTACGGCATTGCCCTCCTGACAAGCCGATAACGCCACTTCCAAGCTGCGGATTTGGATTTTTTGTAATTGTCCGAGCTGTTTCTCGTTGGCCCACCCGCGTTGGGTGGCAGTCAATCTCTGATAAATTCTCTTTGCCTTTGTTCGTTCAATCCAGGAAGCTCGGATTTGTTGGATTTCTTGGCTCAGTTGGAGCAACTGGGAGCGAAGCATCACATTTTCTTGGCGCGACTTTGCTAGCTCCTTGGTCAGAGTACCGATTATGTTCATATCTGAAATTAAATTACTCATTAATAAGTCTCATCTTTTTAGTTATGGCGTTTTTCTGAAATTGTCACTCTTATGGTATCTGAAAAATTTAATCTATTAAATGGAAGTCTATTGGGTCCTAATGATTATTTAAGTTCATTGTCCTTATTGCGTCGTTTTCGTTTAAATCCTACGAGTACAATCAGCAATTAAAAATTAAGGTCTTATTTCAAAGATTTATTAATAATAACATTTCTATTAGTGATTTGGATTCGGGCGATAAGAATCCACATTGTAACCACGTTGCCTTCGAGCATACGAGTGCTCTTGCCTCCCTGCAGGACTTCTGTCTGTATATCGAGTCTCTCTTGGTATTAGTTTTCTGGGGATGACCACATTCATTGAACGAGTAAATTCTGCTAGCCTCAGGTCGTCTATATCGTACGATACGCCGTATGGTGGGGCATATCCATCTGTGCTGGGAATCCTACCCGCAGCAATATTCATGTTAACCCTGGCTAAGTGTCACCTCGCCATTTCGACCTGCCAGTTCGTCTGCTCCTGCCTTTGTTCAAGTCGAGCCAGAATATACTCTGCACGCTGCCGCTTTCCCTGGCTGGGTTTCAGCCTGGCTCCCGCTTGATGGCAACGTAGAGGAGATCAATTTCTTCATGACCCTCGGCACATCCATCTCTGAATTCTTTTATTGGGGAGACCGTGAACCCTGCACTCCTAATGATAAATTCGAAGTAGTTGTCGATGTTTCTTATGATTAATCCTCAATTCTCATAACGATTATTACAGTTGAAAATTGCTTCTGTTATATTTGAGTAAAAGCTCTAGTATTATTTAATTATACCTTATGTATCAACAATTTTGGACCGCCGGAATTCATCGAAGGTTAACTTCTCAGTTATATGTATTACGAGGGTTAGTCCCTATTTTGTGAAAAACATTATATTTGGTCGTTGCACATGCAGCTAAGATTTTGGTTTTCGTGTGACTCGCGACATATGTAGTATTGAATTAATTCTCATTTGGAAACAATAAAGCAATATCGTGTTGAATTTTTATTTATTCAATTTATCAAATAGAAGATAATTAATCCCTAGTACGTGGAGTTCAGCACTATTCGTTCCATTGGCGGGATATTGGGCTCCACTTCTAGATCATAAATTCATTATCGGCCTTTGTATGTTCATTTATTTTCATCTCAAATACGTCTGGATAAGTTCTGGAATCAATCGTATTTTTGGTCTAGTTTAGTTTAGAAAAAATAAAATTAAGTAAAATCCATCAATATTAAAGTCCTTCCCTCCTGTGTGGTTCTTCTATTCTCATTGGGTCTCTCTGTCTAGTGCCCTCCTCGTTGAGGGCTGCCGTGATCTCGTTTTCTCGTTGGAGTTATCCCTGATTTTTTTTCCGGTGCGTACATATTTTAAGTGAGTTCTTGAAATGAGTAGTTGATCATTTTAAACATTTAACTGACTATTTATATGCCGTTGTCTTCTGGCGTGTATTGAGCACAACCACTCCTTTGCCAGTGACGTGGCAGAATTTTGTCCCGCTATTGTGTTTAGTTGATTTTTCTGAATTTCTTCTCTGCCCTGTCCACGTGGCATGTTAACTTCTACAAGAAACTGTCAGGTATTTTCTGTGTGCAGTGAGTGTGCACATTCTACTCAACATTTGATCCACTTGTTACTTCGGGTATGTTTGTGCAATAAATGAACATTTTATCGATCTAATTATGTGGATTATTTTCATTCAACTAGGATTTTCTTGATTTAGTTATTCGGACAACCTCGTTGGGTAATTATTTTTATTTATCGAATCTATTGTCAACCGTATTAGTAGTTTAGTTTGTTATATTGATCGTTGACGTCACTTCTCCACCTTCAGTTTTCAACATGGTCGATGATTATATTTCTCCAGATTCGAGTAAGATACAACGGCTCGAAAGATCTTTGGGTGAAAGATCTTTGAACTGAAGCTAACTGGATTCGAGGGTCCAAATGATATCAATGCTCAATTCTGAAGTTTTCCTCAATAAACGATCACTTAAATTAACTACCTGCGTGTGTACAGACTCCTCATTATGACAGCTCTATGTACATATGATGTTATTTTGTGATGCTCGGTTTGTTGATTTTGAGTTGTTGCCGAATATAGTGATGTGGAGTGTGTTTCATTACATACTGATTATATTTCAGGAATTGATTTTACTCGGTTAGACATATAATTACAATATTAGTTTAATCATTTTCCTAATTTTATAAGTTGTGAACTATTATTAGTATCGAAGTCGTTGACATTTGATATTCTGGTTCCTTATTGATTACGTGACTTATAATCGTCATAATTTATTGCTATCATTACCCTTTATTTAATGTTGCAAATTTTTAAGTTATTAGTTCTCGGGTTATTCATTATTATATTATCGTCGACATTCTCCGGTAAGGGATTTATGTTTTAGATATTTTGCATTTCAACTTCAGTATGAAGGTTGTTGTTAAAGGTTATGGGTTAGTAATTTAGATTTGAGTCAATTTCAGCTAATTTACCTTTCACGTGGACATTATCATTTCGACACTCCGATTTATGACTTAACCTCGGAGTATGTTCAGTTAATTTACATTTGTCACGAATGTTACCGTTAGAACTTTGGATTACAAGCCTAGCTACTGGGTTGCTTCATTCGTTTTACTTTTATAGAAATATTAGTTTAACAAGATTCTAAATTGATTTCGAGCTCGATCTTTCCAATATAGATCTAAGATGATTGTAGGTCTTTTTTCATTAAATTTATCTGTCATAGTTTTCATTAAAATACTTTATTCTTAACGTTAAAATAGTTTATTTTATTTATTTGTTGGTATAACAACTATTTCTGATTCTTTCCCGCGCTCCTTTCCTTATATGACCTTAAGGCAGATATGTTAATATTATGATTTTATGAGTGCCCACTGGACTACTCAGTGTTTATGATTTTAAGCCGATATGAAATAATAATTTTAGGTCGATTTTATAGGAAATGAATGACAACGGAGCAGCCAAAACACTACCTCCTTATCTTCCCAGTTTCCAATATAACGTTACGAACGCCGGAACCTTCACGGGCACAAGCTATTGGCGGATGAACCGCACTTACACGGCTTGAATTGGTATGTAGATTTTGCTATCTTGCGGTTTGTGTCAGCTGTGGGCCGGAAAAATTTCGACAAGTCATATCTTTCATTTGAAGCATGTATTTTCTCATAATTGACATAATATAGTTGACATAACATATTGGCATTTCATCATCATACAAATAACGTTTCCCATACAAGCGTCAAGTAGTGCTTACATTGAAGGTGCTTATACGCTGTATGGATAAGTTTCAAATCTATCTGCTTGAATTGATAAGTTCGCTCCGATTTCGCCTTAAAATGAGTCAAAATATGGTTCTTGGTTCAAAACCTTGTTTCCTACTGGTGAAAAATAGTGTTTTTTCTGTGAAAATGAATTGGTATATATACCTGTTCTGTGACCCTAACCTTGCTTGTTTAATTTACTGCAGTAAAACAAAATTTGATCTTGAGATTATCTTTTTAATCTAACTCTAATTTTATTATTATATGATTTAATTTGGCAATTCATTTCTTTCATTTTTATTTGAATTATTTCCAATAAAAATTATTTAATTTTATTTCCACTTTTTCGTTAACTCTTGTTCTTTTAAATAAATTGTCAATTTTTGGTCAAATTTGTGTGTTTTCTTGTTATTTCTATGTTTATTTCGTGCTGATCTTGGTGCAACTTGTTATTATTTTAATTTATTTTTATGTTTTGATTTTATATTTTAATTATTTCTTTCTCATATTTTGAGGTGGTTATTTGATGTTTCATGGGTCTGATTTTAAATCTGCGTGTTATGTTTGTGTGCTATTTCCAATTCATTTAAACAAAACCTTGTTCTGGCCCAACAGTAATATTTGTTTCCACATTGATGCTGTTAATAGGGGAGGGTTTTAAAGCGTGATACCTAGCTTTTATTATTAAAAACACATCTTCTATCGGATTAAGATCCGGGCTGTAAGGTGGTAAAAACTTATAATATTAATTTTTAAATTATTCAATTAAAAACAATTCGTGTTATATATATATTTTGAAAAAAAATTATACATATTTCGGAATAATTTATAAATATATTTTGGAATAATTTATATATATAATTTATATGAAATCCGTGACAATTAGTTTTCGAATAAGGTCGAGATATTTTCTGAAACCTTTTTGGTTGAAGGGACTCATAGGTTAAACGCGAAAATTGAAAAGTTTACGAATTTAGGAAGTGACATTGAGAGTCATTCAAATCTTATAAATAGATTTCATTTTAACTAAATTTGGTTCAATAAGTCGATTATCAGGCCATAGTTACATTTCTGCCCCTTCAGCCTTGAAATCTAAAAGAGCCATTTTTAATGTTCAAAATAAGGACCACAAATGTTTCTTATATTGTATTATTGCACTCTTGAAAAAAGATCAGATCGATAGCCACCCGGAAGGAGCATCAAAATATGATAATTTTTGAAGTTGCCCCATGGAATTATATGACATACCTTAATTTGAAAAGAAAAACTCAGAATTAAATTTGGCTATTAATGTACTTTCTTATACCCCACGCTGATATTTAATGATGATGATCTGGTTCCTGAAAACTATGTTTTCCACCATCCTCACCTAAGCATAATACTGATGATAATCCGATTTATTTATTATTAAAAAATAAAAATAGATATCATTACACTATGGATAGTTGTTAGAAATAAATGATTATTAGCGTCAATTAAACAAAACTACAGATAATTTAAGATAATAAAAGAAACAAATAATTAAAGAAAATAATAGATCATCATTTGTTGATTACTTTGCAAAGTTTCTGGTAAACTTAATCCAACAATAACTTTTTCTAAATATGATTCTTCACTTAATCCCAAACTTTGGGACACGAATTTACTAAATTTAACTTAAATGACATCAAATTGGTAAATACATTGGATTCTTCATTTCTAATTGTATAATTTCCCCTTGTTCATAATTTTTAACCCAAATAGATTTTAATAGAGGAACTCTAACATCTCCAAAAGTTATTGGTTCAATAATATTCGAATAAATGAACAGTTGTAGATGATGATGTAATAATCTTAGAACTTTATTACCAACGATGTCATTATCAATAAAAGTTTGTTTATTTAATCGCAAAGTTTTGATAAAATTGTTGTCAAAATATATTTTTGAAATGCTATCTGCAAGTTTTATTTTAACCAATTCATTGTTTTAAATTTTTAGTTCTTTAAACAGAGACGGAATAAATGACATTAAATGTTCTTGTAATTCAGATAATGTGTTTATTAGTAAATTATCTTCAAAATATTTTTCAAATATTATTTTTTCTTCATAACTTATAATTATCCCGAATTGTTCTATAACACCATCATCTGTAAATTTTGGTAATTTTAATCGACAATGATCATCTTCATTAATGATGGATATAGACTTTAATCCAAAACTAAATGCATGTTGAATGTCAGGGAATGTTACTTTAAATGAAACATATGGACAGACAATAACCAAGTTCTCATATTTTTCAATAAAAACATCAACATCAGGAGTATGTTTAGGATTTATTAATTCATAAGTTTCATTTCTTTTATTTATTTTCAAATATTTTATTTCAGTATCACTCTTCATCGTTTCATAACTTAGGTAGGAATTACTATAAAACAGAAATGTTTTATACACAAAAGTAAAATCAATCAAAGCAACTTCCCACGCACCATCCAAGTAAATAGGATTTTGAAATTAAAATCATATAAAACTGGTTTTCTTTCATAATATTTATTTAATTAATAGATTTTCAGATATCCAAGTTGGAGTTTCATATCCATGTCATTTAACAAAGTATTGTTTATATTTACCAACATTCTTGGTTTTTAATATCTTTTGAATTCTGAATACAGTAGAGGCTTCTATAACTTGAAGTTCATGTTCGTAGGATTTTCCGCTAACTTGATTATTTTCCTCATCTTTGATAAAATACATTACGTGATTCTGATTCGTATCAATTTCGGAGATTTGAAATAATTCATCGCTCCAATTGCTGTCGAAATTCTTGATGAATGTAGAAGCACTTATTTTACTTATTCTAACGTGATTACCCACTTTATGTTTAGGCTTTTTAATGTTAGAATCAGATTGTTGTGATATCCAATTATCCATATTATTTGTTGAATAAACATCAATTGGTCGCATTCCATTTAAACCCCTATGTGGCGAATAATTGTAGCTATAAATTGCTTTCTGTAAAACATTTATCCCGGTTTTATTTCCTTTATATACGAAATAGTTTTTCAAGCGATCTCTTAGAGTTCGATTAAATCTCTCCAAGTGATCAGCCTTAAATTGAAAAAATACAGAGTAATGATTTATTCCTTTGATGATTTCTCTAACTTTACTATTGTAAAATTCTTTACCTAAAAATAAATTTTATTTAATTTATTTATTTAATTGCATACCCAAATCAGTTTGTAAATTACGAGGCTTGCCATCAATAAATAATTCCTTGATTGCATCAGCCATTTCATTAACCGATTTGGTTTTTGTTGGAATAGCACGAGCGAATCGACTAAATATATCAACACATGTCAAAATATATTTGTATCCCTGATTAAGTTTAGAGAAGGGTATCATTTCCATCAAATCCATTTGCCATAAATCATCAACTCCCATTGTTTTATAACTACGGGTTTTGAATTTCTTCAACATTGGTTTATTTAAACTGTACGCCATTTGCCCAGATAACCAATTCTGAGTTTCTTTCTTTGAATTAACTACTTCTTTTGCCAGTTTTCTTATACCACCAAAACCAGCAGGGTATTTTAGGTCTATCCATACTTTTTCAGCTTATTCACTGTGTTTCGAATTTTGGTTAATGTTTCCTTCATTATTACAACAAGTTGTGAAAATATTTAAATCTAAATTATATTTATTCGGTAATGAATTCTTGGTAACCATTAAAACGTTAATGGTGAAATTGCGCTTATTGCAAATAATACTATTGGAATTAATGCCCCCAAAAATCCATCATTTTGTTTATATATTATTTTTCGCATCAGACGACGATTTTTAGTGTTTACTAAAGATAAAGTGATCTTTTATGTTTTTATGAATCCCAACAAGTAAAAACGGTTTTCCAACACCATGCTATAGATACATTAAATAGCAGAAAGCCATTTATATGTATGTGAATTTAAAATTGTTTCAGACATGTTAGGCCAGCAAACAGATAGCCTTGAGAATTGTTTAAATGCATCAGTAATACAGCACGAAAACCCAGCACCAAGATAACTTAAAATACAATATACAACACCAACTAAACCCTTTAAAATCTGAGAAAAAATAAATAAATATAAAATCAAAAACATAAAAGTAAAATAAAATAAATACAAAATGCATCAAGAACCGCACGAAATTTACATAAAAAATAGCATAATAAAAAGAAAATTCGACTGTAAAATGACCATTTATATAAAATTAAAAATTAATGAATTAAATGAATAAAAATCAAATATTTTTAGCTGAATAAATTTAATTAAAAATGTTAAAATAAATTACCAATATAAATTAAGAAATAAATAAAAATTTAATTTAGATAACACAAATAATTTCAAGGTCGAATTTTGTTTAATCGCAATAAAATTAACACGCAAGGTTAAGGCCAAATTGTAGGTATATATACTGACGTGTTTTCACAAATTAGCAAGCACAAGTACTAGAACTAAAACTAAACTAAATATTACTTGACAGTATTATTTCTAACTTGGTTAGAATTTCAATTTTCCGTCTCACTGGGAGACTGGTTGTATTAGTGTGCACTATAGCACTTATTGATTGGAATTTTTATTAGAATTATTAATGGATGGATTATCAATGGATTAGATTATATTACAAATTATTAATGGATGGATTATCAATGGATTGGTTACGAATTTTTAATGAATTTTTATTAGATTATATTACGAATTATTAATGGATGGATTATTAATGGATTATTTTACGAATTTTTAATGGATTATGTTGCAAATTTTTATGGATTATGCTATGAATGGTTAATGGTAAATTATGATACAAATTGTTAATTTTCAATATATGATTTTTTGATGTTGAATTATGCTATTACGAATTTACAATATAGGCTGAATTGTGAATTGATAATTTCTATTAAATTTCCGATAATTATGGATCTGGTAATTTTCATTTACTCTTTTTACGGCCCACAGCCAAAACAAACTGCAAGTAATTAAAATCACACATAATCTACCGAATTATGTAAGTGCGTGTATAATCGCCAATAATTCGTGCCCGTGAAGGCTCCGGTGTGCGGAACGCAGGAGCTGGAACGTCAATATTATCCGTACATAGGGGAAATTGGAGGGTAAATGAGTAAACCGTTGGCTGCTCCTTCATCATCCGTTTCCTGTAAAATTGACATAAAATTTTTAACAACAATCGGCTCAAAATATCTAACACCGAGTAGTCCAGTGGGCACTCATTAAATATAATATGAACATAAATAGATCTTAAGGACAAAGAGAGGAATGGGTAGCGGGGAAAATTGCGAAATCGTTGCAACAGTTAAAATGAATAGCCATCGGAAAAAGATTAATCCGAACGACCAAAATCATGAAAATAATGTTTTTAAATAAGAATTAAATAAATTATGTTAAATTGAAACGGAAAATATGGGCAGAACGCTGAGCAAATTTTTGGAAATAGTTAAAACACTTATCATAAAAAACTGTAAAATAAGGGCGGAACGCTGCTCAAATTTTCCGAATCAATTAAAATACTTATAGAAAATAGGAAAATAAAAGTGAAATACGACTCAACTGTTGGTATAAAATTATTATGAAACTGAGAAATAAGGGCAGAATGCTGCTCAAATTTTCCGAATCAATTAAAATACTTATAGAAAATAGGAAAATAAAAGTGAAATACGACTCAACTGTTGGTATAAAATTATTATGAAACTGAGAAATAAGGGCAGAATGCTGCTCAAATTTTCCGAATTAATTCAAATACTTATTGAAAATAGTAAAGTAAAAGTGGAACGCGTAAAATAAGGGCGGAATGCTGCTAAAATTTTCCGAATCGATGAAAATACTTTATCGAAAACTACAGAATAAGGATAAAACCGTAAAATAAGGGCGGAACGCTGCAAAATTTTTCGAATTAACATAAATACTTTATCGAAAACCGGAAAAATACAGATGGATTACAGCTAAATTTTTATACAAGAAAAATATTTTATAAAGCGGAGGAATAACGAAGGATCCCTAGTAAAAACTTGATAATAATAATGATAATAGTAAGGATAATGGTAATTATAATAATAATAATAATAATAATAATAATAATAATAATAATAATAATAATAATAATAATAATAATAATAATAATAATAATAATAATAATAATAATAATAATAATAATAATAATAATAATAATAATAATAATAATAATAATAATAATAATAATAATAATAATAATAATAATAGTAGTAATAATAATGATCATAATTAGGATAATAATAATAGCAATAATAATGATAATAATAATAGTAATAATGATAAAAGTAGTAATATAATAAATGTAATGGCAATTATATAGTAACAAAAATAATAATAAAGATAATAGTAGTAACAATTAATAAAGGTAATACATATAATAGTATCAATGATAAGGCAAGCAATAATACGTAATAGGGAACAATGTGGTTATAATAGGGATAAGGGTAGGAGAGCTAGTGTGTGAATATTTAAAATAACAAAGGGTGTACATGCCATAGAATAGTCATCAACACGGACAACGATAAGAAGGACTATGGGAATGGACATAATAATGAATGATATGAGAGTATAGGTTAACATTTGACAGAGATAGGAGAATAATGGGACCTAAAAATCGAAATCGAGCACAGGACTTCTATCGGCAGCTCTTTGGATCCAGAGATCGTTCGGTCAATTACAGCTTTAGCAATAGCTCCACTTTTTGCGGACGACCTACCCACTCGAACACAGTTCCAACGTTGCTTAGCAACGGGTGCCGAGTGGTAAGCGAAAGAATATTTGTATGGGGTTGTCTGGGTAACAACCATATAGTTTAAATATTTCAACACCCAGAAGCCTACCAGACATATACTGTCCTAATTCATTATTATGAAAAATCCGTATATGAAAACGGAACGGAAAGCGATAATCAGTTGATCAAGATTCATTTCGATCAACAAACGATACGAGTAATAAATGAAACAAATCAAGTGACTTTCGATTATTTTAATCAATCCATAAAAATTACCAGACATGCGATACTAAATCAAAGAGCTGTTCTATATTACTTTGGGAAAATTCAACCTCAAGAAAAGTGTTTGTGAAAATCAAATATTATCGACGTTATCTATTTTCTGACTTATGGAAACTAATATTTGTGGAAGACAAACTTGTTCAAACTCCGCATCACGGTATTGAAAATAAATATCTACTGGAATCAAACCAAGTTATTCAAACCTCACAATCAGCCAATAAAACCAAATTTTCGTATACCAATATGTCTGTTCCGAATAATAAAACTATATCATTAATACTAAATGATAATGAATTTGAGTGCATAACACTATTCGTGACGATCATTATTATAAAAATATGTGTCGAGATTCTCATTGCCATTGTTCTATGTGAATCCCGATTATTGTCTAAATTTTCTGTGAATCAATCCAGGACTCCAATACCTTGGATTGCCTATGAAGAAACATTTGTGTAATAAGACATAATTTTGCATGCAATTTGATAAAGTAGTAATAGTGTAATAGTAGTTAAATCAATTATTTAATGAATATTGTTAGAATTTTCTGTTAATCTGCACTTTTTCATTAGATGCAAGAAAAATCAATTTGATTGGCTTATACGGGAAAAGAAAATGCAAAAAAAATTATTTTTTAAAAAGTATATAAGATAGGGGTGTATATGAGTAAATCAGAAATAAAGAGATTCGAGGACGAATCTAAATTAAAGGGGGAGATATGTTGGGGTTAACAAAATGCATAAAAGTAAAAAAAATAGAAAAGCAATGATATTCAAAATAATAATTAAAAAGGCAAAATCAATTAAAATTTTAAACTAAATATTTATCGGGGGAAACGGTTATTAGCGGATGCCAAATGACGAGACGAATCCAAGTATAATAAAATTAAATCGATTGGGGGTCCACAGAAGGAAATATTTAATAAAAATAGAAATTAATTAAAAATTAATTGGCTAATGGGAAACCCGAGCTAATGGGAAGTCCGAGCCAACAGAAAACCCGAATAGTGTGAGAAAACCGGAACATCAACAAATTTTTTAATTACTGAAAACGAAATTGGTTGACGAAGAAAACCCGGGATAAAAGAGAAACCCGTCGCCAAAATAATTATTGTAAACAAATGGAAACCCCTGGAGCCCAGAAATAACTAAGTTGGTTTTGGACAGAGATGTCAAAAACGTCAAAACCAATTTAGTTTGCGGGTGACTTGAGTTGAGAGATTAGTATAAAAAGAAAAGGCAGATCAACAAAATTGCCAGTTGGTCGAAGAGAATATTTCAGAGAGCGGAATAAAGGATGTAATAAACTTAAAGATAAATCAAACAGTCAAACAAATTACGTATTCTTACGCATTGAATTTTGTGAAATCGTGCAGAGTAATTGTGTATGTATTGTGAATTGAATCGATTTTTTGAGAAAGTTGTGAATAAAGTTGATATATAAATTGTAAAATCTTATTGTCTTGGGTTAAATAAATCGATTAAAGAAGGACACCAAGGAGTCAGACCTAAGCATCGACTTTCTATATAAAAACACAACAATTCGTTAACAATAAACCATCATTTGTTATTAACCATTTTCTAATTCACCGGATAAAGTTGAAATTGTCATTCCACGAGTTGGTAACAAGCAAATGGAAGCTTTCAAGACCAAATATATACAATTCAATAGACTGCTTTGAACTTGATTTCAAGTTCTGAGGAAACAGAACTTTTGAATTATCTTCATGTAATTTCAAACCAAATTAATAAAAGAACTTTGCAACCGGTTTCCATTTCTTTTAATTAATAAACAGCTTCATACATTTGCAAATAATTAATAGTTTGCATTATCAAATTTGTTGTCAAAAATCGCAATGTTATTTTTTTATAAAAAATGAATGATCTATTTTAACTGTTTTAGCTTAGATTATTTGACAATTTGAAAATTATTTAAATTCGATTTGTTGTTGGTGAAGGTTTACTCTACCTTTTCAAACAAACTGCTAATGGTTATGAAAAATTAAAATATTTAAAATGAAAAATAATTAAATAAAAATAACTACCTAAAAATATTAATTATTTATTATTAATTGATTATTATTGAATGTAAAAAATGATTGTAAATAGTACTGATACTTGGAGTAGTGAAACTTTTGAAAGCCTTAATATAACCGATATCAAATGCGAAAATCAGTGTATTGTAAAGAAATCTAGGTGCTCCCAAATATGGTACGAACTGACAACTAGTACATTTACTAATGAACCGATAGGGTTTGCGTCTGATGCGTCATTAATAAAGAGAGATGTATTTTCCACCATACGAGGGCGATGGAATAACCGAGCAGAATTTTTGTTAGCGTGTATTGGATCAGTTATTGGCTATGGAAATGTCTGGAGATTTCCAATTCAAGTTTATGAATGTGGTGGTGGATCATTTCTTATTACATATACAATCTTGTGTTTACTAATGGGTGTCCCACTTTTAGTCATGGAAATGGGTATAGGCCAATTTTCTGGCCGTGGCCCATCGAAAGTATTCAAATTAGTTCCAATTATGTACGGTCTTGGGTGGTCCATGATTTTAACATCCATGTTCATCGGAATATATTATGCTCCTATTATTTCTTGGTGCTTGTATTATTTTTTTGCCTCCTTCAAAAAAGTTATGCCATGGACAGTTTGTACTCATGTTTTCAATTCTCTGAATTGTTTGGGTACATTAGATAATAAAACGAATCCAAACATAACTATATATGTTTCTTCTACTGTAGAGTATTGGGACTATTATGTTACTGGATTTATTAAATATCCAAGTCGAAAACCTTACTTAATGAATGAATTGCCTGGTACACCAATGTGGCATTTATCCTTATGTCTATTAATAACATGGGTTTTAACTGGAATGGCAATAATGAAAGGAGTTAGGATTACTGGTAAAATAATGTATTTCACTGTTCTATTCCCATATTTTTGTATTATTGTACTAATTGGTCTCGGATTTTCATTGCCAGGAGCAATGAAAGGTTTATTATTTTATTTAACTCCTCATTGGTACAAGATTTTTGATTTGAATGTCCTATTTGTTGCAATTGGTCAATTGTTTTTTTCTTCTGGAATGGCTACAGGTGGCTTGATGACATACGCTAGCTTCAATGACTTCCGAGACAATTTTTATCGCGACTCTTTTATTATTATTCTTTCAGATTTTACTACCAGTGTTTTAGCAGGTTTTGCTGTTTTTCCTATTCTAGGTTATATGGCAGAAAGAAGTGGAGTGAAAATCGAAAAACTAATAACATCAGGATCTAGTTTGTTTTTTGTTAGTTTTACCGAGGCTTTATCAACTTTGCCTGGTGCCCAATTTTGGACAATTCTATTTATGCTAATGGCTATAACTTTGGGCATGGACTGTCAATTTGCTTGTTTTGAAACCGTGACGACTGGTCTGATGGATGTTTACCCACTATTGCAATTAACAAGGGTTTTTAAAGCAGTCGTGGTTTGGATAATGTGTTTCTTTTATTTTTTAATTGGATTATTTATTATAACTCCCGGTGGAAAATATTGGTTCGTTATTCTAAATGGAAGAGTTATGGCATTTACACTTCCATTTATATTATGTGTTGAAACAATAGTCATCGGTCATTTATATGGGTTTAAAAAATTGAGGTATGATTTTCGAATGATGATGGGGTTTTATTTAGGGTGGTATTGGTTTGTAATGATCTCATTTGTGTGCCCTTTTATCATTTTCTGTATTCTCATAGGCGGGCTATTGAAATCAGAAAGAGTGAAAGTGCATAAACAATTGATCCCAGTTTGGGGTGAAGCGATTGGTATTATACTGATAATAATTTTGATCATGCCAACTATCTTTGGAATATTTGAAACGATATTTCATTATAGGAAAAAGTATAAAAAACTTCATGGGAAAATATTCCTCAAGAAATTATTCGATCCACCAATCTATTGGGGACCATATTATAAACACGAATGGATGAAATCTCAATTTTACAGGAATAAGTTGCTAAAATATAAAGATGATCCTAGATTCCTGAGATACGTATCTGCATTTGAAGATATTCACTATTTATCTACAAATACAAATGTTACAGTATTCTTTTGATTTCGGAAATAAATTTATTATCTTTATTTTTGGCTTTGGATAATTTTATCGTGTCTCTCAGTCGGGGGACCAACATAAATAGCAATTGACAAATTAAGAGAAACATCTTTAGATCAAGAAAATCTAAATTTTTCTATAATTAAAACAATTCGACAAATATAGTATAAAGTGTACTTACCTGTTCTTGAAAATACTGTAACGCTGGATATCAGTTGAATATTCTAGAGTCAAAAATACCCTCTGACTATATAGTTTCATGGTTTTTTTGACGGTCGTTAGTCGATTTATAGGAAGTATAATTTATGACTTTTTATCGAAAACCAAAAATAAACCCTGACTCTACATCCTATCCCAAAATGTATTTTTTTAAAAATAAATAAAAATTACTCTATTTAAAAAAATAAAAATCAGCTAATTTAAATAAAAAAAATTGTTGGGTTATTAATATTGAAAGTTGGTTCCTTCTGACTCCTCGTGCCTTTTTCAAATCAAATAAGTAAACCCAACACAGAATAATTTTATTTTCACTTTACCATAGTTTCAACTCAATCCGATTTATTTCAATTTGTGATTTATTTGCACCCTTCAACGACCGAATAAATTTGATTACCTAAAGGTCGGTTATCCAATGGTTATCACCATTTCTTATAGATAGCTTTTGACTTTACTTGGGTTTAGACTCTTAAACTGGCCTGACTACACCACTCGCTTGCTTCGACCACTGGCCATTTCGTGTTTTTCCTTTTTCCTTTTATACTCCTGCTCAGACTGTTTTCAGACAATTGTCAACAACATTTTCTGCCATACTAAATTATTAAAAATAATTACTTCCCACAGACCACCTTAGCTGACATTTTTCTACAACTTTTACTACATTACTAAATTACAAATTAGGAAATAATTACCTCTCCAGGGATCAGTGGCGCCCATTTAATATGGTTTAGGTCGATTTTCCGTTATATATTGTTCCGTCTACACACCGGAATTTCCTCATCTCTCAGGTTTCCCATTGACTCGGGCTTCCCATTAGTAATTAATTTATTTAATTAATTTTTTTTGTCTTATATTATTTTCTAGGGACCCCTCACTAAATTTTTATTATTTTTTCTGGACTCGTCTCTCAATTTGTCGTTCAACCATACCAATTTCCTCCGATCAATACTACTTTCGAATTTTTGTAAATTTTTTAATTAATGTTACACTTTTATCATTTTAGTGTTTTATTGATTTTACGTGATTTTTCGTAATAACCTAACAATTTTTTACCTTATTCAATTTGCCAACTATAACTTAGTTTGAAAAGTTTTAACTTTACCTTATGTAACCTAAGTACTTACCCTCTATTTTCTTTTAAAAAAGTTTTACTTTTTGTAATTAGTCGACCAAAACTTTACATAAGACACTTTAATTTACTTTATTTTACTTTAATTTACTTTAATTTACTCTAATGAACTTTATTTTGTTTAGAGCCTTTAATTTACTTTAGGTATTTTAATATATTTTTATCTAGAGCATTAATTTACCTATGAAAATTGTGTGACCAAATATTACAACTTTTTTTTAACAAGACTATAAAATACCCATGACAATTGTTTTATCGGTAAGCATTTCAAGCCATTTTTATTTTATATTTACCTATAGGCATAGACCAAACATTGCATTGCTTTTTATTGCTAGTAAAAATATCTATGACTATAATCTGACAATATTAGGCGATTCAAGCCAATTTTTATCTTAGGCGTTTGATTGACAGTCAAAAATACGCCATCATAGAGTCGAAAAATATTTGAAAATAAATACCCCTTTACTATAGTGGGACCGAAAAAAATTTGTGGATAATAAAGTATTCAAAAATAAATTCAAAAAAAATGTCTAGAAAAAATTGCTTAATTTAAAAATCAATTATCTAAATTTGATGAAGATTAATCCTGATTAATTACGTAATTAAATACCCTTCATTTTATTATGCAAAGTAGGTCAATGTCATTGGATGACTCATCAATTTTGTCAAGGTCATTTAAACAAAGACCATGACTCATTCAAAGTCATTGGATGACTCATCAAAATTTTTCAAGGTCATTCAAATTTTCTCAAGGTCACGGAATTTTTAAACATTTAAAAATTTTAATTTACTAATTATAAAAAATAAGTAGTATATCTTTGTAAATTATTTTATTATTATTATTAATATTATTAATATTATTATTGTTATTATTATTATTATTAATATTATTATTGTTATTATTATTATTATTATTATTATTATTATTATTATTTTTATTATTTTTTTTATTATTATTATTACTATATAATGAAAACCAAGACATACAACAAATTTATTATAAAGAGATAATTATACTATAGTAGTATTGTCGAAGAGCTTTATTCAAAGCCCATTCCACATACTTCCGATATTAATAATATTAATAATAAAAGTTTTTATAAGTATTATTAATAATAATAATAATTAAAGATTTTATAAGTATATTAATAATAATTAAAGTTTTTATAAGTATATTAATAATAATTAAAGTTTTTATAAGTATTAATAATAATAAGTTTTTATAAGTAATAAGTATATTATTAATAATAATAATTAAAGTTTTTATAAGTATTAATAATTTTTATAAGTAATAAGTATATTAATAATAATAAAGTTTTTATAAGTATTAATAATTTTTATAAGTATTTATAAGTATTAATATTAATAAATGTTTTTAAAAGTAATAATAATAATAATAATAATTAAAGTTTTATAAGTATTAATAAAATCTTTATAAGTAATAATAGAATAATAAAAAGTAATAATAATATTAATAATAATATAATTAATAATAATAATAATAAAAATTATAATAAAATTATTAATAAAAATAATAATAATAATAATTAAAGTTTTTATAAGTATTAATAGAATAATAAAATGTAATAATAATATTAATAATAATAATAATATTAATAATATTAATAATGATAATAAAATAATTTACAAATATATACTACTTATTTTTATAATTAGTAAATTAAAATTTTAAAATGTTTAAAAATTCCGTGACCTTGAGAAAATTTGAATGATCTTGAAAAATTTTGATGACTCATCCAATGACCTTTATCTACTTTTGAATGACCTTGAAAAAACTAGATGAGTCATCCAATGACCTGGACCTACTTTTGAATGACCTTGAAAAAACTAGATGAGTCATCCAATGACCTGGACCTACTTTTGAATGACCTTGAGCTACTTTTGAGTGACTTTGAAAAATTCGACGAGTCATCCAATGACCTTGACCTACTTTTGAATGACCTTGAAAATTTTTGATGAGTCATCCAATGACCTTGAATGAGTCATAGTCTTTGTTTAAATGACCTTGAAAAGTTGATGAGTCATCCAATGACCTTGAATGATTCATGGTCTTTGTTTAAATGACCTTGAAAAATTCGATGAGTCATCCAATGACCTTGAATGATTCGTGGTCTTTGTTTAAATGACCTTGAAAAATTCGATGAGTCATCCAATGACCTTGAATGATTCGTGGTCTTTGTTTAAATGACCTTGAAAAATTCGATGAGTCATCCAATGACCTTGAATGAGTCGTGGTCTTTGTTTAAATGACCTTGAAAAAGTTGATGAGTCATAGATTGGCCTTGAATGATTCGTGGTCTTTGTTTAAATGACCTTGAAAAATTCGATGAGTCATCCAATGACCTTGAACGAGTCATGGTCTTTGTTTAAATGACCTTGAAAATTTTTATGAGTCATCCAATTACCTTGAATGATTCGTGGTCTTTGTTTAAATGACCTTGAAAAATTCGATGAGTCATCCAATGACCTTGAACGAGTCATGGTATTTGTTTAAATGACCTTGAAAAGTTGATTAGTCATCCAATGACCTTGAATGAGTCATGGTCTTTGTTTAAATGACCTTGAAAAAGTTGATGAGTCATCCAATGACCTTGAATGATTCATGGTCTTTGTTTAAATGACCTTGAAAATGTTGATGAGTCATTGTATTTGTTCTAAAAAATTTGTACTTTTAAACTTAGGAAAAAATTTTTTTGCCGGGGGAGTATTTGAGCTAGGTGACCTCAGAGCTAGATGGCCGGTATCCCACTACTATTTATATAGTTAATAATAAAAATAGTAATGATAATAAATTCGTTGCCCACGTATTAAGTTTCAACGAATTTACTTTTTTTACACTCAATTGCATTGAAATGATATATTATTGATTCAAATTGCATCCAATTTATATTATATTTCAATGAATTGCACCACATTGATAAATTATTTCATCAAGTTGTAACTATTTGGCAAAAACTGATGTGAGCCCTTATTTATTGTTTGTTCAGAACGATAATGCCTATATACTTTTGAGCGCTAAACCCAAATATCAAATTTAGAAAGAAAAACATAAAGGAAAAGAATAAATCACATAATTAAAAAATAAATCAAGTTTTAACATCTAAAACTCGAAAAATAATAATAAAAATCACAAAATTAGAAAATATATTTTAAAAATAAAAATTAAAAATCTTTATTTTACCGCATTAAAATACATACAGGAAAATAGTGGTTTATACGGCAGTTCTGAGCAAACAAAAATCAGTACGTTTTTCGTAAAATTTTTATTACTATCTATATTACACGTACTCTGGAAACATAATTTAAAGATCGAGGACTCTAAAAAGAGCGTGTGGTAGCCGTGGGAAAGATTTAAATATAAACGAAAGGAGATCATTGATAGAAGAATAAACTGAGTGAGTAAATCAGCGAAATTGAACTGAAAGGAAAAAGAGGAACTGAAATCAAGTAAAGTAATGAAGTTTTCGAAACATTAGGAACACAATTGCTCCATTTGAACCACATTAACTGAAAATTATTTGAAATATGCAATATAAAAGTTAAATATATGCAAATGAACTTGGAAAAATTTCTAGCGACGAACCTTGTGGTTGGAGATTAAAATTATAAAAAATTATCATAAGAGTGTACATTGATTCCTCATTGAACTACAAGGGAAACACTAGATGGAAATTGAGTGAAAAATAGACAATAATATCCAAACGACTACAAAGATCAGTTATCTACTTAATTTGTTCATTTTCTATACTTTCAAGAAAATTCTCCATTAATTAATCAATTATATAAATTCATTTTAAAGTGTATCGGATTTCTTACTGTTATTATTTATTTTATTGTTTAATATTCCCCCAAATAATAAATATAACTAGAATATGATTTAACTTAAAAGTGATAGTAATAATAATAATGAATAGAGAAAAATTTTTATTATAAAATAAAATTATATTACCGATAAAGCTTCATGAAAGAAAGAAAAAATCCAAGACGTTACTAAAATTTCCATAAATTAAATCAGAATGATAACTCCAAATTCCGGGATAGTAGAAAATCACGCGTTTCAGTTCATTATAAACTGTTATATTAAATTTAAAAAATCAAATTATTAACTTTTTAGACAATTTGTATTTAAATTAAAGCCGAAAATTTTTGAAAAAAATACCAATAACTCTACTCGGAGTTGTAGAGAAAATTATGAAAAAATTTCTTAAGATTTTTCATGAAATTCAATCAATTTAATAATTTTACAAGGTTTCAGATATTTCAGAAATATCGATCGAAACTCTAGATTTTTGCAGAAATGAAGAAATAGCAATGTAAGATTTAACTTGTACTTAAAATAAATTCATTTTTTACCTTATTTGCAATTTATTAGCAGCAGTGAAACCAGAACCTTCAAATGAGGAGTTTACAAAAACAGAAAACATAAGTTTTCCGATAACTTACGTTTAAAAAAAATGTTTTTTATAGAAATATAAAAAATCCGAATCATTAATTACATTGAAAATGGGTAAGATTTTATAAATTTGGGAAATTAACTGAAATTTCCAAAGCCTCATAAAATCAATAAATATCAAAAATTTGCATTTGTCTAAAGGTAAAAAAGATGGCAGCCGAAACGAATTTCCAAGGAACAGAGAAATAATTTATTCGAATGTACAAACTTTTTAATAATAAATTTTAGTTTTCAATTAATTGGACTTACATTTATTCGAAAATAATTCCATTCATTTACATAAATTGGCATTAATTCCTAAAAAACCCAAAGAAAATTAATAAATCGAAATTTAAAATACACCATGATGAAAAGTATTATTTAAGAGCTTGGTTAATGATCTCATAAATATACAAGATTCCAATCCAAGCCTTAAAATATATTTATTATAAAAGTTACCTGTCAACCATTTGAAAAATGACTAATTCATAAACTTTGTAAATGAATGTTGATTAAAACCTCTATTATAGAAGTTTTTAATAAACTGAAACGGGTGTAAATAAATAAATTGACATTACGAGTGACAGAAAGGGATAAGAGAATCCACTCCCTATATGACGTTGTCCGGGCAATAGCGGCGAGCAACATATATAGTTCACGGAGAGATTTCTAGATCAACGGCAACGATAATTGAAAAATTGGGGTTATACTAGCTATTATTATTATTATTATTATCATTACTATAATTAGTATTATTTAATATTTCCTACAAAATTAGACTATGAATCAGATTTTGTAGAAAATATTATGTCACTTATAAAGAAATCGGAGGTGAAAAACAAAAAAAGTCCTTATAATTGTTGGGATATTATGAAAAAAGCACAGTAAAATCAGTAAAACACTAAAATGATAAAAGTGTAACATTAATTAAAAAATTTACAAAAATTCGAAAGTAGTATTGATCACGGGAAATTGATATGGTTGAACACCAAATTGAGAGACGAGTCCAGAAATAATAATAAAAATTTATTGAGGGGTCCCTAGAAAATAATATAAGACAAAAAAAATTAATTAAATAAATTAATTACTAATGGGAAGCCCGAGGCAATAGGAAACCCGAGAAATGAGGAAAACCCGGTGTGTAGACGGAACAATATATAACGGAAAATCGACCTAAACCATATTAAATGGGCAAAAAAAATAAATTAATTACTAATGGGAAGTCCGAGGAAATGGGAAACCCGAGAGATGAGGAAAACCCGGTGTGTAGACAGAATAATATAAAAGGGTAAATTGGCCTAAACATTATTAAATGGGCGCCACTGATCTATGGAGAGGTAATTATTTCCTAATTGGTAATTTAGTAATGCAGCAAACGTTGTTGACAAATGTCGGCTAAGGTGGTCTGTGGGAATTAATTATTTTTAATAATTTAATAATGTAGCAAATGTTGTTGACAATTGTCTGAAAACAGTCTGAGCAGGAGTAAATCAGCGAAATTCTAATTATAAAAAATTGAAATAAATTGGATTGAGTAGTTACTGTGGTAAAGTGCAAATAAAATTATTTTGTGTTGGATTTACTTATTTAATTCGAAAAGGATACGAGAAGTCAGAATGAACCGACTTTTAATAATAATAACCCAACAATTATATCATTGAGAACGTCAACTTTCGGCAGTTCAAAGACGTTCAACATGTCATTAGCATAATTCCCAATGAAAATTATTGGTGTTTACTTCTTTATTCGACCTGTCGTATGACTTGTAATATTTTCGATTTTCGAAAGACTGATATTTCTGATCGACTAACCGAAATAGGAGGAAACTTTACGGATTATTTAAACAGTTCTATCTTGAGTATGAAAATAAAATTTCAAATAAATCATGGTATTCTCCACCGCTGCTTCATTTCAGATTATTCAACTTTTCATACTTCTGCTTTCATTGTGTTTTGGGAAAAATTGATTTTAGATCGGAATTTTCAACATGATAAAATATATAAGCTACTTGATGATATCAACACTAAAGAGTGTGGTGAAATTTCATTAAATTTAAAACTAATAAATGGAAATATTACCGACAATATTTTATTAAAATATTTTAATAATTTAAGTTTATCAACAAACTTCGTTCTTTTGGGTTTCACAATGTGTACTGCTATTCTTGACGATTGTACTCATTATTCGAATGAACATTTAAATTATAAGTGCCTCCAAAACGCGAAAGTTGTATTTGTCATTTTTGCACCACCAAAGTCTTGGGAAACACTACTGGTAATTGATTGTACCACTGACCAGCATTACTTTCTGGATCCAACAACACTTGATGTCAGAATAAACTATATATTTACGTGTAAATTATTAGCTAATAAAATAAATGAAATAAAAAACTCACGTGATTGTTCAATTCGAGCAGGCAAATGTCCATGATGTTCGTGGTTCAGGTTTGCTCAGTAAAATTCTAGCATGTGCTTTCATCAACAACTATGAGCATGATATGTCCATTGAAAACATTAATTTGAGAGAAATAGCAAGTATTATCAAATCTTTTCATTTAATTGTTTCTGAGATCAATAACATCTATAAAGAGAAAATTTTAACAAAAGCAAAAGAAACAATTAAATTTGACTTACAACAGCGTAAAATTAAAGTGTTTGAATTAATTATTAGTTGAAAGCAATATTCGACAAATTCCTCAGTTAAATAATTTCACTGACATTAAGCCCACGAACCATACCTAGGAAGTAAACAAAAATAAAAACTAATAAGTAAATATAAAAGTAGATCAGAATTTTTAATTAATATGAAATTAACTTTTTATAAAATTATTAATGAATTACCAGTCACTGTCAGGCCTGAAATTCAGGATATTTTGATCCAATTCTGCCGCGGGGACCCAGTATTGAATTCATGAAATAAAATTCTTAAAGATTGTCGAAGCACGACAAATGTTCTCAATCTTGTAGATATTTTACCGTTTGAATTTTTTACGAATTAAAGAGAGCTGATAACACTTAACCGGGTATTGATGGTATTCAATACAAAGATCTTGTAAAGTTTCCTGGTTAATAAAATCATCAGTAGTAAAATCATTCCGATTAGCTGGAAAACCTTCAAGACTATATTAATTCCGAAACCTGATAAGACAGATAATTAAGATAAAGTTTCATCTTGGCGACCAATAGCTCTGCTGCCTGTAATTTATAGTCTTTACGTCTATTTTAACTATACGTCTAACATCATGGTTGATATGTAACGATATTTTGGTTATTGGGCAAAAGTGTTGTTCTGTTTATGAAGGTTGTGTCGACAACAATCCAATACTTTCTGCTGCCCTTGAGCATTAGAAATATAGCAAGAATTCCCTATTAGCTATTTCTTGCTTAGATATTAAGGACGCATTTGGCAGTTTTTCTCATGACTACTTGTAGAATGTTCTGAAAACTATTGGCTTTAGCGGAGAGTTTATTACTATTGTCCAATTACTTTACACTGACACTCGATCTTTCTACAGCTGTGGCCCAATTATTGATGTTGCTGTTGAAGCTGCTACAGAAATAGGATTTGAATTCCGACCGAAGAAGTGTGGCTACATGCAGCTTCCCAGAGTTAACATCAATGGTGAGATCTTGATCAATGAAAAGGAGATCAAAACGTTGTTGTCAAAAGAACTTTACAAAAATCTTCTTGTTCCAGTAGGCGAGGACAATGATCAAAGTCCTTATGCAATTCTTGATAAAGTTGTTAGTGTCAAAAGTAAAATTGCAGATTCCGGTTTATTTGAACGGCAAAAGCTCAAGGCCTACAAGATTTTTATTCATTCTCGACTGACATTTGCATTCCGAACACGTGAAATTAAAACTAGTGCTTTATCAGCTTTTCTCACTAATCTCTGTGGTAATAACTCAAGTAAATTACGTGGCCATCTGAGAAGAATTTAGAACTTTCCGCACAATTCTGATACAGTTTATTTATACAACACAACTGAAAATGGTGGAGCTTCGTGTGTCGATTTTCTTGATCAATATCATACTCAAAAAATTGTGCACATTTTCCGACTGTTTACTTCCAATAGCGATTACTCGAGAAAAGTTAATATTGACTCTCTAAAGTTTGTAATGGATCCTCATCTTGGAATCAAAGAGCCTACATTACAACAAAGTTATGATTGGATTAATGGTGCTGAGACTAAATTAAACCATGATGGAAAGAAAACGAGATTTCAACGTGCACGTACTTCAATAATTTACTTAAAAGAGAACACTCAATTTCCGTATCTTTCATATTGTAAAAGGACAAGTTTTTTTATATCTGATAAAAAGAATCATGGAACTGTCACACTTACGACTTAGTTTCGAAAACCAGTTTCTAATATTTTTCACTCTGCATTGCACGACATATATATGCAAAAGTGGCAACTGAGCACATGATTGCAATGGATATAAAATTATCTTCAATAAATAAAGCAATTTTTAAAAGTAAACTTGGCGAATTTGCATGGAACTTTATACATAAAGCGCAAACTAATACACTTAACATCAATGCAAAGCTAATAGAAAGGGGATTCTAGACTTTGTAGACGTTGTGAGAAAGAGGATGAAACAATGCCTCATGCTCCACAGTCATATAAGATTCACCAAATACTAACATTAGAGAGACACAATGACTGCTTAAAGATATTAACGAGTAATTTGAAAAATCCTAATTTTATTGTCGTAGTTGACCATTCTTGTTCTCTTGTCCTGAATTTAAAACGACGTGTCGATCTTATAATAACTGATAATGAAACAAAAAGAATATTCATGATTAATATTAAGTGTTCAATGGATTCTATTTCACATTTTGACTTGACTGATAAGGCAAATATTGAGAAATATAGCTTGCTTCAGAATGAATTACAGGTCGCAAAACCTGATTATAAGGCAGAGATTTACAATTATATTATTGGAGCATTAGACTCGATTCCTCCATCAACTTGTTACCTGATTTATAAACTTTGCATTGAACCCTTTCAAACAGAAGGTTTGCTTAAAGAATTTGCAATAGGCAATATCCTGCTCTCATCTAAAATATGGTATTATCATGTGCACGGCCTTCTACCAGACTTCTGCAATTAATTTAAAATTAAGGATATTTAAACTAACTTAAACGTTTTCATTGACATCAGAATTATTTTTTTTATTTGAAATAATTCAGACTACATTCGTAATTTATCTTTAAATTCAATATTATTAACCTGACTTTTGCCTTAGTAAAAGTCGTAATTGAATTTCGAAAACTTAAAAAATCAAATCAGATCTTAGTTTGTAGTATTTTTTACTGCAAAATTTATATTTGCAATGCCGATGACGAATCATCATATCAGATCAAGCAAAAGAAAATTCAGAAGACACTGATTGATCAAATACTTGATAAATTACATTTGAATTCATCCTTCTCTACTACGATTGCAGTATGAATTCATGTTGAGCATATTCTTTTCACTGTGAAACAAACTTGTTATATTTAATAAAACTTTAAATAGTACTAGTGAGCAATTTTGTTAAGTCTACGTAGACTTAGTCGTAGACGTAGTTGTAGGCGTGTTAGGCAATGATGGGCGCAAATGGTTGCGGATAGGTATGGATGGGTGTGGATTTGTGCGGATCAGTGTGTGTGTGTGATATGTATTTTCGGGAATGTTCTAAAATGTGTGTGTGAAGGAATTCAGAAAGTTAGGTTCCAGAAGGTAGGTGTGTGGCAGATGGTAGGGAATGGAAGGATCCATTAGTTTGAAGGTTCTAGAAGGTAGGTGTGTGGAAGGTTTTAGAGGGTAGTCGTGTGTGTTCCAGTACATTATCAAGGTTTATTGGTCCACAACTGCGTGACATAATAAGTGTGAATAGTATTAGGTGTGTATAATAAGTATGTCTCCGGGTAGTGACTGGCCAGTGTGCACGTGACATAATCGTCCGGTCACCTGGTAACAGTGGACAAATATCAGTTACTTGGTATAAACCACGTGGAAAGGGGTCGATTTCCAGTTAGTAACAGCCTGAACAGAGGTCATATATTACATAATATTACTTAAGCCTAAAGGGGGATTTATATCTGACGGGCTCACATCCTACTACTCATGATTTTCATTGTTGTTTGCATCAGGTTATATTGATGGAATGTTTTGCCAGGACTGTATTTATGCGGAACAAACTCAAATTGAAAAATAGTAAGAATCGACAATACACAAACGGGAAAATATCTTTAATATTATTTGATTGAATGTGGTGATAACTAACTGATAATCGGTTACAGCTCCTTGTTTATATTGTTAAATTATTATTATTAAGTCGGTTAATCTTTGACTCCTCATGTTCCTTTTTTATAAATAAAATAACAAATTCATAAATTGTCACACAATTTGCACTTTTTGTCTGATATTAATATGCTAACGCGAAAGCAGATATTCTAATGTAAAATATTAGGTTGATTTAGATTTATATTCAAAGTTTATTTTTTGGCTTCACTGACCTTCTCGCGCTTTTCAACATATGATTACTTAAAAATAACCAACTTCTCTCGTTTCGAGTTTCATTTTTATACGGTTTTTTCGACAACTGTTTAATAGCTGATAAACAACAATCTTCGAATTCTCCAAATTATTCGCACAATTCCGGGTCTAATTACTTTTGAAACCCGGGGTAATTGTTTTTCAAACATCCCCTTTTGCTAGTTTGGCTCTTCAGTTAATTTCTCTGAATCAAAATAATTATACTGTTTATTTCCCAATGTCTCTGTATAGCTCGACTCTACACGTCTTGGGTTTTCTTCATCGTTCGGGTTTCCCATTATCTCATGTTTTCCATTAGGAAATTAATTAATTTTAATTAGTTTGCTTTTAACCTATAACTTTCCTTGGGGAACCCTCATTAAATTATTTTTATTATGTTTGAGTTTGTTATTAAATTTAGTGTTGAAAATTTCCCGTTTACCCCGATCAATTTTAATTTTCAAATTTTATAAATTTTTTAATTTTTGTACTTCAAATCGTACTTCAACCATGAATTTTGCAGAGAAAAGAAGCTACTTTTATAAGTGAATTTGTTCTTATTATTTTAAAAAACAAGTAGAGCAACGTGAGAGATTATTTCAAAAGTACTTTGTATAAAAAAGAAAATTTCTATTTCGAAGCTTAGCAGACATTTATTTTTGTCCTCGAAGATCTGAATTTTTCAAGGTAATTTCAAACCTATTCAAAAGTTTTCGAAATAAAATCTTTACCATTAGCTAATGGTATTATGGGCAAGTCTTCAAAGGATATGGAATTGCTAATTTGAATAACCAACGTAAATGAAGACCAACTTGGATCGGATTCGTATATAAATGAAAGTGAGGAATTTGATAATATCAACGAAATTGAAGATTCTGAAGCCAGTGGGAATGAAAATTATTGTAATACCAACCGTTAAAAAAAAGAATGCGTATTTTACTGAAAATCAACATGAAATAACGGATTCTGAGAAAGAAGAAAATTCATTTGAACGTTGTGTTGATGGAACTTTATGAAAACTACTAAAGGAAGATGAAGGCTGTGGTAGAATACCACCTTATAGAGTATTCAAAATACGTTTGGACCAACTGAGTAGGTAGTAGTGAGCTCATGATGACTCATTGTTTTCTACCCCACTGTGTGTATGCAATGAACATTAAATAAGATCCTAAAATTTTGTGCCCCAGTGTGTGTGTGTGCACGGGACAATTAATAGAAACCTTGAAATTTTTAAAAAATATATGTATTTTTCTATAAATTTTATGAATTTTAAAAAAGGAAAGTTTTTTCTATCCCTCGTGTATGTGTGTGTTCAAGGACATTTAATAGCATCTTGAAAGTTGAAAACCGATAAATTATTATTATTAATATTAGTATTATTATGATTGATAATTATAACTATTATTTTTATAACTATTATTATTATTGTTGGGCCAGAACACCGACGGCCTTGTAAATGTTTAAATGAATCGGTAACACATATGCAAATATAACCGGCAGATTTAAAATCGAACCTATTAAAACACCAATTAACCCTATCAAAATGCGAGAAAGAAAACAATTAAATATAAAATTATAAACACAAAAATAAATTAAAATAATAACCAAGTACAACAAGATCCGCACGAAATAAATACAAACATAACACGAAAACCCACAATTTAACCGAAATTTGACAATTTATCAAAAAATATAAAATTTCATGAAAATGAAATAAAAATCAAAAAATTTGAATTAGAAATAATTCAATTTAAAAATTCAAAAGAAAAATTGTCAAATAAAATCTCAAAATAATAAAATTAAAGATTAGAATTTACCAGAAAAATTCCAAGGTCAAATTTTGTTTTACTAAATCAAAAAGAACACGCAAGGTTAGGGTCGTACAATAGGTATATGTACCGATTCATTTTTACACAATTTTAATCAGTTTTTCCAAAACTTGAAAGTTATTTTGAAACTTGTTTTAAATTTCGATGTAAGTGAGAGTTTTATCCTCGCAACTTCAATTGAGCTCTGCTTGGGTGCCGGCGTGGGGAGAGCGGTGTTTTCATGATTTTTTTTATGAATGTATCGGGTAAATTATATTTTGATTTTTAATAAATTATTTAAATAGCATAAAAACTTTGTTTTATATTGTCGAAATTTTTCCGGCCAACAGCTGAAACCTCTACAAGTCATTAAAATCCCACATACTATTCGAAATCGTGTAAGTGCGTGGAATATCGCCGATGATTCGTGCCCGCGAAGGCCCCGGCGTGCGGAATGCAGGAGCTAGAATGTCAATATCATTTCGTATAGGGGAAAAGGGGGAAGAGGAAATAGTCTTTTGGCTGTTTCCTCTACTCCCAATTTCCATAAACTCGACCTAAACTATATTTACATACGGCTCAAAATCATCACACGAGTAGTCCAGTGGGCACTCATTAACTATAATATGAACACAACGTGCCTAGGACCAAAATGCAGGACGGTGACGGGAACCTTAAATAAATAAAATCGTTGCTATGCTACAAATATAACGAAGTCTAAAAAATATTAAATCGTTGTTAATAAAACGCTATAATATAGAAAATGTTACAAAAGGAAACTTGTTATGTAAAATGACGTGTAAAATATAATAGATTGTAGTATAACTACTGAGTATTGCTATAACCAAAGAAAAAATCATTAAAATTCCCCTGAACTAACATGAGATAAAAGTTTCAAACTACCATCCAACTAAGGCGCTAAGAAAAACATAAAATTTGAATAAAAATGAGATAAAGAATTTTTCAAGTGAGATCGAACTAAAATACTGTGCTAGGTTATAAAGTTTTCCGTAGAGAATATCGAGAACTTGTCGTTGAAATCAAAGATACCATGATTAAAGATAAGGGAATTTTAGCTAAAATCAGTGAACAAAGGCATTAGAAAATAAAGAGTTTGATAAAAATTAACAGTAAATGTAAACAAATTATACCGACGTCAAATCAAATTACAGACCGAAATATTCATGCCGAAAAATTACGTCCTCAGAAACCAAGAGTAAATCAAATTTGAGACGCTCGGATTAAACGACATTGTGTTCCAAAACTTCTATCAATACTAAACGCATTTACCACCTGAATTAAAATATAAAAATATAAACACCCTGCAAAATATTAAAAATCGAGAACTAATACACAGTATAACAAAGTAACTCTACTCCTGGAGCGAAAACTAATTCCCAAAGAAATTCTTCACCATCCCCAGACGAAATAAAATAATAAAGCGTAAAACATGAAAAAGAAAATAAAGCCAACCAATACTTTACCCATCATAGGAACATAGGCATGATCAATTAAACAACAATAGAATGTTTAGTCATATCAAATGTACGACGAGTCAAATTCCCCCATCCATAGAGAAAACTTCCCGACAGCCTAAACTCCATCAATCGACTAAACGCGGAAAACCCTCTTTAGTCAAAATCGGCGAGAAGATAACCATTGAATAAGTAGAGACCCATATTCTCCCAACACGACGAGACCTCATAGCGATAAACGCAACTCCATATTCCCCGACTAAAGACTCGGCTAAGCTATAATTATTTAATAATATGACCGTAAAATAAATCGAAAGACAGACACCCAAACCTTTACCAGTAATTGTAAAACGGTAGTTTCTAGGATAAAATAAAACAACTAGTACCAATCCAAAAAATAATCACCAACAACAAATTACAATCATTTATTAAAAAATAAACCCATAAATAAAGGAGACGTTTCAGCATGGTTCTTTTCTGGCCAACCGATGTCCACTACGAGTCGACCCTGAAAGAATAAAAGCTATTAAAATAGAAAGAACCTAATTATCCGCTGATACCTGTGATTATAGTATTTCTCCACCAGAATAATCCGCCGATCCAAGCCAAGCGAGTGTGAATCTATGAATAAATTGATAAATTAAATGTTGTAGATAGATTAAAATGCCTACCAGATAATAAGATGTGACATTTAACTCTACGAAAATCAATATAGCCCATCCCTTGCATATGGCGTATTACAAGCATAATTGCAGGCACACCCTAAGTGCAGGTGGCATATCCATATACAATGCCAGAGACTGCCGGAAATTGTAAATCAGCGTGACATTACCCAATACACACCCATCCAATATAGAATGGTCGGATACGAATGAAAATGCTGAATTTCCGAAATGAATATGGAACATGACATTTTGCGAGAAGGTCACGATCAATAATTCTCGAATTTATCCACACACGACGCATCGGCAATTGAGCGATGATATCAGCGGAAGAGTGTGTCTTCCACCAATTGCTACACCGGCAGGCACACACGCCCAGCCAGCAAAGTCATTTGAAGCAATGTCAGCCAGATTAATATAATCTCACACCAGTAGGCACACACCGCGCCAGATTACTTAAGAAATCCCGATGATTCAGATCGATAGTTAAGTTTCAAACAATTTTTCGAAATGCATCGCCAACGGAATTACATTGATGAGAGTACGACGACCAGGATACCAGGCGAGGACATGGCACCGGAACCAGAATCTCAAATTTTGGGTAAATTTTAATTTTACGAACTTTGACATTAATCCATAAGAGCACCTGTTAGGAAGTTTGCCGCATCGACCCCAATGTTAGGAACGCCGATAACCGTCATGAATTACCAAATCCGGAGTGCGATACTGAGAAATGCAGGACTTCATCTGAGTTATTTTACTACGCAAAACCTCGATTTGTAGTTACTATGCCAGGGAACCAGTCGAAAGCGTAACTGACGTTCTATTTATTTCCAACGACGATAGCCGGTAATATGAAAATTTCTCCGAGATATTTTGATTTCTCGCGATCCACCAGTGAGGGATAAGTTCAAGTACGTTTACTTTTTGAAAATGATGCGTTGGAGTACTGTGATTCAAAACCCTTAGTGTTTGATGGAGTGTTTCATCAAGTTCGTTGACCTCTCCAAACCCAGGTTATTACTAAACTAAATACCAAGAATATACTAAATTAATTTAATTTATTTTTTTTTGTTATTACATGATTCTTAATTTCGTCTACTGATTCTTTTTAGGAACATTGATTATGAATTTTGATTTTTAACAATTATTTTTAGGAACATTAATTATGAATTTTGCTTTTTAAAAATTATATTATGAATTTTCATTTTTAATAATTATTTCATGAACATTGAGTATGAATTTTGATTTTAAATTTAATAAGTAGATTTTGGAGTATTGATTACTACTCGATAGAGGGATTTTTTTTATGAAATGAGTATTCTTACGGAGCGTAATTATTATTCAATAGATAGAGTTAGACTTCAGTTCAGTCAATAAGGTTTCGCGTTAACGGTTATTCGCTAAATGAATGCTGATTTTGAAGCCCTTTGATGAGCATTATGGTTAATTATATTATGATAGGTGCATATTTGATTTATAATTACTTTTAATAAGCATTTTGTTAACTTATCATTCCCTAATTCCCTGTAATAAGTATTATTGTTGATTATTAGTTGATAAAGGAATTTTGGTTATCGTGTTTTGTTTCATTTAATAGGTATTTTTTAGTAGTTATTTAGTGATAGATAAATTCTTGAATTCTAATTCCATTTAACAAATATCTTTCGTTAAATGGTATTGGATGAACAGATTTAGGATTTGTAATGTTACTTAACGGATTTTTTTTTGGAATAATGATTTTAGTCGGTAAACTAAATTGCGGTTCACTTAACAAGTATATATTTTTAACGTTATCTTAATACCCGATGAAGGACTTTTCGACGTTAACTTCACAAAATGGGTTCTATTTTCATTTACTCTAAGATAAATAAATTGTCGATTATAAATCGGGCTCGACGAGTAATTTTTCGTGAAGATTAACTGATAACCCGATTCTTGATTTAACTCTTCATTCAACGAGCTAGGTATCATTGACGGATAGCCAGTTTAGTTAAACTAAGCAAGACCTAAAAGATTTCAGGCAAAGAACACGATATTTATTAGCCAGAGAATTGGAATGATCAATTTAATCAAATCTTGTTTAGGGGAATCAAGAGGCATTATTCGACTTCCCGCGTAGGACGCGAATCGATGGCGACAGGCCATGTGGGATGCGGGCTTCGCCGTGTCCCGGCCGAGAGAAGTCCGATCGGATGTACTGCGAAGAATGAACGACGTTGAGCTAACATTCGTAGAACGAAAGCAAGAATCATGTCGAACCCTGCCCAGGAAATTCGCGAGCATGCGGTGCTCCTTCTCGCCCGTCTCGAGGATCAACAGCGCCGGACCGATCTTCTGGTAGCCAGAGCCAGACTATATTTCGCGAACGTGGAGGAGGATATTGTCACCGGCCTAATTGTGAGTACTGACGACTACTCACCGTCGCCCCACTCCTTTTTCAAGCGTTTGAATGTGAATTCCTCAAACCTCAATGTTGCCGTGCCCCAGAGGACCCTTCCCAGCCGCAGGAGAAGGACAGATAGACCCATCTTTGTATATCGGGAGCGCTCTTACGCTCAGCCGGCCTCTGAAGAACGCGATGATGGTAATCACCGAACCCCTCATTTTCAATAACGACTCGATTACATTTAGTGAAATTAAAATTAAATTTTGAATAAATAATTAGTTGATTTTCTATTTATTTTTATTTTTCCAAATCGGTTCAATAATATTAATACTTGTATGATCAAGTAAATAACTTAAGACTTGTAGACCAAAGTTAATTTCATTGTTTACAGATATGGAATCACTGGAAAGTCTACAGAAGGAATTGGAGCACGCGCGAAAAATCAACAAAAATTTCTACGAGCAAATCGTCCAGTTGTCAAAAGAAATCCAGCAAACAAAATCCGCCTGGATAGAACCAAAGAAAGCAAAATTGCTTTATCAAAGGCTCACAGCAGCACAAAAGGGCTGGACGGAAGAGAGGCAATTAAATCAAAGCCTGAGGACCCAGATAAAGGGGCTAGAAGTAGCATTGTCGGCCTGCCAAGAAGGAGCGGCAGTGACATATCCCCTCGTCTTTGCCCCTGCCAAACTGGCCTACCGAGAGGCGACAACAGGACCAAAGACTACACCGAAAGCTAGCGGTTACCGCCCCGGTCTTAAGGAGCGGGCTAAACGCCGAGCCGCTCGGGTATCAACCAACACTTGATTTGACACTCCTAGATGTGTTGTTTCTTTTATAAAAAATATATTGGCTGTTACTTAAATATTATTTAGAGTATTTGATAAGTGGTGGATCGCAGAAAGCATTGTGAATACGTTAAAACGGGTGAATGAGAAGTTTGCATGGGGATTATAGATAGGAATGATGAAGTTAATGGTACAAGGAGACCCAAAAATTGAAATCGAGCACAGGTATTCTATCGACAGCTCGTTGAACCCAGAGGTCGTTCGGTCAATTATAGCCTTAGCAATAGCGCTCACTTTTTGCGGATGATCCACCCACTCGAACACAGTTCCAACGTTGCTTAGCAACGGGTGCCCAGTGGTAGCAAGAAATATTTATATGGCGTTACCGGGGTAACCACAGAAAGATTTAAACAAACAACAGTACCCAGTAACCCACCATATAAGTTTGGGGGCTCAGCCGGGATCAAATGATTGTTTTTGCAAAGAACCCAAGGATATAAATTGACATGAAATCATCTTATGAATAATTTGACATATAAATCAATGCCCATGCTACCTGAAACATTCAATCAAAAACATTTACTAATACCTGACAATACAATATCCAGTTAAGGTACCAACAACACTCACGCGACGTACAAGTAAACGACGCATAATTAAAAGGGTAAATTTCGGGATAAAATAAAATGGGGTAAATAAGGAGATTAACGATAAACAACGAGAGAAAGCAATCAAACCTAGAGAGTAAATAAACATAGAATAAACTCCAACGAGTAATAATAATTACTAAATGAGTATTCCAAAATAGAATAAACTATAACGAATAGTTGTAACTAGTAAACTAATATTTTAAACAATAATCGGATAAATCTCAACGAGTAACTATTTAATTAAAATATCGATAGATAAATTCAAATGAGCAACTATAAATATTTAAATTAGTATTTTATAGATGGAACCAACCAAAATAATAGCAAAACTGAAGGGTATCTTGGATATCGAAAACGATAATCTAGAGGAATTAATTAATAAACTAAAATTAATTAAACTAGTCAAAGATTACATAGCAACGATTTCAAACCTGTACTCTGACGAACTCTGCATATTAATAAAATTGATCGATGTTGACCAGGTGGTGACAACTGAACGAATATACGAGATTTTATCAATGAGATTGGAAATAGCCGAATTCGGCAAAGTTTGGAACACTTTAATGAAAAAAGTCGAAAACATTGTAGAAGAGATAACAGCAACGATGAAAGAGCAGACCAAAGCTTACCAAGAATGTTATGTGTGCAAAACAGAGGAAGCATGAGTAAGGGTGATACCTTGCGGACACCTGAGTTATTGCCACGGATGCGCACAAGAGTCGCACTGCATGTTATGCCAACGGAAAATAAAGGAGAGACTAACTATTAAACTTTCCATGAACGGAAATTGTTATTTTAATACGAAATAAATATGTATTTTTTGTTAGTCAAATTAAAGTTGTTATCATGATATGAGATAAAAGTGTACGTCGAATGGTTATTATGCTTGAAATAAATATACATTGTTTAATTATCAAAATGTAAATATGCAGTGTTCGAGAGTAACTAAAAATAAAATAACCAAACAACGATAAATAAAAAACAAATTAATAAAAGCCGAATCAAGGAAAAATTAAAAACACATGCACAGAGACATAAAGTATTGGACGGAAAAATTTCGACAACCGAGTTTCCTAGTGTATAATTTTTGTGTTTTATCTATATTATATTGAGATAGGACGAGGAAAAAACGATAACCTGAGCTATCAAATGATAGTACGCTCACCCGAGGGAAACCTTGATCAACCCTACTGAGAAAGGAAATGGTAGGCCAAATCGCGTATGTCAGCAAGCAACCGGCGAGAGATTGATCACCTCTTTTGGGAAGTTTGCTGATGCGATTACCACAAATTTTGAGGGGGAAGTGAAGAGATGGACCGAGAGGTGAGAGAAAGTGCACACGATTTAGAGAATTAAAGTTTTTGTAAAGGTACCTAGAAACAAAGGGACTGGTAGCGCTGAGCCGTTCGATACAAAAACCTGGATACCACACCGAGTATCGAATGAATATTTTTTGCTGGGCGGGACTCGATACACAACCTGGATTCCACACCGTGTATCGAGGACACCAAACGGTAGGCGAGATGTGAACTAACCGGTAAATGGTTCATACTCGAAAGGACCTACTAAGGATCAGATCAGGGCGGCCAAATTGTGCCGGAAATCTGACGGGAGAGCGGGCAGATAATAGATAGATATATTAAGAATTTCCGCGCCCATTTATGCTTCCTTTTCTTTTCAGTATTCGGGAAATCAAGTAAGCCGTTTTTGGAACTTGATTGAACGTCTAGGCATTTCCATACTTTTATATTCTCCGAGGTACACAACCCGGATCCCACACCGAGTACTGAGGAAATGTTTTTTTTAGTTTTCCCAGCGAGGAGTTTGGTTCAATAACCCGGATCCCACACCGAGTACCGAATATCCGAATGGCGATGAGGAAGGCGTAACCGGTAAAATGCGCTAGACAAAAGACTCCATGGATTGAGAGTCAGTGTGAGGCCTCAAACTCACCCAAAAGTCACTGATGAAACTCAACTCCGATATTAAAGATGAGATATAATTAGGATTAAAGATAATACGAATATGATTAAAGATGAGAACAGATATTAAAGATAGAATACGACTATGATTAAATTAGATATTAAAGATAAGAGATGATCATGAAATAAGAGAGGGTTATAACAGTAAAGATGTGACCAAGATTAGATACTAAAGATGAAATATGATTATAATTAAATGAGATATGATTAGATATTAAAGTTGAGATACGATTATGATTAAATAAGATATGATTAGATGAGACAATATATTTAGATATTAGAGGCCATAGAGTGCCGAATGAAACGCGATTATGATTGAATATTAAAGGCCACAGAGAGCCAGCTGAAAATAAAATACCGAAGGCCGGAGAGCCAACAGAAACAATAGAGGGTATAGAGCGCCATCGACTGAGGAATAAGTAAATAATTGTTAATCAATGAGAAATAGGAAAAATAATTAACGGATCGAATGAGATTATGAGTGTGATGATTTCATATTTTGTTATTATTTATTTATTTATGATATAGACAATTAATACGACTATATAGATGATTGATAAGACTATATAGATAATTGATACGAGGTCAATAGATAATTATTACGAGATATAGATAATTAAAAATAGACTTAAAACAAGGGGGGTGAGTTGGATAAAAAGGACCACCACGGTAAATGCAAACAAGGGATAATAACGTATATAGTATTGTAAACGGAGGAGAAATTGGTATAGAGTATAAAATATTGGAGTGTCATTTATTTTTAGATCAAACGTCAAAACAGTTACAGAGCAATAGCAAAGCAATCCAAACCAATTTCAAAGAAATCAAAGCAGAAAAGATTTCAGACCAAACATCAAAGCAAATCAATTTGAGCAATCAGTGCAGAAAAGATTTTAAATCGAACATCAAAGCAGTTACAGAATAATAACAAAGCAATATCAGAGATTTCGAAGCAATCAAAGCAAAGAGATAAACTAATAGATCAGAAGCAATAACGATAAAACAGTCAAACCAGCGAATAACCGTAATCGTTGATAGCATCAGTAATCATACGAGAAGCAAAAGCAAAGAAAAAAGAGAAAAGAGCTTATTGAAAGCAGAAGAAAAGAGAAAAATCCTCAACACCAGAAGTGTCAATACAAGAGCATCAACCACAGCAGCAACAGGTACAGATAGTGGATTAAACGATTTCGAATTCAACAGCAGCGAAGAAAACGAAATACCGAATACAGAAAATCAGTTGCCGATAATAGAATCAGAAAACGAAGAAGAGAGACTAAGGAATCCGAACAACAATTCAAACATGTCAACCTCGGGAAGTGCAACTATAACACCGAATCCCAACCTAACACAAGCCAATAATAACGCAATCGAAGGAGAATTCAGAGAAAAGTTTAGAGGAGAACCTTTTGATGGCAGTCTCAATAAATTGGATACATTCATAAAGGAATTCGAAGTGTACAAAACCATTTGTCATTGGACAGATCAAAAAGTAAAAGAGCGACTACCCCTATACTTGAAAGGGAGTGCACAAGATGTATTGCTGGAAGAAGCAAGAGACATAACGAAATTAACAACATGGGCAGAGATTAAAGACTTCTTAGTAAAAATATTTGGAATAGAGAAAAAGGGAAATAGGAAGATATTAGACATCCTACATCGGAAACAAAGACGAGACGAATCTAATGCAGTATATGCCTGTGAGATACAGATATGCCCGAAGATAAAATGGTAGATGTCTTCATAAGAGGAATTAAAAGGGAAGACATACGAGCTAACCTCGGATGCTTGGCACCAGAAACACTAGATAAAGCAGTAGCAATCGCAAATAGATGTGAAGCTCATCTGGGATTGTGATACCAAGTAGCAGTAATGGCCACAGAACCAACAACTCCAACAGCCAATACCAGCAATCAAACCAACAATGCAAACCCGGCCATGAATCAATTCATCCCAAGAACTCAACAGATGTTGAAGCCACCGCCAGCAAGAAATCCTGAAGATAGAGGTAATAACCAAGTAAGTTATAATAATAATTTCAGGAACAACTCAAACGCAAATGAGATATGTTCCACATGCCAACGAATGCGACACCGAACCGAAGACTGTTTTCGGAATCACAACTGCTAGAAATGCGGCAGAAGAGGGCATACCGAGAGAATATGCGGACAATTTGAAAACAAAGCCTGCTTCAATTGTGGTCAAAAAGGGCATATTGCATGGAGATGCAACATGAGAAGGGAACCGAGTCAACAAAGAACGAATAACCCTACGAGAAACCTACAGATTAACGTAATACAAGAAATCGATATGTTGCGAGAAACACTACAACGAATGCCCATGGAATTAAAAAAGATGATGCAACAGATGCCAGCCTATATACAACAACAATGAATTAATGTAATGAGAAGCAATGAAGAGATCCAAGAGCTGCGAACAAGAGAATATCAAAAGCAACAACAAGCCGAATGGCGAAGATTGCAAACAGAAGAAGCTCAAGAGATTCAGCAAAGATGGGCAAATCGAAAACAAACCCCGAAAAGAATTAATATGATGAGAATAGAAACCCCAGAGGAAGTCCACACTGCGGAGCAGTGTATTGAGAACGAAGGGGAAGGAGATATGATAGTCGATGAGAAAGCAACCGAATTAAATACGATGGAAAAAATAGAGGCTATCGAAGAATTTGCAGAAGAGGAAAAAACAAAGACGTCGACAACTAAAGGAAACGACAACTGAGAAATTAGATGAACCAGAAATCCAAGAAAGAAAACAAGTAGAAATGATGATAACGGAAGACCAAAGCGAAGAAACATTGAAATATGAGATGGAAGTACTTGCGAAAGAAACATTAGTGCAAAAACTAGATAACGCATTCAGAAAAATGGAGCAAGAAGAAGCTCTAGAACAGGAAAAAGATCAATTAAGAGAAAAAGAAGAAACTCTAAAACAAGAATAGGATCAATTAAAAAAGAAGACACTAATACTGAAACTAGATGAAGCATTAATGAAAATAGAACAATAACAAGCATTAGATCAAAAAATAGAATTACTAGCAAAGGAAGCCCTATCACAAAAGATGGAGGAGCCAAGATTAGAACTACAAAAGGATGAACAGGAAGCATCAACGTCAAAAGAAAAAGAAAAGATATCAGAACCAATAATAACAAAAAATCGAATCCAGAGCATACTGCTACAAAAAATAGAAACAAGAATCAGAAGAGAAAAACCCACGTGGAGTGAGGAGCAAATTGAGAACAGAATAAAAGAAATATGGTCTCAAGCAAAAGGGCCAACAAATACAATGAAAGAGGAAGAACAACCGCATATCAATATGCTAAGGCAAATATCAGACGACCAAACAGACGAAGACGAAAGCGAAATAAGCAGTCTGGGTGGAGAAATATTTCAATCATGTGAAGAGAATAAACCAAATAAAGATGAATCAAAATCAGAAATAGAAGAAATGGAAAGACAAGAGAAGATGAAACAGAGATATTAAAAGAAATCAACGAGATAGTGGAAGAAGTAGATCGAAACCAGATGTTCATAAACCTCAAAGATACAACAACGTACAGTAGAATAATGAAATTAATTGCGAAAGAATATCAACAAGATAATAGTACGTTCACAGCATCATGGAAAGATATGATAAAAAAGTATCAAGAGAACTTAAAAGAATATGATAGAGCGAAATACCAAGTAATTATCGATCTCCCAGAGATACCGAGACAGATAAAAGCAACAAGAGGTGAAAGTACAAACGAATTATACGAATGGGTAATAGGAAAACTAGAACCCAGTTATAAAAATAGACCTCTATATCACCAGGGAAGGAAAATAAAGCGAGACATACACCTCGCAGATGCCCTAATATGGCCAAACGGAATAAAGGTAATAACATTAAACAAGAGTGAAACTGAAGAAACGACAACGGAAATATGGCAGAAAATTCAAACGCTATACATCAGAGAAATAAAACCAGGACTAGAAAAAGAAAGACAAAAAATAATTATGCAAAACCAAATTAAAATGACAGAGCAAGCCATAGACCAAGCCAGAAGATATATTAGACGATTGTCTCTAACTAGACCGATTTCAATGAAAATGTTTGTAGAAGCTGTACGAGATACAGATATCATGAGATTCTATAATGAGAGAACAGATGAGCTGATAGCTAAATATGGAGAACGTCAAAGAGACATGAGGGGAGACGAACGAATAAAGATAAAGATAAAATTACCCAACGACGAAACAAAGGAAATATCAGTGGACCCCGATTGTCAAATGCATGAACTATACCGACGGATAAACCTCGAAATCATCCAACCGATAATTGAAAGTAGTGATGACGGTATGGTGGAAGACGTGGCAATAATGTATCACAAACGACAAATAACTCCGCGAGAACGAACCCCGATATACGAACTAGGTATATGGGAAGACGGACAAACCATCAATATCATAGCCATGGATGAACCAGAAAGGAAAAACACAACAAAAAAGGAACAACAGATTCAAGAATTCCAGGAGGAAATGAAAAGAAAAATGGACCAAATACTAACCACCTACCAGGTATGGAGACAAGATGCGAAGCTGAGCACAAAATTACAACCTATCGACGACTCGCGATGCCGATCAACACCATGGAAAAAGGTGTATGACGAAAATACAAAGGAGTGGAAATGGAAAACGGAGAGAACCGAACCGAAATGGAGAAAATACGTACCAGAAGAAGCGCCAGAAGACGCAGCTAATGAAACAACCTTAGAACTATACGAAGATGAGCCATACGAAAATTTACCAGATGAGACGATAAACGAAATTGAATGGCAACCAGAAGAAGATGAGGAAATAAATGATAGAGCTCGATTAGCCCCGTATACATGGAAAATACGTGGATGGCAGAGAATGTGAGGTCGGCAGAAGAGGAAAAAATCATCAGCTATACAAGCCACCAGTTCTATACAGAAATTGTAGGATACTGTATGAAATTGAGAGTATACCCAAACGGAGATGGAGTAGCAAAAGGAAGTATCTATCAGTGTATTTTCTATTAGCAAAAGGCAGATACGACGAAAAACTGGAATAGCCATTTAATCGAAAAACAGTAATTTCGATAGCTAAACCCGGACATTGGGAAAATCGACACAGCGAAAAATTATGAGTAGAACCAAGATCTGTGATCTGTCAGAAACCGAATCCACAGAAAATGTAGCAGGAGGAGTACCACAATTCCTGCTGAAAAAAATACGTGACGGGCGAAAAATCCCAATTCGTGAAAGATGACACGATATATATTACGATAGAAGTAGAAACAGAACAACAAATGAAACTGCGAATCCAACAAGAACAAGCAAGACCGCGAATCAGTGTACTCGAGAAACGAATCCCCGGAACAAGATATTTGCCCACAGATATGGACGATTCTGTGGAGGAAGAATTGACAAGACTAACAGAAACGCAAAAATGCAGAGAGTTAGCAGCGATATTGAAAATCGGCGCAAAGAATCAAAGACGAACTGTAACGGATCTGGCAAAATGGATAATTGATTCCTGTAACAGAATAGAAAACCTACGAAATATCGTAAAGGAAATAGATGAATACCGAAGAGTTTATGTTTGGTACCCAGAACATTTCAGAGAAATTATCAGAAAATGGAAACATACAGAATGGGCAGTCGAAACGATAGAAAAGTACAGTCTAAAAATTATGACGCCAGACTTCGAACCAATTGAAAGAGACTTTTATATCACCGCTAAGGTGAGTAAGATAAAAAAGAGAATACCATACGAATTACCATTTCACTTATAATACAAAGGACGATCGTTGGATGACGATCTCGAAATCGGAGTCACACCAATGCAATTGGGGGTAATAAATATACTAACAGTGGCAAAGATCACAGGTAGAGAACTCAACAAAAGAGAAATCAAAACGAAAACGCCAATAGGACGACAAGAAAGTCTGAATACGCCAGAAGTCCCACCTGCAGCAGATGAAGTAATTGTCATCACAACAGGAGATGAAGAGATATTGAATGATCTCAATGACATCGTGAATGAAGAAACAACCAGAAGAGTTCCGGAATCAAGAGATTTATTCATCACGGACAACGAAAATGACATGACAACAGACGAACTGGATGAGCTAGTACGTGCACAGAAGCAACCAGTTGAAATAATAGAACCAGACACCGAAGAGGAAAATAGAAAGAAAGAGAGGAGACGCCGAAATTCAACAGGAGACGAATGGGACAACTGGATAAATGAGCGAGGAGCTACAACATCCAGAGATACGGCAGATGAGAAACCCAAACGAAAAGAAACAGGTACAGCAATGGAAAAGAAATCCAGAGGACGACCAAAACAGACAAACCAGTTCCAGAAAGCAAAACCAGATGGATCAAATGCAGATGGATCAACTGACAACGAAATTAAACAAGCTGAGTCAAGTAACAAAGCAGTTACAAGGAAAATTAAAAGGCCAAGAACAAGGAGCAAAGTGGATCAATAGATTAATATCCGAGACGCTGGGATTAGCAAATCCAGAAATAAAAAGAAATTTGAAACTCAACAATATTGGAGCAGAAGCGAAACAGCTTTGGGCAGCAATAAAGCCAATAATAAATAAAATCATGGACAATAAAGTGCGAACTACAACCAAAGATCCGGAGGAATTGCTATTGATAATAAATCACTTGACAAAACGATCAGATGATCCAAATAGATATTTGGTAGGAATGGCCTACCTGATGTACAATACGATAGCAGTATACAGAAAATGAACTCCAAGATACAACCCAAACGGTAATAAAATTCGCAATAACAGACATTATCAGAAAAGTAATCGAACCATTCATCTTAACTCAAGGTGGATGGCAAGCTTTTATAAATTTAGTAAGCGGAGACGATCAAACGGAAATGATGCAAAGAAAGTTGAAGGAACTATAAACGGAATTCGAAACAACCATCAACGCAAGTGATCCAAGAACAGCCAGAAAAGGGATGAATGCGATAATCACCACAATACTCATATGGATGATGTGCATCAAAGGAGTAGAACCGTTTGTAGTATATGACTGCGACAACATAAAGATTGGTGATAAATATTCATTGAAAGAAACGGAAGAGTGTAAAGCTGCCAACCCCGGAAGATTGCAGACAACAGCTACAGCAGTATAATATGATGTATATCAAGAAGTAGACTTCGTTAAAACAGAAATCAAAGAATGTTCGGTGACAAGGAAAATCGTAGCATTTCACTGCGGACATCACTCGCATTCAACAATTATAGAAACCGGAACGGAAACAACTGTGGTCACAGTAACGCGAAGTGAATGTGAAGAAGGATTTACGACAGGACGTATCCAAATAGCTGAACGAATTCAAGTAGCAGCAGAAGAGGGAAAAATAAAAACTACCAGAGTATACGCTGCGGGAAGAATAACGGCTGGAGACGAAACATGCGAAGGAGGAGAGTACACTCTACTAAATCAATTAGTCAAAGGAGTAGTAGTAATAGAAAGTTATCAAGTAAAGTTAGAAAAGTATCAAGGATATTTTGACCCAGACACGCTAGCAATGAATAAATACCCTCAATGCCTGGCAACAGACAGATCATGCAATACGGGGATGTCAACGATCGTATATCACGCCGATACCAGAACTTGTCGACGTACCCTACTGAAAAGCGCAATGTTCGATGAAGTACAAGGACAAGTGCACAGAAAAACAGAAACTAACACGCAAAAGAGCGAAATGGACGAATTACAGAGAACTGGAAAAATCGGAAAACCAACAATTACCACAACCATCGGATCAGAGGTCACGCCAACAGTTGTAATATCAACCGATACAACAATCGGAATGAGATTCATAAAAGGACGAATGGTGAGTAAGTGCGACGAAATGGTATTTGGTACGAACTACAAAGGAATATTTCTATCATGAACAATAATACCAAATGCAAAAGCGCAAATAGACCCCAAGGATGTAAAACTGTATCTCTATGTAAATAACAAAATGGATTTCTTATATCATAGAGGATTAGCATCTATGGAGAAAATATACTACGATTTAGTTAAAAATGACTGTATCTTGAACAGAGAAATACTAAAAACTAAATTAGCAATGGCAATCACGAACCCAGATAACGCAATCCCATTACTACCACTCCAAGAAGGATATTTTGGGAGAATCATCTGAGAAGTAATGTATACGTACAAATGTGAAAAAACAATCCCAAAACTGCCGGAGAATTCAACAATTCCAAGAGACAAATGCATAAATGAATTGGAAATAATGCATAAAGGGAAAATCAGATTTGCTCAACCAGTAACAAGGATGATAAATCCAGAAAAATTTGTACCCAACATGTTCAGTTGCAGTAATGTATATGGACCGTTGTTCGAAATAAGAGATGGAAGTTGGTTACAATTTCCAACTCGAGTAATAGTGGCCCCACCAAAAATATTTGGACTCACAGAATTGGCCAGTGAAGCAGAATTTAAACCAATGGATATATCACAAAGTGGGATATACCAGACAAAGGATCTGGAACGACCCAGAGAACATTTATTATTCCCAGCGCAAAGACAAGCAATATTATCCAATATTGTGACGATAACGGGAGGCAACAACTATGGAGAAAAACCCAACTATGAATTGTTATTATCACCAGACCATTTCCAACATGCTACAGCAAACATGATGAAAGCCATGTGATAAGATTCTTAATCTTCTGACAAATGATGGCAGGAATTTTAGGAATTATACTCATCATTCAAATCGTAAGAGTAATCCTAACACAAATGTTAGCATGTTTCGATATATATAAAAGAGAAAGGAAAATAAACTGGAAGACGGTCATAGGATTCTTACCGTTTTTAGCAAAGACAATGGTGTTGCATGGACACTCAAAAGACATCCACAAGATAAAAAGACTGGTAGGAATTCTAACCAAAATGAATGGTACCGATGAAGAAGTTGGACGAAAATTCAAAGCGATAATGAGACTAGAAGGCCGAGAGAACCAGAATAAAACGACAGAAAACAAGCAACTGGAAGCGATGGATGGACCTAAAAAATGATAACAGAGACAACAGCGACAATGATGAAAACCAAGGAGGAACACAGATGCTAACTCAAGAACAGCTCAAACAATGGGAAAACCGGAAGACAAGACATAGTGAACATTACAACCATCCACCACCAGTATATGAATGTCTGAAGAAAGCAGCGAAACCCGTAGAGAGAAATACGCCGGTAGAAAGACACGTGCCAATACCAAGACCAACAACACTACGGAACCTATATAACACTATAGAAAATATACCAAGAACCAGCCAAAGATCGAGAAGTGTGGATCAAGATCCAGAAACACGAACCATAGCCATGTTACAAACGTTAGCCGGACCAACATTGACAATACCCATAGAGATAAATGGAGTAAAGATAAAGGCCATGATTGATACCGGAGCAAACATCTCGGCAATAAAAATGGACAGGATTATGGCCATGTATTGAGGAAGCTAACATGGACGTGATAACTGCAGCAAAGAATCAGTAGCAGTCATCGGGAAAATCTGGTCGATAATCGAATATAAAATGTGAAAATTAATACTTATTTGGCAGTCATCAGGAGATTAAGCGCGGACTGCATAATTGGAACAGATCTCATGCCAGAATTATTAAAGGAAATAATAATAGATCTAGGATCTATGGAGTTGAGAGACAAAACTGGACGAATATGCATGTTGAAATCAGAAGTGAGATGCTCAGAGAAAATAGTAGTACCTGGACGCACACAAATGATCTGTTACATAAAAGTGAACGAGGAAACCAGAGGTGAAATGATCTTCGAACCTAACCATAAATTTGAGAAAAAGAGAGAACTGCCATTAGCTAGAGAAATAGTATATGTAAACGATAACAGTGAAATCCCAATCAACATTACTAACTTTAATGAGGAAGACAAAGTGATTTACGAAAACGAAAGATTGGGGAAACTAACACCGATGATGGACATTGAACTCCCATCAACGAAAACCGAGGGAACTGAGGAGGAATTATGGACAATTGACAGTCAGCTACTAAACGAAACCGAGAAAGAACAATTGCAAAAGCTACTAATGGAATTCAAAGACATATTTGCAGCATCCGATTGTAGACCTCGGTACAAGCGATGTGACGCAACACACTATACCACTGACAGATGATACCCCGATAACACTATGGCCCCATTGATTGGCAGAAGCTCAGAAATCCGTTGCAGAAAAAGAAGTTCAAAAGATGCTAGATGCAGGAGTAATTGAACCAAGTTGCTCACCGTAGCAATTTCCAGTGGTCCTGGTAAAGAAAAAAGACGGAACCCAACGATTCTGTATAGATTACCGACGACTCAACGCAGTAACAAAACGGGATACATACCCGTTACCAGATATAAATGAGATGCTACAAACGCTACACGGAGCAGCTTATTTTATATCACTAGATCTAAAAAGTGGTTATTGGTAAATAAAGGTCAAGGAGGAGGACCGAGAGAAAACTCCCTTTACAATCGGAAAAGATTTATATCAATTCAAGAAAATGCCATTCGGATTAACCAACTCACCAGCCTCCTTCCAGAGATGTATGAACTTTGTAACTCATGGCATCAAACAGTGTATGGTATATATTGATGACTTATTAATTTATTCTAGCACCTTCGAGCAACATCTAAAATATATACGAAACGTATTTGTTCGACTACAACAATGGAAGTTAAAACTGAAACCATCAAAATGCGATTGGGCCAAGGAAAAAGTCACTTTCTTAGGACATATTGTGTCAGCAAAAGGCAAAGAACCAGACCCAAGAAACATTGAAAAGATAAAGAATTGTCCAGTACCAAAAACAGTCACACAAGTACAAGAATTCTTTGGCTTATGCGGATATTATCGGAAGTTTATCAAGAACTATGCAACCACGCGAAACCAATACAAGAATTAACAAAGAAAGATATCCCATTTATATGGGAAAAGGAACAACAAACAGCCTTTGAAATACTCAGAGATAAACTGATATCAGTACCTATACTCGTACATCCAGACTTCAAGAAACCATTTTTATTAGCAACAGATGCAAGTGGATACGCATCTGGAGCAGTCCTAGGACAATGGGACGATGAGAAAAGGGAACGAGTTATTGGATACTACAGTCGAACATTCAAGAAGCATGAAAAGAACTACTCAGTAACAGAAAGAGAGACCTTAGCAATAATCCAAGCCATCAAACACTTCAAATATTTGTTATGGGTCATGAGATATATATCACAATAGATCACCAACCATTGGTATGGTTAGGCCAACACAAAGAGGCCTCTAGTAGATTGATGATATGGCCAATGCAGTTACAAGAATACTCACTATATATCAAATTCAAATCAGGAAAAGCCAATGCCAACGCAGACTGCATGTCAAGATTTGTATTTGAGGAATTAATGGATCACGATGTGAGACGAATCTGCATGATAATAGCAGAGGATATTGATTTCATGAAACTGAAAAATGAACAGAAAGAAGACGAAGAATTAAAGACAATAATCGAATATATGAAAACCAACGATATGAAAATCTTCGATAACAACAATAAATTAAAGGAGCATATGGAAAAACATAGACATCGATATACCATGGAGAAAGGATGGTTATTATTAATGGATGGCGAGAAAAGACTCATGTGTTTACCAGAAAGTAGACGAAAAGAACTATTAATGCAATATCATGACGGAAAGCTTGGAGGACATATGTCAGCAAAAAAGACGGAAGCAAGACTGCGTGAAAAATACTATTGGCCAAATATCGAAGAGGATGTAAAAGAATGGATAAAGAATTGTCAGAAAAAGCACAGGAAGTAAACTAAAGACACCGCTAAAGCCAATGCCAATTCCACCAGAACCAATGACGATGATTGCAATGGACGTAGTAGGACCATTGCCGGAAACCAACGACGGAAATATCTATATACTGGTAGTAACAGATTATTTATCAAAATTTCCGGAAGCATTCGCAATACCAGATCAGAAAGCCAGAACAATAGCGAGAATTCTGGTAGAAGAAATATGATGTCGATATGGAACACTGAAACAGATTCTAATCGATCAAGGAACCAACTTTATGAGCGAAATCATAGAAGAAAGGTAACAAATTACTTCAGGAATTTGCAAAATTGAACATCCGCATAGCCATCCACAAACAAACGGGAAAACGAACGATTTCAGACGGCATATTAATAAATGATGTCAAATTATGTAAGCAGACAAACCAAAAGGATTGGGATAGATATATAACTCTTATGCCTTATGGCTTATAGAATGTCAATACAACTCAGCAACAAAAATGAGTCCAATTCAAACTAATGTACGGCAGAGAAGTGTAACATGCCGATAGACTTGAGAATACCAACCACCGATATTCAAAATATATGGAGAATGATGATTATGTACGGGATTCAAGGAACGATGCAAAAGATCTAGAAAGGGGGATTGTAATATTAGAATTTAACAAGAAAGTTACAAAGTAATGCATTGATAAAAAACGAGGAGTAGGCGAACATTAACTTTCAGGTTTGGAGACTGGGGTAATTAATGGCCAACACCAGAAGATCATTCAGGAGTGCATGAAAACTACAAAGGAGTGGCCAAAGGAACCATACGAACTAATTGTGTAAACGGAGAAAATGCCCAAGTCAAATTGGTCAACAACCGCTCACCAGGACCTTATATGTAAACGTAAGCAGATGCAAGGCGATACCCACAAACGATAACAAAGAACCGGAGGAATTGACGGTATGCAAACCAGATCGCAAATCCAGCAACTGAGTATAAAGGGCTAACGTTAAGGCTCGAAAAATAGAAGCAGCACCAAACAGCACGCAATTGCCGAGGAACCTAACCAGATGACAAAAATTAATGATAACTCCACCAAAGGACAATGTAGATAGTAGTGGACATAATCAGTAAAAGCCATCAAAGAAAATAATGCCAGAGATGGGTAGAAGGGAAGGAATGGGTATGGATAGTAACAAAGCGGGAAAAAATCGCGATGGATTACGTAAAGGAGCTAAGAAGCCACCAGAATGGATTCTCATTCAAAGATAAAGATACCCATTTGGATCTTCACCATGGCCAATGTAAGTAATGTACCCCTACCACTTTGCGAGTACAAATAGAAAACATCAAAGAATAACAGGACATAATTCCATATTCATGCAGAAATGGACATACTCTGAACATACCAAATGAGGAGGACAAACACCATCAATGTTCGCGTAGCAGCAGTTGCGTCACAACAGTTCTAAGAGAACTCCTTAAGAGGATCATTCTTCAAAGAAAAAAGATAGCGGAGAGAATAACCGTAATACTTACGCCACTAAAATCAAGAAGGCAAGTGCAGTTAAATCTTATAACCAGCAATGAGACATAGAGAAGAAGAAAAATATATGGGCAAACGATTCAAATCATTATGGAAGCTATCTCTCCGATTGCCAACAAAGACGACTTCAGCGGCAAATTCTAATGAAATGTGACTTATTGAGGTCATCACTGTAAAGGATTCCGATTTAAATGTACATGGGTGAGAAATAGAAAACTCTTCTAAAAGAAACCAATACGTGCTTACTATTCCATTCCCAAAGCGATAAAAGCAATGCTTAGAATTGGGAAAGACTGAAATACAAACCACCCAATGGAAGCAATACGACGGGAGACAGAAAGGAAACAGCTACTACAATAATACACAGATGAATCGAAAACAATAAAGATTCCAAAAACGTAAACAGAAATAAAGAAATCGACGATCTTTAAAGCAGAATAATAAAGGTCTACGAGGAAATAAGCGAGAGCAATAAATGTCGAGACGACATTTCAAAGGAAACCCCGGATGGATAAATAAAAGGGGAAGGAAGTAATAACAACAACAAAGACCGAGACGATCCAGGATATCAGACCAAATAGGGAGACGAGAAATAAACCCGCACAACCAAGAAGGGAAGGAACCACTAAATGATGACATCAAGAAACGGGAAAGAGGAAAGAAACGCAGCAACAGCAACAACAACGAGAGAAAACAAAACGAGGGATACTGCTACAAATAAAAGTATACAACAAACCAGAGAAAAATCGAAACCTACGCCGTCCCTACTATCGAAAAATATGATTACTGATTCACGTCAGATCAATAAACGGAAGCCGACAAGGTACTTTAAACGGAGATGAAATCGTTTAGAATACGAACAATAGACGACAAAGGAATCCCAAGCAAAGGAATATGCTTGCATCTGACACAAATAATCAAGCATAAGGCTGTCAATAGTGAAAAACCAGCGAAAGATAGAAATTACAGACTGAAAACTCATCTTCATGCCAGATTAACAAAGATATATGCAGGAGATGCAGGAAAGGAGAGAATGCATAAGAATCAAGTGGAATCAGGATTAGGGCAAACTTCGAATAACGACATGGAACGGATACAATTTAACAGGTATGCTGTACGAAACCAATTACCGTACTGCTGGGAAATGAACCTGCAAAAGTAGGAAATAAATTTGAATGGAAGAATAGAAGGTTGTATGCGGGAATATATAATATGTGCCAACCGTAACATAAGTAATAACCGTGTAGTGCCAATAACCCTGGGAGAAAAAACCACAACACCAAAAAGTAAGACCATATCTAGCGTCGATACGGAAAATAAGCAAATATTAATAAAGTGGAACCAAACCCAAAGGGCGTGAGAAGAGATAATAGTCGAAAATACGGGTAAGGAACCATTACAAAAGTCTGTGTATTCGTAAAACCAAAAAGAACGGAACGATAAATGAAAGAATTCAATTCCAATCAAATGAAGATAGTTAAAAATTCATAAATACCGCATCCAACCAAAAGAAACGCGGAGGAAAATATATAGTACACTTTCAGAATGAAGAGATGATTAATTGGGAATCGATAACAAGAGAAAATACCAAGTCAATTACGACAAAAGCTCAGAAAAAGAAACAGAGAGACCGTACCACGCCAAATCAGAGGAGGTAAGCAAGTAATAAATAAAGATAAGTCAAATGCAGTGCAAAATGTAAGAGGGAAATACATGTTCGGAAACACGGCGTGAGAACCCATCACAAAGTCTGCTTATAACGAAACCAAAGGAGATGGACGAGTGAACCAAAAGAATTCAGTGTAAGAACGAAACAAAAACTATAAAGAATCCAAAAAATATTCGATTCCAACTAAAAGAAAACTTCGGGAAATATTGGTACCAATCAAAAGGGAATCATGAATATTGGGGCGCATAACATAGAAATCACCCAGTCAATTCTCAACGACCAGCCAACAAACAACCGAGAGAAAACTAAGTAACGAGACATTTGGCAAAAAGGAATGATCATGGACGACAGCCACCTTCAATTCCGATGAAGCTCTACAACTTCCAGAAGCACTCCAAAACGTGCACCAAAAGAAAGATAGTGAGAAACAACCAACTCAAGGAAACAACACAGGCACCGTCCAACGAACAAAATACACGACAAAAAGATTGAGATAACAAACGGCGTAAACAAGTATCGTGATAATGCTGATAATAATTCACAACTTTGTGTAGAACCGACCACAAATGCAAACAGAACACCAAATAGGAAAGGATTAGTGACCAGTCGTAGAAAAAATTCAACAACAATTCAAATTTGGAACCAGTACGATGCAGAAAGAACAGAGGAATATGAAGTTTATAGGAAATTCAATGTAACAAGGGACTTGGTCATAAGAATTCGCCCATTATTGAAACGCCAACAGGAATGGTCAAACGAATTCGATGTATACCAGGTAACAAATTGAGGATACGGGGATATACGGAAACTGCGGGTTTATAGAGCCCTGGAGACAATGGTATAAAGATGAGAAGAGACGTGTAATATAGTGTAATGACTGTAGTTTATAACCGGTAGTAATAGTATGTATATTTATATAAATATTGTTAAATGAAGCCAGAGAAATAATCAAACAGAAGAAAATGCAGATGATAACCACGTTGTTTTAATCAATTGATGGATCCGAAGTAACGCATACCGACAATCAAGTTCAGAATACCACATTCATAGAAATCAATTTCAACAACTACATTGCAAACGTACCCAAAGAGATCGAGAATTAGACCGCGGGATATTCAGCCAATGGAATCGAGGGGTAATATGGAGACCGACAATGCGAATTAATGAGCAAATAACCAACAATACGCACAACTCAGTGACAAATACTCATCTAGTGATTAACATAAGTGTGGAACGAGGCTTACAACAAGCAAGCGAGAATAGAAGTCAACAAAAGAACCATTTACAACTGCAAAGAATAAACGAAACAACTAAACGCTCAAGTCAGTATTGGCAAGCAGACAATTAGAAGAACTACGTAACAACCAACAGGCACGTAGACTCCAGCAAGTTGGGTGAATGGATAGGCATCAATGCCCAGAAATTCACCCAGAACCGCGACACAGTAAGAAAAATAAGCGCACCGTGTAAATAGTATAAATAAAGCGATAGAAGTAAAGGCAACGTCAAGTAACAGAAAATTTTTGTAGATATGCAGACAATCATCGAGAGATTAGAGAAGCGAGAATCCATCGAAACTACGAGACGAATAATGAAAAATTAAGATTATTGAGGTGACGGATACAGAGGAAAGATTAAATGTGTGAAAATGTAGGATTATGATTGGAGCGGAACAGCGAAGTGTGGATGCATATATGTACGGATTGTACATAAGACCGCTGATGGAACAGAAATAATAAAATGTCCTGGATGCCCGACGAAGCGATCAAAGGAGGACGAAAGACCCCACACAGTTGTGATAAAGCTACCGAACAAGAAATCAATAATCTAATAGTCCGATGCCGTGAGTAAAGGAATGTGGAAGGAAAGAAGTTGGAAAAAGCCTAAAGTCACACAAAAGGATGTGATTATAACAGATACCATGGCGAAATGCAAGCTATCACAATGAAAAAGACTATGGAAGAACATCATAAAGTCGATGCATAAGGAGGAGAGAAAATGCGAATGTGGAGCCACGAACGAATGGATAAATAAGAAAAGGAACATCGGGGAATCCAAAGAGGAACAAATATGCGATTGCTACGATAGATATGTGCAAATCAACCTGAAACGGATAGATAAAGGTCAAACTAAATGAACTTTGGAAAATGAATGTAATTAGAGACCAGTAGATGCCCGTTAGAGTTATTCAATTGCCAAGCAGACTAACCAATGCAGAAATGCAAGGCATTAGGTAGAACAACAGTATTGAGCACACATGACGTAATCCTGGGATACTAACGATAGAATGATGAGCATGGGAGTGAAAGCTTACGAACAGAAATGAGGCACAAAAGCATAAGAGAGAAATCCATGAAAAAATTTCGAGAAAAGCAAGAAATACAGCCCAAGAATGCGATATGGAAGAATGAGAATGCAACAGATAATCAGCAAAACATAAAAGGATCTAGAAACAAACTGCCCGGTAGCCAGAAAACTACCTACAACACCATTATCTGTAAAATAATCGATCGCAGAGAACTACAAAGAGCAAAAGAGGGAATCACAGAGAATCGCTAGATAGCCACCGATTATATAGCTGGGAAAATGGAATACAAATTGGGTATTAGACTATATCCCCATGGGGAATTGGAAATGCAATCAGTGGGCACCCATTCAGTGTCTTCGTAGAGTAGGAAGAGGGATATTGAGAACTATTGACAGCCTTAAGCCAATATTTGATATTAAAATGGATTAGGACGAGGGAAGACGTCGCCAATCCAATTTCAGAAGCAGGGAAACGAACCACAGTATGGAAGACCAACAACCGACTGGAATACGGCAGTAGGATAGCCATTCTTTTATATTCACATGCACGATTTAAGAGGAGAAGGATTCGCGAGAAGTATTAATTTGTATATAAATTAGAAGTAGAAAAGCGGGATAAAAGTTGTTAAAAGAGGAAGAGGAAATGTAAATAGAATGTAAATAAAAATATAACCATATAAAAATCAAAAAATACAATAATCAGAAACAGAAAAACTAAATTCCAAAATATATGACGACATTTACATTAGATGGCAAGGCGGAAACGTGAGTAGATACTGTACAGATGAGGAAGGATTGCAGATTTCAATATGGACCGAAACTTTGAAAAAACCAGAATGAAGAGGAAAAAATCAACATAGCAATCGTCAATTCGAACACATACCAGCTTCGACGTCAGCAAGACGGCCCTTACGATCAGGAAAAGTGTGTATTGACTCACAACGAAGAGTAAAAGATGAACAGCTGAGATAGAGGAACAAAGATATCTAACATTCAAGACATAAAATATTCACTGACGACAAGCAAGGAGATGACGCACAAGGATTTTATTTTTAAGGGAACCCAGATCTACAGATGAAGTACCTGCATTTATTGTCAAGGGAAAACTCGCAATTGGGAGAAGGATAACCGGCAAAGCTGAGAACATCTGAGAAATTTCTCAACCTGTCCTCATAGATAATATCGAGGTCAGAAACCAAGCAAAAAACGACTAGAAGGATTCCCAAAACAGAATGGGGACATAAGATGAAAAAGGAGAGAGATAAAAGATAGTAATAATTAAAAAGTTTTGAGGATCAAACGGAATAATATGGGGAAAGAGAGACTACAAAGAAACATTCGAAGAAAGGATTAAAACTTTCAGTAAATCAAGAGCAGCGGGAATTTGAAGTCAAGGTATTGTCAACTGGCAGAGGATAATGTGGATGGATGTAAAAACCATACAGCCAATTACCAGATCAAAATGTTAAATAACTTAAAACATAAGAAAATGTATGTATAATGAAGCAAAAATAGTCAAAGAACGTGAAGAGTAATTCATTCAAACCAACAAGTAGAAGATATTTTAGGATGGACCAAAAACAAGGACTCTGAGTGTTTATTATCAGAAGTAACACCCAAAAGATGAGAAAATTAACTTAGCCAAAGGTTGCGCTAAACTTGGAAGGTACGACTCGACACAAGCAATAATCCGAGCCTTAAACAATTACAAAGAGGAAACCAAAAAAAACCTTTGAAAAATCAATGATAAAAGAAGCCTTTTAGAGCAGGCATCAATGTGTAACATGTTTGGCAAAGCATGTCGAGATAATTTATACACCCTTTGAACATATGGTCACTGTGAAGCATGTGGATTAAAGGTTAATATATGTCCAGTATGTAGAAGCCGATCAACGGGCGGATCAAAGGATTCCGTTTCGTGAATCAGTAAAAGAGGATGAAAACAATGTGTAAAAATGTAATAGTAAATAAACGTTAAAAAAATCATTAAAAAATCATAAAAACCCAAACCACCAAACACGAGGATACGATGTAAATTATGATTAAATATTGATAATTACGATATGATTTGAAAAAGAGAAAAATTAATTAATATTAAATTCAGAAACCAGATGAATCAAGTTGAGATTGAAAAATCAAAATAATTAAAAGAAGTCGAAGCAGAGAACAACGGAGTCAGGAACAGTGTCGAAATAACAGAGCAACTAAAAGAGAATGAAGAGGAAAGCGGAAACAACTGCAACCAAAGAACAACCAGACTAAAGAATTGTTAATTAGCTTGTAGAAGAAGAACTACGGGATGATACGATAAAATAAAAATTGATTATAGAGAGGAATGGAGAACACGACAGAACATAATCGTGGTAGACCCGAAGTGGAAAGATGAAAATACCTACAAAGAAAGGGAAAGAGCTTGATGACAAGAATTCCCTTCCAAAATCAAAAAGGAATCATAATAGAGAAAAGAGATTAAAGAACCTTAAACAGCATAAACAAGACAACAGAATGAAATTTGAGTAAACTGACGCAGATATATTATAAATAGATAATAGGAACCTAAATACGAGGAAAGAAGGGGAAGAAACTATTAAAGTCTCTAAATGAAATCAGAAGAAATTAAAACAGCTGAAGAACAGATATCCAGGAGGAAGGACCAAGAAAATAAGAGAGAACGGCCAAGACAGAAGCGGGAATGCGTCAAGCATCTACTGGAAACGAAAATGGCAAGACCTGAAAGGCAGCACCAAGGAATAATGAGGAAGGCGCACCAAAATTATACGCAATTGATAGTTAGAGAAGAAGATCGACTCAAGCCTACCAAATCTAAGTGGAAGCAAAGATTAGAAATCAACAATGGAGAAAATCAATGGCCAAAAGGCCATCAAGAAAAATAATGAGAGCCCAAAGAATGAAGACAAGAGAGAATGTACCCAAATTAAAAGAATCAAGCGAGGAAGATCAGAGATAGAATACAAAATATTAGAGGACGCGAACGCGAAACAATGGGAGCAATCGTGAAAACAGATCCACGAATAACATTGAGCAACAAACCAAAATAAAGAGATGTTACTGAACAGGAAAGAACTTCTCAAACAAAGAGCAGAGAAACAACAGAAAGACGGAGATCAAGGAAGATCGATAAAAAAGGAAGCGGAGAAAGTTTGATAAGAACAGACGAGAGCCGAAGAAAGAAATAAGAATGATTGCCAGAAGATTTAAATAATGAAGAATTTGGGAACTATGGAGCGATGAAGAGCAGAAAGATACAGTGAAGATTACAAAAACCAGACCCGAAC